>JADLZK010005080.1:1200000-1606949 GCA_015847255.1 Hyparrhenia diplandra | reverse complement strand
ACTAACAATTCTAGCCATGCTATTTACTGTTGCATCTAACCGTTGTGGCCCGTTTGGTGCACGGCCTGGTTGACACGTCGACGCAGAGCTGCAGAGGAGCGCGTCGTCCGGGTGTGTGCGTGCGTAAATTTAGAAATGTTTTCTTCCTAGAAAATGGGATCATGGGATAGCATGATTCCTTATATAACGATTGTAATATTTAAATAGAGATCAATATATATATATATGGTGCATTTTTTCTACTCCCGAGAGTAGTTATTCCCATCCTCAATAAACCACGTTATTCCTAGAAAATGGGATCATGGGATAGCATGATTCCTTATATAAGCAATTGTAATATTTAAATAGAGATCAATATATATATATAGGGTGCACTTTTTTTATACTCCGGGAGTAGTTACTCCCATCCTCAATAAACCACGTTGTGTGCGTGTTCATACTTGTTTACCAGTTTGAGTATCTTAAGATACTCATATTAACATAATCTAGATCTTAGTACGCGAAAAAATTTCAAAGGAACCCATATTTTTTAATATATTACTAAAATACCACTACTGTTGTATATAAAATAAGTATATCCATATACTCTACGTATGCATGCATACTTAACATACATACCAGCCTAGATGGTCTAGTATGATTATATACTTCATCCACATACACTTCGTTCGATCATATACACCTTAAATCAAGAGATATACACATGGGAGTAGCTACTCCTAGGAGTAGAAAATAATATATATATATATGGAAATTATTAATATATATATATATATATATATATAGAGAGAGAGAGAGAGAAAAAATGTAACCCGGTCAGGGCTACGCCAAAAAACTACCGTGTGTTCCCCTTCGCATGAGTCACTAGTAGAGAATGGACTTCTACTCTCGAGGCCGTTTTCGTGGTTACTCCCAAAGACTTTTAATTGCCCGGAGTAAAGGGAGCTCTATTCACCGGAGCCTCCAAATGGGAGTAAAGCCCCCGCCGCCGCCCGCCCATCATCTCCCACCCACGCCGGGACTTCTACCCGGTTGGAGACTCTAACTGGGAGTAAAGCATGATCTTTACTCCCGGTAGAGATCCCAACCCGGGCGGGAGTAAAGCTAAATTGTTACTCCCGGTTGGATTTTCACATAGGGATTAGATATTTTTTTAACATTTTCTTTTACACCCTTCGGCCACCCTTTTTTGCAGAGAGGACCTCGAGGCTTTTTAGTGTTTCCACTCCATCCTTAGCGTAATCAGTGATTAGGTTTTCACTCACGAAATCGTACTTGAGTGGTTTATAAGATTTAAAAATACGTTTTCACTTAATTAAAGATTTGACTAGTGTTCACTAATACTTTCTCAAAAGGAAAAATGACCTATATAAAGATTGTAGATCTTGATGAGTTTTAACACCTTTGTATTCAAAAGTTTTTCATCCGAGGTCATTTAGTGTTCCATTTGATGAGGTTTGACCAAGTCAAATTTTGAATTTTTAAAAATGACACCTTCGCTAGTATTTGAAACTCTACATGGTTTCAAATCGAAAAGTCATGAATACCAAGTTTGTTAAACTCTTCAAGATCTACATTTGGTATTTTGGTCAACTTTTTTATCGACAAAGTTTGGATGTCTCGAATTTTGTATTTTCAAATTTTCTGACTCGAACCCGGTTTGAAGCGCTAGACGGTTTCAAATTGAAAAGTCATGAATACCCAAAATTCATAACTCATCAAGATCTACAAACTTTATTTAGGTCATTTTTGCATTTGAGAAAGTGTTAGGAAATTATAGCTCTAAATTGACACGTGTCTCCCGTAGTTTCATAAACTCTATGTGAGATCCATGATTATGTGACTAGTGTTTACTAACACTTTCTCAAAAGAAAAAAATAACCTATATAAAGATTGTGTACATATATATGTACATTAATTATATATGTGTAATATATGTGTACGTTAATTATGTATGTGTAATATATATGTTCATTAATTAATTATTAGTTAATTAAATATGTACATTACTTATATATGTAATTTAAAACAAAAAATTATTAATTAAAATGAAATCAAAAAAGAAATCATGAATTAATTACCTAAATTGAAAACAAAAACAAATCAAGAATTGAAATGAAATGAAATAAAAAAATATAAAAAAAAAACCCTTTACTCTTGGTTAGAAAGACCAACCGGGAGTAAAGGTCCCCGGCCGGCCACGTACCGGCAGGACCTTTACTCCTCCACTTCTATTCCCGGCTCCAAACCCTTTATTCCCTAACTCGTACTCCCGATTGCATAACCGGGAGTAGATGGGGCTTGGAGCTGGGAATAAATGTCCATCCTGCACTAGTGAGTTCGTCGTGTTCTAGGCTTTAGCCACCATATTGTGCGTGTTTGATCCAGCGTTTGGGCCAACATTTTGCACAGATCATATGCTAATTTAATTAATAAATACAGTATGAAAGAAGAGTCCTTCATTCACCTTTATCTTGGAGAGCAGCAGCATGCAAGGCATTTTTTCCCTTCGGGCCGGAGTAGGACAGCTCGTCGTCGGCATCGTGCAGCTTTGCAGCAATCCTGTGGTGGCTGAGCGAGCAGGCAAGGTACAGCGGCGAGGTGCCATCTTTGGCGACCACACGGGCGAGCTCCTTGTCCTTGCTCACCAGCAGCTGGACCATGTCCCTGTCGCCGAAGCGGACGGCCTCGTGCAAGGCCGTCTCCCCGCGCGCGTTCTGCATCCTCAGCAAATCCCTCACCTTCTCACGGCCGCCGCCGCCGTGCTCCTCGTCGCCCTCGGCGGCGAGCTCGATGAGGCGGGCGACCATCCCCTTGTACCCGGCCCGGGTGGCACAGTGCAGCGGCGTGTCGCCGTCGCCGTCGGGCGCCGCCAGCAGGTGCCGGGCCCTGCGGCAGATCACCCGCGCGCTCTGTAGGTAGCCCTCGCTGTCCCCGGCGGCCGCCACCACGTGGAGCGCAGAGCCCGCCCGCTCCGTCGGACCTGCGAGCCGTCGATGTTGCCCTGCTCGCCGCCGCCGGCGATGTCGATGTCGATGTCACGGGCCAGCAGCGATGCCACCGCCGCGCCTTCCTCCTTTCCCAGAACCTCCTCCAGCAGCTGCTCCCAGTCGCCGGAGCTAGCGGCCATGAGCAGGCTGGGACGCCTGACCGCGTCGAGCTCGTCTTGCACGCCGTCCTTCTGGAGGCGGCCGCTGGAAGCTGCAGTCCGCCTCGAGCTGCTGCTTCTTGATGCCATCGCGCTGCTCTGTGGTGACTGTGCCTCACTCAGTTCTGTCTCGCAGTTCGTCGTCGTGAACAGCAGCAGCATACATTCAGGTGGTAGATATAGCCGGCTACGACATAGTAAATTAAGCCGATATAGGCTATAGCTATTCGTTGCGTGTGACGACTATGTGCTTTGCTTCCGTCTGGCAATGACGCCGGCAACGGGCAAAGGTTAAGGTTCTTTATTCGCACGTTATTTATTTGCTTACGTGAATGGACAGGAAGACATGTGCCATTCTGAAGTATGGATGGCCCATATTTATTTGAAGGCATTTGTCAAAGAGCTCTCTTTAGGGTCACTCGTTTTGGTATAGCAAGTGGCTTATACTTTTGGGACGTTCTAAACAACAATCGTGTAAAATTTCACGCTTCTACACCCTGATTTGTCAAAGGGATTGGATTGATGACTCACCCATTCAATTAGTTTCACTACTACAGCGCAGGGATATTCCAACTTGTGTTACTATAGGTTAGAAAAAAGTGTTACTGGCTTTGTTAGTAACACATTTTCTTTGTGTTCCAATTGCCTATGTTACTATAGACTGATATATTGTAACACATTATATTTGTCTATAGGAACATTTGTCTAGTGTTACAATGATTTTTGTTGTAACACTTTTTCTTCCTCTAGTAACACTTCACAATATAGTAGAATGCATAGTTTGTAACACATTTATTTATCTATTGGAACATTTGTCTTGTGTTACAAGGATGTTAGTTGTAACACTTTTTTAGTTCCAGTAACACATCTATGTTGTGGTAGAGCACAATATGGTTTGCAACATATTCAGATTGTAACACTTTTTATATCTATTGTAATACTTTTTTGTATTTCTATCGTAACATATTTGGATTATGAAACAAATACTTATTTCGCCTATACATGTGGCACACGCATTATTATATAATCACATAAATATGACACATTGCAAAATGACATAAACCACACATTTCAAATACTTATTGCAAAATTACGTATTGTAGAAATAATTTCAAATATAGTGCTTGTTCAAAACAAATCATAGTATATGTACATAACGATGTGGTTCTCAAGAGGAAACACACATAGTCCATACAAGAAAAATTCAAGGACTAGCTAGGATTTCTAAAGTCCATTTCTTCTTCTTGTGCACACCGATGTAGGAATTCAACCGTTAATCATTTCAACCTGTAAAGAAAATGTAAGTTGTAACATTGAAAATTAAGCCACAAATGTACATGGATGTGAAGTTAGGAAAGCTAGTTTTGAACATACAAACATTGAAGGCCAAACAATTGGAATTCCTTTAGCTTGAGCATCACCAATATTGTTGCACCCAGGCATAGGCCTCACTAATGGCTCATCTTTTGATATAGGATGATTGATACGCACTTTATAGAATTGAGTTCGTATCTTAACTCCAACAATGGCTTCTGGATTAGTGCTCAAGAGAGTTGCATAGGCCACATTGGCCTTATTAGAATATTTTGAAGTCATTAGTAGCACCATGGACCCAACCTATATTAATTTGACATAATCTCTTAGTAACCAACAACCCTTAGTTGTACATCATGATCATGCAATTAGAACAAGTGATATTATGTTCATCTACCTTCATTATAGAAAGTTGTTTAGGGGTTTGACTTTTGTAGCTTGTAGCCTTGTAATTAGCCACGTCCTGGTGTGCAATAGTTCTAATCTCTCTAGGACATACATGATGACCCTTAAATTACACATATAAAATGAAGTATGAAATAACAAGACAAAAATTCTAATATTTTTATAGTAAAGTGTGGTTCCACGAGATACCTTCTGTTTCTTGCTATGGTGGTGTCTCGATTGTCTTTCTTAACTTTTTCCAATCTTTGGCACCAACTGGACAGTAACCACCATTTCTTGCTATGGTGCCCAAAAATTGGCCTAAAAGGCCACCTTCTTTCCTATGGGAAGTCCAAGCTTATTACATTTTACTACTATTTTATCTCCACCATGTAGATCCCAAACATGTGTTAAAAACAGTCCCATTTTGCCTATTCGGTACTTCATCGCCATCACCTATTAAAAATAGAATGATAGTGATGTACAGTAACTAGTTAAGATACAGTCCATACGAAATGAGATTGATCTAACTATGTTTGTACCTGATGTGTTCTAGCTCTCATCATCGCTCTGCTCAACCTCGTTAGCATATGGTGCTTCAGTATGCATTAAGTTTAATCCTTTCTTTTTCTTCGTACCTCCTCTTCCTGCTAAACAAATGTTGAATATAATAAATCACATATGTAATCTTTTTTATTAAACTAAATATTTGTATCATACAGTCAAGGTTGTATTTATTAAGTCAGTCAAGGTTGTATTTATTAAGTCACTTACCAGGTGGGGCGAACAGGCTAATCCTAGATGAAAATAAAACATTTGCACATGTTTCTCTCCTTCAACTGCTCCATGACATTCAAGATTAATGGTCCTTATCCACCGCCATGGTTGCACAATCTAAATAAAATATAGCAGCAGTAGAAAAATAAGAATAAAGATAACAGAATAGCAACTATTAGACTAAGTGCACATTTGTAATGTTGAACTTGGAGCTTGACAACAACTATATTGCTACGGTTTAGATAGAATGGTCAATTTGTCAAAAAAAGATAGAATGGTCAAGAGGATGACATATTAACTTTATATATAATACTTGTGTTCCTGCTCAGGTATGTAAAGATTTAATGTTACCAGGCAATAGAATTTTGAACCGTATATGAGCACATAGCACCTGAGCACTATATCTGATTGCTAAGTTCCAACCATTGCTAAATAGGACAATTAATCTTTGCAGGCACCGAGAAACAAATTTTACATCCAGTAAAACAGAACTAGCCAAACGTATTAATCTTTGCAGGCACCAATAAACTATTTTTGCATGCAAGAACAATCTTTTATTCAGCTACACGTCTAGACCAGACATGCAAGATTTTTTTTTTAGAGTTACTGATCAATCAGTTCACAGCCTCCACTTGCAGGTTCATGGGAGCATATGTCCATAGCATTACGTTCACACTTTAGAATATCACAGGCAGAGATTTAGAAGATTGGAAGAGATGGACAAATCAGATCTAAGCATCGAAAATATTTTTTTGTGTTACACGGATGTCCCCTGCATTGCTCTTTTAAGCAAAACCCAAGAGCTCCACTTGTGGTTAACTATTTCACCTCAGGAAGCACACTTTGTTTGAATCACGTTTCACGATTCATAGAAATCTCAACAAACTTCATCTATATCCAAGAGCTCTTGTATTTATTTTGAGTGGTCTGCACAAAATTAAAATTGAAGAATACATTAACTGAATCTTATCAAAGAGTTGTCAGCACAGAATAAAAATTGAAGAATACATATATTCCTATACTGTTATCCTAGAGAAATGTACAAAGCACAATGCCACAATTCTCAGGGATTACATAAAATTTATTTAGAAATAAATAATCAATTTGATACATAGCCTGACTAAATATTGTTTCCCATTGGTATTGGCGGCCTAATCCAACCTTTTTTTGACTAATTATTTTCCTAATTAAAGGAATGAACACGTGTTTTTCTCAGGTATATTCAGAATTATTAATGAAATAGTATGCAACAAAGGAACATGGAAGCAAAAAAGCAAAACCCAATCAGAATCAGGATGGGTAAGCGAATCGGTAAAGAGTAACCAATCACCTTCACCATGAGATGCAGCACTATCATTTACATCCAGGCATCCACACAACTACAATCAGCTTCTGTAGGGGCGGTTCGTTTGTTGCAGTAGGGGCGGTTTCGAAAACCGCCCCTAACTCTCCGTTCCTACTGCGGTTTTAGCAGTAGGGGCGGTTGGTGATGCAACCGCCCCTACTGTTACGAGCCGCCCTATAGTAAACTGTACCAAAACGCGATTTCAAAATTCAAAACAAATACCAAAACATTTTTATCAAACCGGGAACCACCCCACCGCCATGCGCCCGCCCGTCGCGCATTTTTTTTTTTAAAACCGGCGCTTCGGGCCGCCGGCGGGATTCGAACCAGCGACCTCGTGCTTCTTGCGCGCGACCCCTCCCCTACCACTGCACTACACACTCACATGTGTCCATATCCCATTCCGCGTCCCCACATATTATACAAATCCGAAAGTGTAAATTGACTATTTGAGGCCCTAAATGGATTCAAACTAAAAAGTCATCAACTACAAAGTTTCATAACCTTTCGAGATCTACATTTCATATGTACAAAGTTTTTCATCCGAGGTCGTTTACGAAATTTGAATTTCAAATTTGAGACATTTCAACACAACTTTTGAATGCCTAGATGATTTCAAAATAAAAAGTCGTCAACTACAAAGTTTCATAACTTTTCGAGATCTACATTTCATATGTACAAAGTTTTTCCATCCGAGGTCGCTTACGAATTTCGAATTTCAAATTTGAGATATTTCAACCTTTTTTGCATGACTAGATGATTTGAAAATAAAAAGTCGTCAAAGTTTCATAACTTTTGAGATCTACATTTCATATGTACAAAGTTTTTTTCCATCCGAGGTCGTTTTAAAATTTTAATTTTTTAGTGTCAAGTTTCAAAATTCGGGATCTCACCGTAGGGGCCTCAATATAGAGCCGCCCCTATGCGGACCTACATTAGGGGGCGGTGGTGATTGAACCGCCCTAATAATAGTAGGGGCGGTCGTAACACCAGCCGCCCCTAATGTAGTCACTATAGGGGCGGCTCGTTTGGTATTTCGCTGTAGGGGCGGCTCGTAAAACGAACCGCCCCTAATGCAAAAGGGGGGCGTTCTTACAGTAAGTTTTTGTAGTAGTGCCAACAGCTGATTTAAGCCTGCTCGAGAAAAGAAAATTCAGAATGGATGTCACAATGATAGCAGCAGCCCCTGCTACCCTGCCGCCCCTAGGCTCACTCGCGTGGCCCCTCGTAGAAGCAGCCGCTGCCAGTCTGCCACAGGAACAGGACAAGTTGAGCGCATACCTAGCAAGGCAAAATATGTAGTGCAAACCATAACTAGCATGAAAACTCGTGTAAAAATCACGTCAAAAAAGTCGTCTAAATTCATCAAAAAATCACACATGTAGACCATATGATGATACACAACCTTATAAAATATCTTGTCAAAACTCGACTTCGTTTGTGAGATATAAAAAAATAACAAATTTTTAACAAATTGTTTGGGCAACTTTAAGATTGGAATTTATTATTTTTATATCTCACAAACGAAGTCGAGTTTTGACAAGATATTTTACAAGGTTGTGCATCATCATATTGTCTACATATGTGATTTTTTTTTTGGTGAATTTAGACGACTTTTTTTTAACATGGTTTACACAGGTTTTCATGATAGTTATGGTTTGCACTACATATTTCCCCAATAAAGCTGTCGTGGTGTCACGCACTGCATCAATCTGGCGTGACACGTGGCCCGACGCGCCCGAGGGGGGCGCGCCCGCGGTTGGAGGCGGCGGTGGTGGAGTTGGCAGCGGGCGGGGGGCGGCGGGCGGCCGGCGGTGGGCGGCGGGCGCGGCTTGCGCAGGGAAGGGGAGGGGGGGGGGGGAGGGGGCGGCGTGAGGAGAGGGAGAGAGAGTTGGGATAAATTTTCTTTATTGTTTGTTGCCCCGAAAGATTACAGACCCTTACTTTTATAGCCCGGCTAGTGGGACTTGTATCGCAAGCAATCTTTCTAAAAGGTTTCCTTATAGATTGGAATACCTTTTCACAAGCATATCCTATTTATTTTTCCTAATAAGGGCCTTCCTTATAGATGGAATATTCCCTTGCACACCAAAAAGCCTAAGATAATCCTAGTGAATTTCCTCCTTTATTTCTGAATTAATTCTTAAGAATCCGCGGAAGGGGGGCGGAGGCGGCGGGGCGCGCACCGCCTGGCGGCGCCGTCTTTGGCCCCCTCGAGCCACGTGGGCCTGTCCCTTCGGGTCCTATCTCCTGGGTCATGACATCCCCCACCCACCCCCCCTTCTCCGACCGGCAGATCCTCGCGCATGAAAGTCCATTCGGTCACACCCGGGTGGAGGTGCATTGCGCTGGCATGATGAGCTCAACTGCGGGATCGGCTTGCCATGCACCGGGTTCCCGAGGATCATGTTCTTCCGGGTTTCTTTGTGGAGCAAACCCAAAGAGGTAGTGAAGGTTTCCGATGTAGCCGTGGTAGATGTACTGGTGGATGGCACGTCCCCTCGCTGTGACGCCGTCTCGACGACGAGTCTGCGAGCAAGAGCTCCCTTGGAACTCCCGCCTCAAGATGCCGATGCACCATGTCGCGAGGCGGGCTCTCCAGAAACGGAAGCGCCGTTGGGCTGAGCATTGACGAAGAGCGGAAGAAGGCGCCGATGGTGATGTCACGGCGAGTAGGGTGTAGCGTACCAAATTTAACATCGCATCGCATGAAGGAGCCGACGTCAAACTTGGATGGAGATAGCTGGTGTGCGCCCCTCTCGCATCGTGGGCCGATGTGGACCCCGAGCCGGGCCGACGTGTTGGCGCTGGGCGATGCCGCCCAGCAGGATGGCGGTCGGCGTTGCTAATGTCGGTGTGGTCGTAGGCGCCTAGGGCGAGGAAGTTCGCCCCGAACCCCTCCCGCGGGCCTCCGTGAGGTCCGCTAGCAAAGGGAGAAGAAGCCGGAAGGTAGAAGCGCCATCGAAGAGGAGGAGGCCGTCCTCCACCGTCCATGCAAGCGGCGCCCGTGGTGACGCGTCGGGGCGATCCGACAGTCTTGGTCCTCCGAGTCGCTGTCGCAGTGTTGTCACGAAGACTCCATCGACGTGTCATAGAGATCCAAAGGCGTCGCATGCCTTGAGTATTTCCCCAACGGAGGGGAGGATACGAAACGCCGGCGAAGATCCCTCGACCTGAAAGCGGGCCAGACCCGAGCCCCCATCCGTGTGTCGGTGGTGCCGACGTGAACGTAGTCGGGTGGCCGCCGCGTAGTACAGAGTTCGTTGGTGGCGAAGTCCCACGACACTGTCCCAGGCTTGCCAGCCAAGGCATGCCAAGGATGACGTCGACGTCGTTGCCCGCATACATGACATAGGCGTCGATGTCGAAGATGCTGGCGTCGATGCGTAGTGGTACGTCGAAGGTGGCTGCCCTGGGCATGTCGAGGTGGCGCCCGTGCCGGTAGTGATCGACAGCACACCTTTGGATGAGTCTCGTAGTCCCGCCGTGGTCACCACACGGGGTCGATGTAGTTGTGCGTTGCTCCCAAGTTGACGATGATGTTGACGCCGTTTCCCGAGATGATGCCGACGAGGTATAAAGAATAAGCACCACGCACGGGGGAGTTGGGGTCCCCGAAAAGGACCCTTAGGTCGGGCGCCGTCAACGGCGGCGCCGGCCGTGGGCGCCCTCACGGTCGTCGGTGTAGTCGTTGAAGACCGTGATGTCGAAGAGGTGCTTGCACTTGTGACCACGCAGTGAACGGCTCGTCACAGCTGAAGCGAGGCCAGCCTTGCGTCGTTCGTCATCTCCTCGGTGTCGTCGCTTAAACGGCCGAAGATGTCGCCGACTGCTGGCGATGGGGTGGGTGCCGGTGCGCCATCGTGATAGAGGCACGGGTGCCTTGCCCCCCCGTGATGGCTTGCCGGAGTTGTAGAGGATGGTTAGGCATCGCTCGTACGCCCTCGGCGAGACATGGCTATCTCCATGTCCTTGGGGTCCTGCAGCCCGACGTCCGTCTTGAGAGGCTCTCCCAGCCCGTTGCCAGATGTTCACTTCTTTGCCGTCGCCGAGGTGTCTGCGCGACGCCACGCCCGCGTGCGCCGAGAACCTGCTCCGTGTACTCATCCACGGTGCTGTCTTCCTCGATGCCGCTCTCCCGCCAGTTCGCCTCGCCGCCGCCCGGCGTTCGACGCGTCTTTGGGCGGCTCGCCCAATCTGCCATTGTCTTCTCCCCGGATAGCCTCATGTACCACCGCTTGTGCTCCTCCCCGTGAGATGATATGAGGCGTATTTAAACTTGCTCTGTGGCTGGCGTACCTTGTCCCCTCAAGAATTGCTCGCATGGCGGTTCAGCCATGGAAGAGGATCATCCTTGCCGTCATCGTCGGAATTGCTGCGCACGGAGGTGCGAGGCCTCGGGAAGGTGTCCGGCCGGGGGGTGGGGGGGCGGCGCATGCGCCCACAGTGCCGGCGCCCCTCCCGCGCGGGCTTAAGATGAGGTAACTGTCAGCATCTTCTCGAGATCACCTTTGTGACTTGATCGTTGGCGTCTTTGCTGCCGTCCGTCCTTGTCTTGATGAAGGTGCGGGCGCTTTCCTCTAAGCACGCCCTCATGGCTGCCTCTCGGCCTCCTAAGCTGCGCTCGACGCCCTCCTCCTCCGATCGCCGTCGGATAAGACAAAGAACGATCGGTGAGCGTGTCTAGCCTTTTGGTGAAGCCGTGAACTGGTTCCCCAAGTCCGTCAACATCTTCTTCGTCTCGGCGTCCATGGTGGTGGGTGGATCGTAGTGGCCTCTGGATACCGGTACCATAGACCGGATCAATCTGGCGTGACACGTGGCCCCGACGCGCCCGAGGCGCGCCGGCGGTTGGAGGCGGCGGTGGTAGAGTTGGCGGCGCATGGCGGCGGCTTCTTGTGAGGGGGGGGGCGGGGAGGGGCGGCGCTTGAGGAGAGGGAGAGAGAGAGTTGGGATAAATTTTCTTTATTGCTTGTTGCCCCGAAAGATTCTGGACCCTTACTTTTATAGCCCTGGCTAGTGGGACTTGTATCGCAAAGCAATCTCTCTAAAAGGTTTCCTTATAGATTGGAATACCTTTTCACAAGCATATCCTATTTATTTTCCTAATAAGGGCCTTCCTTATAGATGGAATATTCCCTTGCACACTAAAAAGCCTAAGATAATCCTAGTGAATTTCCTCCTTTATTTCTGAATTAATTCTTAGAAGAATCCGCGGAAGGGGCGGAGGCGGCGGCACCTTGTGCCGCTGCCCCGGCGGCCGAATAACCCGTGTTTTTGCATCATTTTAAAAATCACTAAAAATTTGAACTTTTAAATTACAACTAAAACTTGAATTATTTTCCGCTAAACCGATTCCCTGCCTTCGAAAACCATGCATATAAAATCCCACCATATAGATTAATTAGGATGCATGTTTGAATGCTTGTGTGCTCGTTTGCTTGTCGCTGGAATTTATGTTGGCACCAAATGCTATATTCCTTGACCATCCCCACCAAATACCCTCCTTGACCCTTCCTTGTTTTACCAACCACCACCTTCCAACAATATTCCTAAAATTCCATTTCCAACCAAATGTACCTTAGCTTATATATTTCTGGGAAAAACAATAAAGTCGTCTCCTATATATGTGTATGTACACGCATACACTGGTATATATTTATTTGAGCACGCCAATATGTATATTCAAATAAATGTATACAAGTAAATTGTATGGGAGTATGGTTATACGTGTATACCTATATGTGTACACGGTTACAATTTGGAAAATGAAAATAGAAAGAAAATATAAATGGAAGGGCCATCGGGCTCAACACTTTTCCCCTCCCTTGCCGGCCCAAATCGGCCAAAAGGCCCAGCACAGCAGCGAAGTGGGAGCAACCCAACAGGTCCCTCTCCTTCTTCATATGACAAGCGGGCCCGGGCTGTCATGGCCATCTCCTACCTTCCTCTGTTCTTCACGAACGGGAACACGGGATATTTTCCCTCAACGCGTCAACGCCGCTGCTGTCCTTGCCGACCTCGCCACAGTGGGCAAGCTGACCTGCTCCCCACCGCGTCCCCTCCGCGCCCGACACCAACGGGGGCCGTTCCCTGTGACCATTGATGGCGCCGCCGTCGCGTCACGTCAAGCTCGCAAGATGCCAGCACACGGACGCCGCTGCCGGGCTATGGATGCCGGCGAAAATCTCCTTGGCCGGGAATATCCCGTAGGAGATGCCACCACACAGTGACGCCATGGACCTCAGCACAGCAAACCGGACGACCATGCTGGAGGATATTTCCGACGAACCGCCCTTCACCGTCGTCGCCATCCGCCGGCATCGTCTGACCTCGTTCCTGTGCCAAGGTCGACCTGGTCGCTGTTCCTCTGCGCCGCCGCGAGGATGTGAGCTGGCTGCTGCCAGGACGCGAGCTGGCCACCGGAGATATTTCTCCGGGACGCTGCTCCCTCCACGCCTATAAAAGGGGCGACGGACGACCGAGCTGGCCACACCGAGCTCAGCGCCGGGACGACGACGCCGAGGCCTGCATGGGCGCACTGCGCCCTGCCTCCGTCGCGCCAGCTCCGCGCCAACTGAAGCTCGGCGCCACCCAGCTCGCTGGGCGCTGTGTCGAGGACGAGGACGTCGATGCCGCCGCGCTCCCGAATCGCCCGCCACCGCGCTCGGACGCCGCTGGAGCTCCACCACCGCGTTGCCTTGCTGCGACGACGCCGCACACGCTACGCCGACGGGGACGCCGCGCCCAGGCCCCAGAACGCCGCCATAGACAGCGCGCGCCGCAGCCACGCCGCCGTCGAGGCCAGACTCGCCGCCCGCCGCCGGAGCCCCGCTCCAACGCGCCGACGCGCACGCCGCCGGCAGCCTGCTGCCCCCTCCCTCTGCCTTGCTCTCCCTCTCGACTCGTTCGATTGGAGACGAGGACGACGGGTGCGTAACCGTACGAAGGGGAACGATGTGCAAGCAGGATTTGTGAACGAACAGCACCATCCAACCTTATCCCTTCCGTGGGTCCCGCATGCTAGTGACACTACCCCTTCCCCTCCTTTCCATGGACTCGGTCCATGTGAACTAGAGGCACAGGAGGTGCTGGACTCTGGATCGGTACATAGGACTGATGGGCCAAGTTCACGGTACAGTGCAGCAGGCAACCCTGTACCGCGCGTCAGCTATACCTAAATTGCTGAGCGCACCCAGGGCAGTATACACGGGGCAATGAAACTACATTTTCCATGTATACAAAAATTCCCAGAAAAATTACAAATAAACTAGGTACACCCGGGAACCTTCCCACAAAATTTCACCTTCGTTCCTATCACCCAAAACTTCCAGACTTATTTCCAAAGTTTAATGTATTTATAAAACCATTATAAAACATTGGAAATTCATATCTTCTCCATCCTAACTCCAAATCACTCCATTCCAATTCCTTAATTCCTCTAAAATTATCCTCTATATGTTCATACCCCTTGTTCCATTATTTGGTGCCCACTTAAATTCTGCGTACAGGTTGGTTGGGTTGGTTGGCGTGGTTGCTATGTGATCCTCCACGAAAGTTTAGGGGTTATGGTATTGGCCATATTATGCACGGATTATATATGTTGAGATGTTGACTACGTACAAGGACGCATCCTCCGTAGCACCGTTCGCTGCGTACGGGGATGGCGGCCTCCGTAGTTGGTTTTCCTTCTGCGTCATGAGGGGCGACATCCTCCGTGGTGTGGATGGTCGTGCTTCGCAGGGCAGACTACGAACAAGGATGGCCTCCGTAGAGGAGCTACGTACAGGGCGCATCCTCCGTAGTACCAACCCCCGGAGAAGCCGTGGTAGAGATTATATGGACATCTAGGGTGACGGCCCAGGCTGGTACGGAATCTCATTAGGCTGACTAAGCCAAGTCGCGATGGTGAGGACCGGTGCCTTTTCGTGTGGGGAAAGTGTACAACCTCTGCCGAGAGTGTATTAAATCTATTCGAATAGCCACGTCCTTGGAATGGGCAGATGCTAGGACGAGATCATCTATGATTAGATTCACACTATCGACTAACCTGTTGCAACCATGATGACGATGATGGTGAAGATATATTATAACCCGGGAACTAGCAAGAGCAGTTTTAGAGACTCTGCTAGGGCCCAAACCCTTAATAATTACAACCCTACGGTTGGGACTTGCCGAGTACGTTTGTACTCACCCCTCCTCTGTTTTACGACATCGGCACATCGGGGAGGTAAGTTCATCATTAAGGAGAGATTCAGCGTTTCGTAGGAGTTCGCAAGGTGTTCGCTTAGGAGAAGGACGTTGAAGCCCGGAATTCATCCATGCACAAGTCCGCTTTGTGGATGCAGGGGCAGTGTCATAGTTCATCCACCGCTTCTCGGTTGGCCAACTCGATATTGTAACTTCGGCTTGCGTGACCCTTCGCCACTGTAAGCCCTTTCTATCCTATATTTATAAAGCTCGGTTTACTAATATTTCTGTTTACCATTATCTGTGACTAATAGACGTGTTTGTGGCGTGATCCCGGCGCAAACACGCGGTGATTAATCGACCCATTAAAAGTGGAGCGTGACAGCGGCGCCGCCGCTGGCCCCACTCGGGCCACGTGGGTCTATCATTCAGGGCCCTATCTCCTGGGTCATGACACGTGGTTGGGCGGACGAACTGATCCGGTCGGCGGCTGCCATGAGTATGGATCAGCTGCCTGGCGGTCAGTCCTCCCAGCGACCGAGATCCTCTTTCTTTGGTTACTCGATCCACGCGCTAGGTCGGTCGGTAATACGCCGCTTCACCTCCGTCGATCCTGTTCGCCGTGCCGAGATTCGGTCGGTTACTCAGGTCGAGGGATGAGGAGAGAGTTTTTCCCGGGTAGATTAGATCGATATGACCGAGTCACCCAAGACGGCAACTATTAGGCGGCAGCTTGATTACGGGAGGGAAATTTTTAGTAGGAAAAGGAAAACCACAGCTAAAAAATGGTGGGAAACGGTTCCACGCGTAAAATAAAATGGTGAGAATAATTCGGTGGCCACCAAATTCAATTGAATGAAATATGTGGAGCGTATAGATAATTTTTTTTTGTGGGGCACAATTCCATCAGTAAAAAAATATTAGATAAACACGAGGAGTTTAGAAATACGAGGAATTATCTTTCTAGAAAAAAAGTTGAGCACGATTTCATCTATTTTAAAGTAATGACAACATTAATTTTAATATTAACATTAACACATAAATAAATTTTATTTTTATATAACCAATGACATGTGGCCGATAATATTTGTTTATGGATTCCTGTGAATTTGTCGTAGATAGTGTTATCCAAATTCAATTTCATATGTATCCAATCTGAATTCATCCTTATGTTCCAAGGGGGTGTTGGGGTTGGGGAGGTATTTAGCTGGGACAAATTTATTTAGTATGAATGAAATTTAATTTTGGATTGACTTGTTAAGCTCGACATAGGAGGGTATAAAAATGAGAATATATCTTGGGAAAATGAGAATATAATAACTCATCAATTTCTTAATCCCTATTTTTATAATTACTATGTTCTATTAAAACAAACAAACAATTCGAAATCGATCATATTCATCCCTAAGGTATACGCATATCTGAAAAAGAAATATTCAAAATAAATACTGGTGCCCCTACCCTACGTGCATTGAGCTTAGAGCGATGCTGGTGCTTCTCGCCCATCGATGACTTTAAGTTGGTGATGCCTTTGGAATCCTCGCTCAGGAGGGCGAGGATTTGACCGAATTGCTCTTCGGGTGTGACTTGCGCCCTCATCCCCGGAGTGAGGTAGGAGTGAGTAGACAGCATTGGATCGATATGGTTTTGGGGATGAACTAGAGTTGCGCAAGAACAATTTGGGACGAATTCATGATGGATATCCCAGAATCGAAATAATCGATACCAAATGTAACACATTAGGATAGATGAGGTAACTAGCAATGGATACTCGATAGAGTTCAACACTTCGGCCACCACCGAGAGCTCCCCGCCGTCACTACGACACGGTTCAGGTTCTAGTTCAAGTTGAAGTTCTTCTTCAGGAGCAACACTATGCTTAATACAGAGGAGCAACTAGTGTCCTCACTCATTTCATGGACCGAAAAGTAGGAATAAACGAAACACTTGCTAGGCTTTAAGACACACACCCAATCGGGCCCAAAGACACGGTGACGGGGACTTCGGTCCTCTTCTCCTTTGCATTCTCTCTTCCCGCCTTCGGCTCGCCATCATCAGGTTCACTGTCTTCATCAGATGCATGACCATGGTTGGTGACACAACAAACACATGTACATGTCTCACCCTGACACATGTACATGTACACAGCAAACACATGTGGTTTTTAAGGTACTTGCCCCTGCATCATCATGCTGCTCACTGACTTTAGAGGAGAGCATCGTCTTCGGTGCACGATAGGTGCACATTGGCTGCGCAGGCTAGGTCTGAGTCACAATGGTGGGCTAGGTTAGCTTACCTTAGCTTAGATGGTTAGAGTTTTATGGTCAGGTCTCACCCTTATCTCTTTGTTTTTTATAGCTAAACCTAGATTGAGGTGGTGGAGTTTATAAGGGGCAATCATTTTATCTCAATAATGCAATGATACAAATTTGAGAAAAAGGTCTACTTAAACATAAATTACACTACATAATTTGAATTTGTTTTGTGATAAATAAATAAACACTAATAGAATAGAGTTTTCAAATTATTGAAATTTTTGAACATGCTTGATATATTCATTAACGTGCCACATTTCAAAACTTTTAAATTTCATGTGAAATTACATAAGTATGTCATTATACTTTTTCTTAAGAAATTTAAATTTTTGATCTATATTTCGTCAATACTGAAATATTTTTTTTAATTTAGGACTTATTTTATCCTAACGTCAATTAATTGCCTTTTTTTGTCTAGGAATCAGGGTTATTTTGGTCTTACATTTTTTTAGATTTATAACACGTTTTATACCTTTAGCTCCGTATGTGTGACTTTATAATAATTTTTTAGAATATTTTAATAATAATTTTTTACACTATGTTATTTTAAAATGAAGTTACTTCTGGTCTAAAAATATTGGCGAACAAATTTCCGCAAACAGCTATCAATATTGGCGGACAAATTCCCGCGAACAGCCGGCTGTGAAATTGAAGACGCCCTCGCAATCTATGCCCGCAGTCCACGATCCTCCTCCACTTTTATCTCGTATAACTGTCCTCTTCTAATCTCCATCTACAAATCTTCTCGATCTCGACCCAATCCTGCCGCCGCCGTCCTGGCAATCCATCTACTCCAGACCAGACCCCTGCCTTCAAGTTCAGCGCCCCTACCGTACAGGCTGCCCGCCCTCCTCTCGTCGGTTTGGTGCCGCCGCTGGCCGGCACTTCCACGCCACCGTCAGTCCAGGCCAGGGTGCCTGCAGGTCGGCCCCCCTGCTATATATAGGATTGCCGTGGGGCCCTACTCGTGCAGCAATCGAGAGTCAGGGTGGTGGCGCTCTAGTCTAGCTCATTGCCGACGGGGCTTGGCCTGTCCGTTCAGGTTGTTCACGTTTCACACCCTCGCGTGGCGTCGGACTCCAACTCTCCAAGCGGGAGCAACAGAGCAAGGCAGCCAAGCAGGTAGCTTGGTAAGTCGTCTGTTGCTAGATAATGGATCTATTTAGTTTAGGTTGTTCCGTTTGTTTCATCTAGCTAATTGGTTGGTTAATATAGGAATTATTAGGATCGGTAATTGTCAATTTTGTTTGGTTAATTTAAGAATTAGGAATTACAAATGAAATATAAAAGTTATTAAGTAAAGACGGATCCATATAAAGACTTGTCTGAGGTGTCAAATCATGTACGCCCATAGCCCTATACCTGTACTGTTGGTGGTGGTGGTCTGCTGTGGCCACATGATACTGTTGGTGGTGGTGGTCTGCTGTGGCCACCTGATGGCTAATGCCTTTGTCTATCTATGAGCTATTGCAAAATGCATTATGGTCTATGCTCTTGTGATAATACTGATATAATCCATCGATAAGTGATAGCTTGTTGTGATAATATAATTCCTGGAAAAGCTTTTGCTTATGAACTAATTTGTCTCTGGCCTTGCTGTGACTGAAATTGTACACGTAAACTTAAAACAAGACATCATTTCTTATTTTTTATGTACATGTACAGTTATAAGAAATTGAGAACTAGGCACTTATGTAGTATTTCGTTCTTTACAGACATATAATATGTTTTACTTGCTAGGATGTCACCGCTACCGTCTTTGCTTTCTACTCCATGGTTGCCGTTAGGCTTACTCTGTTCCACTGTAATTGCATTTATCTTGTCATCAACTAATTTTGGGCATGTTGTGCACTGGTACTTGCTGGAGAGGCACCCATTGGATGCTCAATGCCCGAAGCAACTCTGTAGTTGTCCTACAAGTGAGAATTACTAGAGTCCATCCATAAATCAGATAGTCAGTAATCCTCACCAGTCATTAGTGCAGCCCTGCTTGCCATGTTTGAAAAGATTAACAGTTTATTACAAGATGCATTTCAAGTTAATTGCCTTAAATGTGGATTTTTATGACAAGAGTTTACTATTGTTAATTTTGTTTTCTTTTGTACCTTTTTCTGTATTGGTTGAGTTTGAGGAACAGTGATATAAGATAATGCTAACTGAATAATTTTTGTTTGGCAGGGCCACGTTGTGCTGAATTGGAACCTCATGTTTTCATAGTCCAAGCTTTGTGTAAGAAGATATAGCCTAGTTATGTAAGCCAAGTAAATGGGTCGTGGACAGGATTCTAACATGTGTGTTTTAATTCTCATTATTATTATTGGACATGTAAACATGTTAAGAATTTTTGTAGATTTATGATGTATGCAAATGATGAGGGAAACAACTATTATGTGACAACTGTTCGAATTTGCTTGTTCCATAGGTAATTGGGTCACGAGAGATTGTACCTTTGGTCTGTTTAGCTCTAGTCTAGATCATGATTCATGCTACACTAAATAACATCTTTGGCGTTTTCCAAATCACCAGATTCTTTTTATGAAGGCATATTTCAAAATTGCTTCCAATATTGTTCTAAGATCGTACTCAAATGCCTCCTGAGGCAATTTTTAAAAAAATTGTCTTTGGTCAGTCAAAATTAAATATAAATCATGAGACATTTTGTCAAAAAAATATTTATTTGATTTAACCATTTTTTGTGTACCATGCATGCCTATTTAAATCATGATTTTTTCAATAACTAAGTTAGATTGGTTAATCTGTTGGATCAAAAGACAATGTGGAAGAATGTTTGTTTTTGAAATATCGTTAGGCAATGATAAGTGTGTTCGAGATGGGACTGTGACTCAAATGAAAAAGTTTAGATGCGTCTCAAAGCTTGAAAAGGTGGAAGAACTAGGTAGGTGGTCCATCAAAAAACTGATGAAATACGTGGAAGAATTGGCCCACGATATGGGACTGGACTATAATATTGCTAATTTGTAGATGGGGTAAAAAAAAAATTGGGCCAATTGGGTTGCATGTAAATGATAACAATAATAATAATGAAAAAGCCCATGTTATATGACACAAATGTTAATTACCACGTCACTTGCCCTATCGTTTGCAATGTCACATGTGCCATGTGACCATACACAAGGCAATATTCTATACAATATGTTGCCACGAGTTTAGTCTTGTGACAAGTTAGTGACAGAACTATTGTCACTGTATCAATGACAATGTCCTCTGGTGGTCACAGAACCAAGTTGGTTTGTGAGGCACCTTGTGTGTGGACATTCACTTCATAACTCTAGGTTGTTAGTGGAAGGAAATAGGTACTCTTCATCATTATCTAAGTGTCGCAAATTATCCAAGATTCTTATAATGTCGGCATAATAAATTGACAATAGGCTTTGGCACGAACTAACCTTTTTAATTGCTTACTCTTTCTACTTGTTCTCATGTGATGACCAGAACATGATTGCCTAACAGTCTTGGCGACACCTAAGTGCGATGTTCGTGTAAGCCTATGAATAGGAAGACGGTCCACATATATATATGTTTCTTTGTAACACTTTGATTGTAACATTATTTTGTGTTACTACAGAATATATATTTGTAACACATTTTATATGTTCCATCTATGTGTTACAATATATTACACTATTGTAACACTTTGCTTGTAGCAATAATTTTGTGTTTCTATAATTATTGTCAGTAACACATTTTTTTGTAGAAAAAGTATTTTGTGTTACAACCAAAGTTAGGAACACATTATTTTGTGTTACTACGAGATTTCATCGGAACACATTGATGAATATGTTACAAGAAAGTGTTACAATATCCTTGTTGTGTAGTAGTGTTTGGCATCAGGCGCTCCAAAAATGGGTACTATCGGATTGGGTGAGTTAGAGAATAGACAGAGATTTGTTGGCATTTTAGCTTCTCCTTTGAGGGCGTATCTTCGGGACCTCTTGGCCTTGAATTGCTGAATAGAACGAAAGCGAACCAGCCTCCGCGCAGATACCTTTGCTTCGAAACCTTTCAATCGAGTGTAGACACACCATGAGATAGCGAATCTAGTATATTCAACCCACATTTGACGAATCGGATACTGACCAATCTAGGTAGACACACCATGAGATAGCAAATCTAGTATAGACACACCATCAAGTAGCAAATCTAGTATTGAAACACTATCTGTTAGTGATATAGACACACTATATGTTAGTGACGATGAATCTGGTATATATGACGGAGACGAGTAAAATTCAAAGCAAGCCAGTGTTGAATAAGCTGCACGCGCGATAAGGGTAGGTATGCACCTGAAGAAGAAGTCGTATCTTAAAACAATTAGCATTAGACTTGAATTGGAATGTGTATTATGCATATGAGAGATCTTCCAATCGTGAAGATACATCAGAATCAAGACTTAGAGAAAGGGCAACGTATGAGTCGTACAATTCCAAATGGACAGCCTCTTTGACTCCTTTAATTAGAGCTGGCATCAAACTCCCATTGGCGCTCCTTAGACTGTCCATAGCGTTGAGGTGCTCCAAATTTTTTTTCCCCTGACATCAAGCACCGATGCCGATCTCTTTGCATCGCCACAGTGCGGGCATTGACCCTCCTCCCACTGTGGACCCCGCGTACAGGACAAAAATCTCCTTTCCCCAACCTCTCATCTCCTTCCAAATCGGAGACTGTGGCCTCTCTTCACCACCGCATGCTCCACCATCTCTTCGCCGTCCCCTCAACCACTGCATGCTCCACCACCAGCCACCCCTCCTCACGGCATGCGAGCGTGCGCCCATGCGAGCTCTTGGCAGCAGCGGACGCGTCCACATCGGGCTCGCGAGGATGCATGACGGCCGTCGCGAAATCTCCTCGGCGGCGGCGGCCTGGGCTCCCCTTCTCCCTTGCATCGACGGGCTTCCCCACGCGGCGGGCTTCCCCATATCCACCGAGTCCGCAACGCTCCCTCCCCCCATCACCACCGAGGCCTGCGACGCTCCCTCCATCCCACCCACCGGTGGCGGCTGCAGTGCTGCATCCTCCGTTCACCGGGCGGCCTTCCACATGGAGCCATGGTGGCGGCGAGGACGTCCCCCACCACCCGGCGCGGCATGGCGGCAGATATGGCCACCAGCTCTCCGCGGCGTCGTGTCCCGTCGAATGCCCGGGATATAATTTTTTTTATCGAAAGCATCGGTGAACCTAGATGAGCGGTGCCAACTTTTCTAGACAACTTGGCACGGACACGATGTGTGGCCCCGGTGCTTGGAGGCTCTCTCTCCTCTCCAAGCACCGGTAAAATACACACTGTGTGGGTAGTCTTACCACCACGACCGCGCTTTGCCTAGTAGAGCATTCCTCTCTATGTGGTCAGCAGCTGTGAGCACCCCAAAAACACCCTAGTTGTCAAGATGATCTGGGGCGGACCTAGGATTTAGAGCGTGGGGAAAATTTTTTGACAGCATAAATCATAGTTTTTGATATCAAAGCACCCAGCCCAAATCCCGGACCCGAGCCAACCACGGGCGCCGCCCGCCGGTTCGGCGGTTCGCGCCGCTCCACCTCGGATGCTCCCTCCCCCCGCACCGGTTGGTTCCCCTCGCTCCCACCTCCTCTCTATCGCATCTTTTTTTGTTCTACTATTCTATTTTATTTATAATTTCAAGATCGTGGGGGCGTCGCGGTTTCGCCCAGCTCGCCGTCCCTCCACGGTTGCCCAGCTTGCCGCCCCTCCGCCACCACAGCTCACCGCCACCTGCGCCCCACCACGAGCACAGCTCGCCGCCACCTCCGCCCACGAACCCAGCTCGCCCCTCTCCCCTCGCCTCCACCGCCTCCGAGGTGGATTCCGCGACCTCGACGCCTCCGCAGCCTTCGTCCGCTGCCTCTACAGCCCCGTCGGTGGCCTCGCTTCGGTGGCGTAGGGGGCGCCGCGGCGTAGGCGTGCAGGGAGCCGGTGACCGTTCTCCTCGCCGATTGGGCAGAGAAAGGAGTGGAAACTTGCCTGGAGATGCTGTCGCCGCCGTCAGCCCACCGCCACCGCCCGCTCCTGCATGTGCTCCTCCAACACTTCTGGCAGGTCCAGGTGCCCGTCCTCTAGATCCCCTTCCCCAGGTCGGCGTGTGCACCATCTCTTACTCCTCCCCTTCCCTTCTTGATTCGATTTGATGTTTTCGAGTGCAGGATGTGTTCCCTGCGAAGTGTTGGATTATCGGCGCGGGCGCGCGCCAGGATCTCCTCTTCAGTTGCAGCAAGGTGAGTTTGTCTCGGCTGCCAATGCTGGTTCAATGCAGCTTTCAGTTCCTCGCGCGGAAGGATTTGGTGCTGTGATTCCCAACTAGTAGCGTTAATCAGAATATTATATGTTTCTAGATGCAAACCGAAGTTCATTGAAACGTTCATCTGGCTGCGATGTTTTTTCCTGTAGAATATATATGCATTTTAATTAGGATTGTCGCATATAAATGCAAACATGGCCTTTATTTATTTATTTCCTGAACCTGCTGCAGAAATATTATTTTCAGGCAAGGGTATTTGCTGCTAGGTTTGCTAAGCTCTACAATTGTTCTTTTTATGATTTCGGCAATGAGAACTGCAATCCGGCTCGTCAGACACACCAATCATATATTTGTAATGAGCAAAATATGATGATTCGTGTCTGGATATGTTGGGTTTGATGTGCAATCAGTTTTACTATACTTGGATATAATTATATCTTTTACGGGCAACACAACCCCCATGCACTGATTGAATATGCTGGTTTTGTTTTTTTTTTTCACTCATTAGTCATACCTGATTTCTCCCTTCTCAGTTTATTCCTCAATTGTGCATAGTCTAAAGACGCAAAGAGCTGGTTAGCTGGAGCTCAGTTTGGATCAGCTTCTAGCGTGAGCACCCAAGGGCCAAGGCTGGTTATGAAGGTCATACCCAATGCCTCCATAGGGGCGTCGATCTCCATCAGCTGGGAGCAGGGGATCTGATGCAGGCCACTTCAGATCCAGCAATTTCTCTGTTTACGTGCTAATCTCGTTTGGCTTTGGAGCTTGACATTTCTGCGCTACTGATTACAGGCAACAAAGGTCAACGTAACACTAATCTAATACCCCCTCATGCTTTGTTGCATATACTCAATACTTTATTTGGGCCTGACTGTTTTTTCTGCTCTCTGTTTTTTCACTATTACTGCAGTCTAAGGACATCAGGAGCTAATGGGATTATTGTAAGGCTCATGTCTGTGTCACGGTATTGAACGGTCGATATCCATAAGCCAGGTTCACGGGAGGTGGTCAGGAGCATTTTCATTTAATTGCTCAAGGTAGAGTTCGTACTTGTCTTGAAGAACTTATGATGTGCTTGTCCTGAACTTGTATTGTGCTATCATGAAATATGCCTAGCAGCCCCAAACTCTGAACTACATGGATCCATGGATCGGACACCAGAAGCAGTACTTGTAGTCGGGGAAATGCAATTTTACGGTTGGGATAATAAAATTTTTGGATTCAAATTTATTTTTTTTCCTGCTGCTCACTTGTTTATTTCGTATATTGATTGATGCTTTAGTGATCTTGTTAATTACCAACTATGGTTATTTAATAAAAAATTTAGCTCCTATTCTTCGTTCCTAAGGCCTACTATTTTAGGGAAAATTCAGCTTCAGGGTATTCCATTACTGGTTAATGCACCATATGTACGTTTGTAATGATGGAATTTGACACCTTACTCAGGATTGATATGATCTCATTGTAGAATGTTGTAACTATTAGGATGTTTTATTCATATAAGATCTCATTTAGAATGCTGTAACGATTAGGATGTGTTATTCATATTTAATATGGTTCAGATGAGGCTATTGTTGTGGATTAGTATTGGAATTATTACAACAATTTAGTAGTAACCACTTATTTGTGTTCACAGGACATTATTTGCGATTAGACCATATGGTGGGGTTTGGCAGGTTAAAATGAGAGCCTTGTATCTTTCAGGTTTTGGCAGGTTAATGGCTAGACTAGATCACTTCTACCATCTGCTGTGAATTATGATGTCAACTCAATTGTACCACCTGATGTAAATAGGGTTCAGTCATTGTAAAGAAATCTTAATTTCTGATTTGGTTAAGGATCTATTCAGGGAAACTATTCTGCGAAATATGAGGATCCCTGATGAACTGTTTTGGTGTCACCATTTTCTGTCCATAACTCCATATTTTAGAAGGTAATGGGATTTTCCCATTCACATACTTAATTATCTATATCACAAGCAAATTATGCTGATGTGAGATTGTCCAGCAAGCATCACTGAATAACTATTCCCACTACTAATTTTGCATATGTGTGCAGATGGGAGACCCTTTCTGTCAGAGGATCTTCAGCCATGCGACAATGAGCCATCTGGCCACATGAGCAATGATTATTAAATATGCTAGTCATGCACTAATTAATTGACATAAACTTGATGGTTCACATGCAAACTGCAAGTTATAAACACATACTAGTTAAATAAGGGATAAGTTCATGGTGGTTAATGTTTTGGTATTATTATATTGGAAGGTCTGATGGTGCAAACAGGCATGTGATGTTGGCTGAAGAATATAATTGATGATCAAGAATTTTCTTTTGTCATTAGATTTTTATGTTCCTAATCTACAAATTTTGCTTGTTCATTGATGATGTGAGTTTAACTATTTTTAGCAAATACATTTGTTCATGAATATGTGGTTCTAGATTTCTTTAGAATTCTGATGGAAAATGGTCTGAGCTTCTTTTTGTGTCACTAGGCTGATTCACACCCAATCATTTGTAGAAAACCAACTCGGTGCTTTGAAGCACATATCTGATGTTTTTGTAATCACACGTGCCATTTATCCTATTAGAATAATGTTCTTGCAAATAATTGTGGGTTTTATGGTTCACAAACTTCACTTTTTACTACCATTTTGCATAGTTTTTGTGATCACACGGGACATCTTGTACAAGTAGGATAAATGCCAAATTTCTGTGACCACACTGAGATGAATTGGCTGTTGCAAAATCATCTTATTCTGATTCAAAGTCTGCAATCATTGTGTCCATGAATTAATGAACTGACTGCCGTCAATTGTATTTGAATTTTACATTCAATTTTTTGGACCATGATTGAGATATAGATTGCTATGGTCAAAGTAATTATCCAAATTGCTACTTACTAGCTTCTATGATCAATGTACTCCTGACTTCAGATGTTGATTTACCAAAATCCCATTATTGTGTGACAATGAAAGTGCCATAAAGCTTGCAAACAATCCCGTAAGCCACTCAAGAACTAAACATATAGACATCCGACATCATTTCTTGAGAGACCACGAAACCAAAGGAGATATCGAAATTCGCCATGTGAGCACCGAAAAACAACTAGCCGATATCTTCACTAAGCCCCTCGATGAGTCAAGGTTTTGTGCTTTGCGTAGTGAGCTAAATATACTTGATTCTCGTAACGTGGTTTGAAATTTAGCATGCCTCTGATTGATCAACTAGCATGCTAGGAAAAGTAATTGCAAAAAGTTCAATATTGTGCTTCAAAATGATTTATAAAGCTTGATCTATGTGCCATGACCATAGTCTGTAATGTTTATCTATTCTGGTCATGATATATAGGTCACGTGTCCATATCCTATATAGAGAGTTACTTAGATAGTAGCTTAACCCTCGCTGGTTTAGGGGTGCGGCAGTGCCACACTTTGAATCTCAACTGAGATTCAGCCCAAACGGCAGCTCTATGGGGCCCATTTCCATTCTTATCTCTTCCCTGGCCTTACTGTGCTCCTCTCTCTCTTTCCCAGTTCACTCGACGCGCCGCTCTTCTCCCGTGCACGTGCGTCGTCGCCCCTGCTGTCGCCTGGCTGGTGCTCGCCGTCTGGCAGTGCCGCATCAGCTTTGGCTACCTCCCTGCTCTCACCAGCCGGTGCTGAAGGCTTTGGGTGGAGCCATTTCCCTCCTTTCCCCTCCAATCCTCGGTTGCAAGGTATAACCCTAACCGCCCAATCTATGCAATGGTGACACTCTAGTTGTGGATTTCAGTTTCTTGAGATAGTATGAAGGAATAGGGAGTGGGATTGAAGGTTGGATTGAATTGATTTGAAGTTTTCTTGAATGAATGGAGGTTGCCCTAGCGGCAATGCCGCGGCTTGAGTACGGTAATGCCGCACTCGGCAACTGCAGCTCCATTGTAGCTCCACTCTTTCAATGGAACTCCAAATAGATTGGATTCAAGCACCAACACCTTCTCCATGTTTCTTTATATAAAAATTTCTTTCAAATCCAAACTAGGTCACCATACTTTTCTTGAACCATGATATTGAGATTGTGATGAAGTAGACCACCAATTGGAAGTCAGAATTAATAAGAATAAGAAAATGAGAACTGATTTCATGCAGATATTGAGTGCTGCAGTGCCGCCCTCAGGGTGCAACAGTGCTGCACTTACTGAAAGTTTCAGAAATCTACCAAAATCACTGTCCAAGTTCTTTTTCTTATTAACATTGATTTGCAACTGTTTGCCCAACTTTATCATGTACAATTTCTGATATGGTCTTATTCAATGCATAGATGGAGCACGGAGATGACCCTAGGGGGAAGAGGAAGATAAGGCACAAGGAGGCCTCTTGCCGAGGCAGGGGGAGGGGTGCTGGCAGCTCCAGCAACCCTGCTCCTAGATCGAGTGTTGAAAGAGCAGCCCATGAGGAATACATCTTGGATGAACAAGAAAGGGAGAGGCAGGGCCACACCATTCCTCCTGGTGGCTGCCCTAACACTCCAGAGACCCTCACTGAGTTTGATGATAGCTGCATGAGGGATTACAATGGAGTGTTGATGATGGCTGCACCCAATGACACATATGCTCATCTAGTTGTTGACTATTCCATGAGCCTAAAGAGGACTGAGGAGGCAAGGCCGATTAATCCTTATCTTGAGAGAAAGGATTTGGGCATCGATGGAATGTCTTCCATTCTAACTTCTATGCCACAGCTCTTCTCAAGTCAAAGAAGGCAAAGATTTGCAAGATGCAGTATATTGATTGGGATGATATGCAGCAGAAGCAGGAGCGTGAGTTTGACAAGGTGATCGTGGCTTGTGAGCAGTTTGAGCTATCTCGATCGCATGGCTTTCCAAAGAAGACTAGAATGAGGAGGTGCTCAGGCCCGGGTTCCATGCTACCTACTTCTATGATCAAACTACTTGATGAGATACACTAGATGATGACGGGACACACTATCGTGTTGACTTCACTACTTTCACAGATCTTTGGTTTTGGGAGTCAAAGACAGACTTACTCATATGTTCATGATGAGCATCGTGCTAATCATTGACATCGTGTGTAGGTGGAGGGACCCTAGAGTTGCGGATGGGAAGAGGAGTGGGCTCCATAGCTACTACTACATCCTCAACAATCCCTTCGTAAAACACTATCAATTACACTACAAAAATGTTAGCTCCTAAGACAAAACGAAACCGGTCATGTAAAGTACGTAATTGGTCATAAAAGTATTTTGTGACGAAAATCCACCGTCACGGCGGTCGTCATATAACGACCATTGCTAAATGTACCGTGTGATGAAAACATCGAACATCATCACAAAATGTACGCACCTTTTTGTGACGGTTTCTAAGTCTTGTCATATATTTTTTATGACAAAGACAATTGTCACATAAAATCCAAATAACGTCACGGAATACCACAACCGGCCCCACAACCCTTGTTTTAGATATCTTTTTGTGACCCCAATCATTTCGTCACATATAGTCGGGCCTTTTAAGAAAATTTTTGATGTGACAGAACCTCCTAATTCTTGGGCCCACTCTGCACTGCTCTTTGTCCCAAAGACCTCGGCACACCGTGCGCATGCACCCAATAACTTAAGAAGCTGTCGGGTGTCATCGGAAACCCGATTACACCACTCTCATACCAGGATCAACAAAGGAGTAGCTACAACATTACAACATTTGTTACAAAAATACAGATCAGAGTGCGGAAGAATAATAACATTAATTTTACAAAAGGTGAATGAGTTACATTTGAGTAAACTTAACTTAATTTGTGGAAGATGAGTATAACTATAGGAGACATCCAAGTCATGTCGAGCCCACCGACACAACCTTGGTAAACAGCACGAGTCAACACCTGCAACAAGGGTTAACAAACCCCGAGTACACAATGTACTCCGCAAGACTTGCCCGACAAAAAGAAAAAAAACTCCAAGGATATGCTGGCTTAAAGGAAAGTAGAGCTAGAAAAGAGGAATTTGCAGAAAAGCTTACTACAAGTGGATCCTTACTTTCAATATTTTTAGCATCAATTTTGTTGAAGCATAATAAAGCTAGATTTGCACCTGTTCTATCTCAAACACTTTTAAAGCAACCCATCTCAACTTATCTCTGTATCTCTTTTCCTTTCATAACCATGAGTAACCTTGTTTCTTCAATTACTACGATGAATGGGCAGAAGAACGGGTCTCCATATCCGAGAAGCAACGGCGATTCATGAACCGATTAACACCCGGTTGGGGATCCCTAACCACACGACATATGTAGCACTTAAGCTTTCATATATCAACCCTCACTCGATTCGTCCAAAACGGAATTTGGGTCCATCGCCACCCGAGTACCGTACACCTCCAATCCGGGACTTTAACCCACGAGGGTAACATGCACTCCCCGCCATCTCTCCACTCCCGGTCTTGCGGTTGTCCGTTCGATTTGGCACACCCCAAGATCGCTTACTCGGGCATGTGGCTAGTTAGGGTCGGCCGACTGGGGTGACAACCGAGCAGCCGTGCCATTGACCAAACTGTCTCAGGCGCAACTTGCGTTCAAAAAGTCCCGAACTTAACAATCCAAACAACGGATGGTCCTTATACGACCAACACGGGACAAGCACAACTAGGTATCCCGCCAACTTTCAACCTACGTCCCCGTCGATCTCAAATTCATCACTACCATGTTCATATACATGTTCTCATGAACCACCATCGGGGTGTTCTCTTTTTTCCAAAGCCGGAGGAACAAAGATAAAACCTATATCTCGCGAATGATGAAACCATCACTTTCGACTTCTACCAAGTCTAGGCATTACTAAGCATAAAAGATCGACCTACACATACTAGTGGGATAAATTCTGGAATAACTGTAGATCAAGGTAATCATGCAGCAACGGTATCAACCAACTCCTACTAACTTAATGCACATTGCACTAGACTTAAGGTGAATAAAACATTTATAAAATAGAGAAGGGTTTATGCTCCGGGGCTTGCCCGTGTTGCGAGGGAGAGTCGATTCATTAACGAGATCACCCGGTCATACTTGACATCGACACCACCGGTGGATGAATCTTCTTCGAAGCTCGACCATCATGAACCACATCGCTCTCGTTCACTACACGTAATAATGATGCATTGCTTAACATGATGGAATGATAAACATGATGCTTGATAATGCATGAAATGATAAACAACTTGAGTACAACTTTCCTTCACGATAAAGTTGCAACCCAACAAAACCAACTTATTGGATTACTCTACAAGATATCATCACCATTGCCTAAGGAGTTCTCAAGGACCATTTGATTATGGTATGATCCAAGATTCACAAAGCAATCCCAAATCACACATCAAACCTAAGTCATTAAACTCTAAACACTCACCTTCCTAATAAATAGAATAAAGCATAATATAGAAAATAATTTAAACATTTCAAAATGACTCCAAACTTTTTATACAAGTAGATCACATCATAAAACAACACCAAATAAATTTTCATGATTTTTGAATAAATATTTTATTTTCTAAAAATCATGGAAGATGCATTTTTCAATTAAAATTTGTATTTTAAATCATGCAAGAACTACTCAAAACTCAAGTTTCATAATTTTCATATGTAAACATACTCATAAGAAGACTCCACAAAAATTTTTAGAATTTTTGAAGTAAGATTTGAATTTATATGAAAATCGCAAAATCAAACACTATTCATAATAAAGGAAATTGAATAAACAATTTTAAAACAAAACCGCCCTTCGGGCGAAAGTCGACCCAAGACTATGCTCGGCTTTGGCACCGTGCATGGCCCTCACCCAAAGAAATAATAATGTGCCGGCCCGTTCGCCTACCAAGGCTTGGATGGAAATTTTGTAAAAAAGATCCCCTGAACTTTTTCAAAATTATAAACAAGGACAATACACTATTTAGCACTATTCAAACAAGTCACGACTTCTCACTTAACCCCCTCAGTATTTCCCCTAATTTACAAACATGAGTCCACGACGGACTCGAGCAGAAAGCACCGGGCGGCACGCGCCGAAGAACACGCTGCCCGACGGCTACGGTCGCGTGAAATCGACGAACGGACGGGCACACACTTTCGTGACCGAGGAGCTCACCGTGGTTCCGTGCTCGCTACCCGGTTTGGGCGAGGCAAGCCGAGATATGCTCGCGGGCGGCGACAGCGGGGGCGGCGGCGTTCTCCGGCGGCAACGATGGCGTTCCGCGCGGCTGGGGCTTCAACTCAAAACCACGGGCCGACCATGATCACTGTGTCAAGGCGAACTCAACGCACAAGATGGCGTTCGCGAGAGACTCATGCGGACGACCGGTCGGCGACGGGGCGGATCGCGGGTGCTCTCGGCTGCCGTCCGTGGAGAAGATGGCGCTCGTAAGCGGCACAAAGGTGCGGGGGGGCTGCGGGCTGGCTCAACGAAAGCGCAAGGATATGACGAGCTTGACGGCGCTCAATTGCCGTGGGTTAGGGCTTACTTAGCGGTAGGCGCAAGGCGCGAGCCGTGGTGGTCGACAGCGGCGCAGGAAGAAGAAAGAAGAAGAAACGGTGTCGGCCCGACCTTAAGAGAGAAAAAGAAAAGGACGGGACGTGATGGCGACTTCGCGCGAACTCGCCCCGGTGGCCGACGCGCGCGAGGACGCGCGAAGACGCCGACGCCCACGGCGGGGCGGCGCGGCGACAAAGGACCGGCATGGGCAACCCCGTGCCGACAATCGTAGCACCCAAACCCTAAACTGAATTTCTCAAATTACTCTCAAAATTTGAACGCACTCAAAAATCTCCAAGAACAAACTTTTCTCAACTTTTCAAGCTCTACACATTTCATAAAAGGAACATTTTCAAATTCTGCCTCAAAATTAGACTTTTTGAAAAGGGGTCAAAAAGAATAAATTTGAATTCAAAATTACTTTTAAAATCATATAGAAACTTGAAAAACTTTGTACACCTCTTTTGTACAACAAAACAAGATCTACAAACTAGCTTTTGGAAGTTTTGTCAAATTTTGCTTGGATTTTGAAATATCGAAAAGGGGGTAAATCTAGAGTTTGAAACGAGGGTTTTCAAATCCAATTCAAAATGGAATTTGATAAAATTCAAACCATCAATTCATAAATATAAAAACACTCATCCAATCACACACTTAGGATCAAAAACATGTGATCAACATAAAATCACTCTAACCCCTCGAGCACAAACAATTTCTAAACAATTAAACTTATTTTTAATTAATGCATAGGAGGTTATGCAAAAGCATGGATGCTTTGCAAATGCAATGATGACATGATCAAAATTTTAATTGTATATTAACATCCGGGATGTTACATTTGATGTCATATATTGGTGGGCTATGTCGCCACGTAATAGCTCAACGACCGTATCAAAAGGTCTCCCCGGACTGTTTTTACACTTTTTGTGACACATTTTGTGACGCCAATGTTAAGTCATATATAATCATGCACATTTTGTGACGGCATGTCGTGTCATGCTACCCGGCGATTCTGATCCATTCAATGATGAACCTTCCATTCAATGACGACCAATATGTGACCAATATGACAGATATGATCCACACAATCTCATCACAACAAAGATACATTCACTCCATAGTATAACACACAACCATTTCACAAGTTCACATCCATCATAAGGTAAACCATCTCACAAGTTAACATCCATCATACATGTTCTAACATGAAACAGATGCAAATAAGTTCTATCACAATTCACACAGGTTCTATCACACTGGAATAAAAGATTGACATCACAACAGCTAGAGTTTGGTGTCCATCACCAACACAAACCGCATGAGCACCTACCTCAATCTTTTCTCAAGTTTGAGCACGGCTCCGCAAATAGTGCATTAGTTTCTTCAAACAATTCATCCCCTTCACTTCCTCTTGGGTCTGTCGCAGCAAATTTTGGTTCTCTTCAAGAGCTGCCTGCTGAGCTTGAAGTTGTGCTTGCAACTCTTCCTGCTTCCTAGCAGCTTCTTGTCTTTCTGCTTGTAGTGTGGCTTCAAACTGAGCTTGCAGGCGGGCCTCTATGGCTATCGATGTGGACGGCGGAGTCTTGGACCCTCGAGCGACACCAATGTTTGGAAGGAAGGTGGATGACCGGCTAACTGGCCGAGACAATCAGCAACAATCTTGGAGGGAGACTTACTGTTCTTCTCCTTCTTCTAGTTCTCTTTCCTTCTCTTCAACAATATGTTCCTACATAGAATGAATCCACTTAATAACAAGGCCATACATCATTGTTGAATCGGTCATTTCATTATGTAAAGTACAAGTATCCAATCAGTATGTAACTTACATAGATCTCATTTGCAAGAGGAGTACGACCACTTTACGGACTAGTCATGCACTCCCCAAAGAAGTCCACAGGATCTGGTTCCATGTTGTTATATGTAGGCCTCTGTAGCATGCAAAAAAATTGGATTACAATGGTATCTGTGAAGCTAAAAAGAGGGCTGGACAAGCATGGGATATAAGTTAAGGCATAAATTATTCATTTTCAAGACAACAGCAAGATGCCAAAATAATGTATCCAAAAAAGAACATGGAATTATATGCCTCCATATGTATTATGCTAACAACAATTTCAATTAGTTGCATAGTCAACTAATTAGTACATGCTTTGTCAATAAATATTCAAATGTATTTGATTCCCTGTTGGCCATCGATAAGAAAAAATTGTGCATCAATGCAACCTGGACATAGATCATGAACAACAACACAGATATGATGCATCAATGCATCAATGCAACTGACATCGTGCAATCAGGTTTGTCTCAAACACTACACCTTTTTAGTGGCACACGAGTTCCATACAATTGGAATGCACGCATGTAGTCTACTTACCAGGCTATATCGATGAGCAATATAGGACCTAGATCTAGTCTTTTGGTGAAGCTGCACTTTGCCTCGGTTTCTTTTATTCTTAGCAGATTTTTCCTGCACCACAAATACAACAGAGGTTTCATTCACATGTACAATCTGCATTGCATATTAAGAAACCGTGTAGTGAAGGCATGGACCTGATTATCCGGGTCACACCAAAGACTCAACCAACTTGGTCCAATCCTCTTTGTTCATGTTACCCGGAGGATCTCTCGTCAGCTAGTTGTTATTTTGATAGTGAGCTATCAAAATACTTCCTTTTTAAGGTGATACCTCTACTTTGCCTTACTCCTTCTTAATGATATCGGTCGCGTGCAAAATTGCTTGGTCCCTCGCTCTAAACATCCACCTCCAACCTTGCCTGAACCCATAGAAATAAAACATTAGACACAAGTTCCACAAGCTACGGTGTTGTATTGCATGGAAATATTTGGAAGAATGAAATAGCTAACTCACCGCCACAGCACCTAGAACTTTTGATACTTGTTTTTGTGCCGCCTCATTATCATAGTCTTTCCAAGACTTGTAGATAGGCAAAAGTCTCTAAGCGCAACACCAAATTCTCGATGCCACCAAGGGCCCGGCGTGGGACCTCGTGTCTTTTCTTCCCTTCAAAGAACCTCGGCCGAGGAGCTTCTTTCCTCTATTAATCAACTTCTCTAAGCCATGACCCATGGTCAGCCCCAGCTTCCTCTTTTCTTGTGCTACATTGGAAAATAATAATATACATGTTTCAATATAGCAAGTAGCAATTCTAGGTATTGAATGTACAAACTAATGCTTTGAAACCCATATTGTTTATTGTTTACGCAACCGAAAGTGATCGGCCGGTTCTCCTTCAGTTGTATGCCCCTCTAAATTAGCAAAGATCTAATTGCTCACCCGACACATTGATGTCATTGCTTTGCCTAGAGTTTTGTCCACCGGTGAGGTGTCGGTAGGGAACAGACTAGGTGAACACTATTTGTGGGAGTAGGTTCCCGAGATAGGTTAACAAAGGATTCCGGTAGTAGGCACCGTTGGAAAGAATCGGTGTGGACATAGGCGCATAAAGCCTAGTTACTCTACGAGGGCTATGCACTATGTTTGGGCATGGCAAAGAGTTGGTTGTATTAGCCCCGTGACATTGGGAGTACTAGGCAAAGTGCTTGTAGTATCTATGGTGTTGTTTGGCTTGTAGTGGGATGGTCGGCACTAGATATGGCATTTTTGTTGAGGCCGGGTGTCAAATTCTTCTTAGCAGGGCAAACTTCTTCTTGGCCTAGGTGGCGGATGGAATGCATTAGGGTTCATACCAGGTGACAACATGGCTGCAGTCTTCCCCGTGAATCTAGGTGTGCGCTGGTGGCTCCTCGGTTGGCGGCCGTCTTACAGCTTCTTCTCGTTGAGGATGAGTTCCTAGAACCATCTTTGTTACCCGGCAAATGAAAACATGCATACATGTTATAAGTTAAGAAGATGAACATTAGATTAAATAACTACAATGACCAAGTACTCAAAAAGTCGCTAGGTGGCCTATGAATACATCTCACCTCAAGATAACCTCATTTATGAGGTGATCATCATCATCATCACCGCCGATTGGTTATCATTTTCAAAGGTAGGATCATAATCGATGTCGGATTCCTCGGTATGTCGGACTCTCGCCGTTCCCTTTGCCCTTTTTGCCCCTTTTGAGAAAAAGCATCCCTAATAGTCTATGTTAATAGAGGAATACCCAGAGACTTGAAAACATCCTCGGATGTCCTTAACTCTCTTGTCCCTCTCCAGCTCATATTGTGGTTTTTTCATTTCCTCTTATACTTATTACGATGAAACGAAGAAACTACATAAACTGGATTCAGTTTCTGAAAAAAAAGTTACAGCGAGTCATTTATCCCATCAAAATGTTCAGTAGCAAACAAAGTATATGGTCAGTGAGGAAACAAAGTATATGATTCAGTTTACTAATTAGAAAACATAGTGCTCAACTGAACATGTGTTGGAATTTATAGTGCAAAGGCTCTCTTGAACATACACTGCTCAACTTAAACTGAATTCAAGAACCAGTCTAAGAAATTACAATGAGTACCCACAAACTAGTGTAAGAAAATAGAGGACACAAGTTATCCTACAGTTTCCAAAAAAAATTCCCTCTCTCCCTCCTGTAAGGTCCTAGATGGCTAGAGGGGGGTGAATAGCCTATAAAAAATTTCTACAAGCTCAACTAAACAAACCGATTAGTATAAAACACACTACAGAAAAGCGGTTTGCACTAGCTCTATTGTCTTGCAAGCCTCTAGTGACAATTCTAAATATATTCTATAATCTCTATGTCACACAAGAGCTATGTCACTACACTAACTAGTGAGCAAACCTAATATGGTCCTTATGCTAGCAAGAACAACTACACAAAAACAAGTGCTAGCTCTCTACTCAAGGTAAACTAGGAAGGTAAATGCAAGAGTAAGAGCGATATACCAACTTGTAGAGGATGTCAACCAATCACCGAACAAGATGAACAATCAATCACACGAAGGTGATGATCCACACATCGAGACAATGAACAAGTCGATTTGTTCACCCGGAGTTCACTTGTACACCGACAAGCTAGTCTCCTAAGTTGTGCCGACCAACACAAGGATGGTGTTTGAGCTAGGCGGTGCCCTTGCTAGCCTCAACACACCACTCAACAAGTGTGGTACCCAAAGCACGAGCAATGTATTCCTTGCACTTTGTCTTCCGACGAGGAGTGCGTAATCCTCTCACAAATCAACCGGAGGTGGCCAAGAAACAATCACCTCTTCTTGCCAACGCCTCCACCACTTCACCAAGCCGGCTAGGAGCGGTGCCTCCAAGAAAAACGGGGAAATCCACCGTCTCACAACGATCCCCAAGTGCCTCTAGATGCAAGAACTCGATGCAATGCACTTGGATCACTCTTCTCTCAAGAATGAAGCTCAAATCAAGAATGAGAGAGGAGGGAGGCTTTGCTTTGCTGCTCAAAGGTGTTAGGAGTGATTCAAATGTCCAAGAGAGAGAGCAAGGAGCAGCCATGGGGGGGTATATATAGGCCACACCACGAAATGTGGTGGAAAGGGTGAAAGCCACGCTTTACGGCGGCTGACCGACGCGATCGACCGGACTCACCAGTGAGTCCGGCCGGTGGGTCCGATCACAACCGACAAGCCGAACCGACCCGGCCCCACCCCTGCCTCCGCCGTGCGTCCGGCCGCGCATCCGATCGATGCGTCCGGTCAGCACCGATGCTTCCGGTCGGTGCGTCCGGCCACCCGGCGACGCCCGACCACGAAACATGCTCTCTGCCCGAGACACACCGACCGGACCGTCCGGTCACTTTTTGGCTTCCGGTCCGGTGCGTCCCCTACCACGCCAGAGTGCGAAAATCTTCGCCGTTTCGTCGCCGTTCCTTTGCCTTTGCTCCAAAACCGACTTCCGTCACTTGTTTCTTGTTGCCGACACGTCGAAGAACACCTCGACACCATGTGTTAGCAATTTGAAAGCATTTTCATCAAGGACGGAGTTAGCTCTTTAGGTTAGAATGCATGCATATGAATCTTGAACCTAAAGGCACGTGAGGATCGATATGTACGAAAGTTTTCCCTCTTATAGTACGGCTTATCGATCCTATAATCACCCACACTCTCTATAGTGTCTTGGGTGTGAAATCAAAAGCCCTATGGTTATACCTTTGCCTTGGGACCTTTGATCTCCAAACCTCCACCGAAGTTGCATGCTTGATCATCTTTTGGATCACCTTGATCCATCCTCCATGATCACAAGCACTAATCTCCCGCCCCACCAATCTCCAATCTTGTCAAACACTTAGCATTGAGAGATTAGTCCTTAGGTGTCACTAATTAGCCAAAACCAAACAAGAGATCTTCAATCTCCCCCTTTTTGGTAATTGGTGACAACCCGCATAAAAGGTTTTATGATTAAAGTTTTTGAACATACAACGGTTGTCCAAGCATTTTGCTTACAATCATAGGATTGGACAATCATCATAGTTCGGTTTTGGTAGCATAAGCTCCCCTACATGTATGCCAATGAAGTTTGGAACGAAGCATTGCATACATGTATGAATATTGAAATTGAGGGTGAGCTATGTTACCAAAATGATGCTTAGGGTGAAAGAAATGGACCTTTGAAGCGTGATACCAATCGGAGTTGCGCCATTTTCACCATACAAGCATCAAGGTAACTAGATTTTTATCAAAACTCAAAGTACCACGTGAGATCACATTATAGGCAAGGTACTTGAATTAAGAGCGAAAATAGAAAATCTAGTTAGCTCCTATGCATGCTAGTTATCAACCACTTGTAAAGCATCTTACTCAACTAGCATACACCACACAAGCATGTATATAGAATTTAAATACATGTGCAATGAGCAAGTCATATGTTAGTGCACAATCAAATACAACAAATTGTTTATGAGCTTGCTCCCCCTACTTGTGTGAACCACTTGTTAACTCATGAACCACATGAGAGGTTTTCAAAAACATGTGAAATTTTTAATTTTCCAAAACCTTTCATGCACTAATCTCTCCCCTTTTGTCGACAATTTCCACAAAAGGTATGACCATGTTGTGTTATGGAAGAGAGAATAGTGCTCAAAATTGGTCAAATTTGGATCACTTGTCAAACATATATTTCGGTTTGAACCAAAGACAAGCTTCTTCACACCTCATGACAAGGGTTATCTTGCCTATGTTGAAGCATATGAGTGAAAAAGATAGCCAAATTCAACACTTGAGATTGCAAGCCCATAAACATGTCATATGTCATCACTAGATCAAACAAGCATAAAGAGCAATAGTGATGGCACACATACATTGAAATCCTTTTGTTTTCCATGAATGCTTCCTAAGGCACAAGTTATATGTCTATATGTTCTAAACATGTCCTTAGATATCATGAATGCCATGTCAAACAATGATACCTTTGCTTTGCTTGATGGAGGGGCATGTCATGATAGTGGGGGTGCATTCAACTCATGTTGGAGAAGTCAAGGATATTCAACTCATTTCTTAGCTTGCAAAACCTCTTCTCATCTAGTGGCTTTGTAAAGATGTCGGCCAATTGATCTTCGGTGCCAATAGGTTGGATAGCAATATCACCCTTTTTGTTGATGATCTCTAATGAAGTGATGCCTTATGTCAATGTGCTTGGTTCTTGTATGTTGGACCGGGTTTTGAGTCATCTTGCAAGCACTTTCATTGTCACAATACAAAGGCACATGATGGAAATCAAATCCATAATCCTTCAAAGTTGATCTCATCCATAGCAATTGTGCACAACAACTACCGGCACTAATGTATTCGGCCTCGGCGGTCGAGAGTGTCACACCGGTTTGCTTCTTTGATGACCATGATACTAGAGATCTTCCAAGAAATTGACAAGTGCCACTTGTGCTTCTTCTATCAACCTTGCATCCCCATAGTCGGAGTCCTAATATCCAATAAGCTCAAAGTTTGACCCCTTGGGATACCATAGCCCAACATTTTGTGTGTGCTTCAAGTACCTCAATATTCTTTTTGATGCGGTGAGATGACTCTCTCTAGGTGAGGATTGAAATCTTGCACACTTGCCCACACTAAACATCACATCGGGCCTAGAAGCGGTCACATAGAGTAAGCTTCCAATCAATGATCTATAGTACCTTTGATCAACCATATTGCCACTTTCATCATTGTCCAATGATCCATTGGTACCCATTGGTGTATTGATGCCCTTTGCATCTTGCAATCCAAACCTCTTGACCATGTCTCTAATGTATTTCCCTTGACTAATGAAGGTGCCATTCTTCATTTGCTTGATTTGTAGACCAAGGAAATATGTGAGCTCTCCAAGCATAGACATTTCAAACTCTTTTGCCATCATCTTGGCAAATTCTTCACAATACTCTTGATTTGTTGATCCAAAGATGATATCATCAACATATATTTGCATGATAAACAAATCTTTCCCAATCTTCTTGGTGAAAAAGAGTAGTGTCAACTTTGCCCATCTTGAAGCCTTTCTTGAGTAGGAAGTCTCTCAACCTCTCATACCATGCTCTAGGTGCTTGCTTCAACCCATACAATGCCTTGTTCAACTTGTACACATGGTTGGGATGATGGTAATCTTCATAACCGGGTGGTTGCTCAACATACACTAGCTCATTGATGAAGCCATTGAGAAAAGCACTCTTGACATCCATTTGATAGAGCTTGATGTTGTGTGCACATGCATAGGCCAATAGAATTCTAATTGCCTCTAATCTTGCAACCGAGCATAAGTCTCACCAAAAGTCAAGACCCTCTACTTGAGTGTAGCCTTGTGCAACTAGTCTTGCTTTGTTTCTCACAACAATGCCATCTTCATCTTGCTTGTTCTTGAACACCCATTTGGTTCTAATGACATTGTAGTCTTTTGGTCTCTCTACCAATTCCCAAACCTTGTTTCTATCAAAGTTATTGAGCTCCTCTTGCATTGCAATGACCCATTCTTCATCCTTCAAGGCATCATCAACCTTTTTGGGCTCTTCTTGTGACACAAATGCAAAGTGTTCACAAAATGCCGCTAGCCTTCCTCTTGTTTGCACTCCACTTGCAATATCACCAACAATTTGATCAATTGGGTGATCTCTAGCAACACTTGAGCTTTGGAGTATTGGTACTTGATTGCTTGAGCTTGGTTGATCACTTGTTGTTGCTTGAGATGATGCACTAGCTTGTTGTTGATCTTGAACTTGAGCACCACTAGCTTGAGTAATTTGCACTTCATCTTTGTCATCATCAACTTGAGTTGGCCGAATATCACCAATGTCCATGCCCCTCATGGCATTTACCAATTGAGTTCCACTAACATCATTGAGATTCTCATCTTCATCTTGGGACCCATTGGTTTCATCAAATTCAACATCATGGACTTCTTCTAGCACTCCACTTGAGTTGTTCCACACTCTATATGCTTTGCTTGTGGTGGAATAACCAAGTAGGAACCCTTCATCACACCTCTTGTCAAATTTGCCAAGTCTTGCACCCTTCTTCAATATGTAGCATTTGCATCCAAATACTCTAAAGTATGCAATGGTTGGCTTTCTTCCATTCAATAGCTCATAAGGTGTCTTGTTCATCATGGGATGGCAATACAATCTATTGATGTAGTGGCATGCGGTGTTGATTGCTTCGCCCAAAATGATTGACTCACATTGTATTCACTAAGCATTGATCTTGCCATCTCAATGAGAGTCCTATTCTTCCTTTCAACTAGGCCATTGGATTGTGGTGTGTACTTGGCCGAAAGTTGATGCATGATTCCATAATCATCATATAGCTCATCAACTCTTGTGTTCTTGAACTCACTTCCATTGTCACTTCTCACTTTCTTCACTATGATATCAAATTCATTGTGCACCCTCTTGAGAAATGTCTTGAACAATGAGTACACATCACTCTTGTCATTGAGAAAGAACACCCAAGTGAATCTTGTATAATCATCCACAATCACAAATCCATACTTGTTGCCACCAATGCTTGTATATGCGGTTGGGCCAAACAAGTCAATGTGTATCAAATCAAATGCCTTGCAAGTACTCATGAAGCTCTTCTTGGGATGTGTATTGGCAACTTGCTTGCCTGCCTTGACATGCACTACATAGCTTGTCCTTGTCAAAGTGAACATCCTTCAAGCCTCTCACTAGATCATGTGTCACTAACTTGTTGAGTTGCTTCATGCCAACATGACCAAGTCTTCTATGCCATAGCCAACCCATGCTAGATTGAGATATCAAGCATGTACTAATTTGAGTCTCACTAGCACCAAAATCCACAAGGTAGAGGTTGTCAAATCTTATTCCTTTGAAGATCAAGCTTGAATCTTTTGTGCTCACAATCTCAACACTATCTTCACCAAAGATACACTTGTAACCAAGATCACAAATTTGTGCCACCGAAAGCAAATTGTACTTCAATATGTCCACAAGTGCCACATTTGACAATGTCAAGTCATTGGTTATTGCAATCTTGCCTATGCCTTGTATCTTGCCACTTTTGCTATCACCAAATGTAATAGGCTTGCCATTCTCTTGATTTGAATCAATAGTGTTGAACTTCCTTTCATCACCGGTCATATGTTGAGTGCACCCACTATCAAGGATCTAATGGTTGCCCCCAATCTTGTAATTCACCTACATGGAAATCAATAATATTTAGGTACCCATTTGCCTTTGGGTCCTTGGAGGTTAGCAACCAAAGCCTTTGGTACCCAAATTGCCTTCTTCTTTGGGCCAACAATGGGTGTACCAACAAACTTTGCCTTGACACCCTTCTCACCCTTGGTAAGCAAATAACAAGAATCAAAAAGATATGGAATGCACTTTGCTTGATTTCTTGTTCATGTTCATTTTAGCACATTTTAGCTCTTGATGCCCCACTTGCTTGCATCTATTGCAATAGAGCCCATTGCTCTTCACAAAGCTAGGCTTTGGAGTAGCAAAGGCCTTCTTGCCTTTCTTGGGGACATAGCCTAAGCCTTCCTTGTTAAGGGAAAACCTTTGGCTACCCAAGCACTTTAGCAAGCGGGCATCCCCACCATAAGCCTTTCTCAAGGAGTGAGTGAGCTCATCCACCTCTCTTTGAGAGTCTCATTCTCAACCTTTAGTGATGAATCTAAAATTACTCCATTTAAAGAGTATATTTGTTGTGGAGAAAAAGCGCCGCGAGATCGTCCACGCCATCAAATTTTACCGTGGCCGCGCGATGTGGTGATCGACGGCTCGGGCGCCGCTTGACTTCGTCCCCGCATCAAGTTATTATTGCGGGGGTCCCACGAGCTTCTCCGGCACGCGTGCCGACGTCGTGGGCTGCTTGACCCGACCTGAGGCGTTGTCGTCCTCCTATTGGTTGGGCGGACGGGCCCCATCATCATGCCCTCTGTGCCGGATTTTCCCTGTGCTAATCGCGCGGCGTTCAACTACCGGCTGACCGGAGCTGGCCCCATGTGTCGGTGGCGGTTCGAAGGTATGGTCGGGGGCCCGGTCGTCGTCGCGGCGCCTCGGCGTTCGGTGGGACCAGCGGCATGGCTTCCGTCCGGCTCAGCGCCGTTGTCGCGCTTCGTTGGTTCGAAGCGGGTAGGCGCGGGGCCAGCGGCATGCGGTGAGCGGGCGGCCATGGTCGCCCGTACCCGGTATATGCCGGCCCAACCCTAGCTTTTCTCGCGTACATCCCAAATCCTCTCCCCTCGGTCTTTCGGCGGCTCCGTCTCCCTCCTCTCTCTCCCCGGCGGCGGCGGCGTCCAACACTAACCCTTTCCCTCGCTCTCTCCTCCACGGCCGCCTCTCCCTCCTCTCTCCCGGGCCCGACGAGGCTTCTCCGTAGCACACTACTCCTCCCGACCTCCGGGCCGGGGCATTCTGATCCACCGGCGATGGAGGCACCCGGCGGGGCGAGCTTGCCCCCTGCAGCGGCGCAGGATGAGCGCCCGTCATCCGCTCATCCCGGCGTGGCGGCCGGGCGGCGGCGGCTGGGGGCGTGCCACTCGCGTCCGTGCAGGCTAGGGCCGCGGCCCCATCAAAAAGTTGTGCCCTCTCTCCCTTGCTCCTCCTTCCCTCCTCGGCGCCGTATACCTACGACGGTCATGCTTTTGCTCCTTCGCTCTTTGGTGTACGCAGGGGCGGGGGAGCTGGGGTAAATAGCCATCGGCCGGGTCCTGTTCCGCTCCTCTTCCGTTTCTTGCAGGCGCTGGACGAGGCGAGATCCCAATCGGAGAGCTCTAGAGGGTCGCCGGTGGGGCTGCGGCGGGGTCTGCATCGGTGCATTTGGTGGGGTTCGTGTTTGGCGCGGTTCGCGGCACCAGCATTGGTATGCTTCTCGGGTGATCCCCATGGCGGATTAGTGGTTGTCTAGATTCGTTCTGATAGTTTTTTTTTGCCGCCCCGTGCAATTGATCTTACTGCGGGCCGCTCATTTTGGCCGGTGTCTCGAGGTTAGGTGACCCCATGTCTACGGTGGAGGACCGGGTACGGTGGTGGATCTGTGGCTTGTGCTCATCCCCACGTTTCTGCTGTTTGTGCTCACGTTTCTGCTGCATGTGCTGTTCTTTTTGGCTAGCTACAGCGACGATGGTGGTCGGAGGGAGCTCGCTCCTCCAAGCTTGTGCTCAAGCAGACAAGATGAAGGTGATTTTGAAGTGGCACTGATGTTGATCTATACATGTTGGGGAAGCATCCCACTCGGCTGTACAAGCACAGCTTGGGCTGCGGTTGGGTCGATTGCATCTACATGTAATTTCCATAATTTCTTCTCTTAATGCTTTCCAATTGATGCTTTGCTCATTTTCAATAAAGGTTGCATACAATTTATGATTCAAACCGAAATCTAAGCAAATGCTCGATGAGTCCATTACTGTACTAATTCTTCGTTTGTGGTGCCTCCCCTGCCCTTATTAATGTGTTTGATAGCAACTGATATATGCTCTGTCGGTAGAATATTTGGCGGAGGGAAGTGCCTTCAAGATGTTAAGTGAAATGCCTGTTGCATCCATTTTATTCAGAGTGGGCACCTGCTATGGAAGGCAGCCTCGGTGCATGCAAGGTATTTGACACATTTACTCTACCTACCTACACCTGTGTCTATGTGCACAATGCTTTGAAACATTGGTAATGCTCTGCTCCTTTGGGTTTCTTCACGTGCGGTGTGTGCTTACACTTTTTGCAAGGTTAGTTCAGCACTTCACCCAATGGTGAGTGTCACTCTTTCCTCCCGCTCTAACGAGAGAAGCGGCATGAGGAAATCTTGTGTTCCAAAATGCAAAATAAAAGGACAGTGTTGCTGAATACGAGCAAAGTACCCAACGTAACACCGGGGCTAGACAATTTTGCTTCATATTTTGTCCTCACAAGATAGGTGCCGGTGGTTTATGCTGATAGATCTCTTGCTTTTTGTTTTTACTCCTATGCTTGCTTATTTGCACTTCTCGGGTCTTTGAAGCGCGGCTCAAGCTACGGAGGACATGAACGGGGCGAGGACTTGTGCCGGAGCTGCGGTGCTCGTGTGTCAGCGTCCGGCACCCCATCGGGCCTAGGCTTGCAGCGGTTGGAGTAGGGGTATATCGATATATGCACTATCGGATTCATTTTTGAGGTATAGTTGGTCGCTTCATACCTATGACCATGATGATTTTTGTAGCTTTAAGTTTGATTCGGTGAAATTAGTTGCATTTGTGTGTGGAGGATGGCTCTAATGTGGTTTGGGGGCTCATATTCTAATGGTACCTTTTAAAAAGCAACCAGACTTACAGATTTAGGCTTGCTCCTAACTCGCATCTCTCATTATAGATAAAAAAATCTTTTGTAGGCCTTACCCGGCTATAAGGCATTATATGGAACAAAAATAGATGCTTTGCTCAACACATCCATGGTGTTGGTTGTTATAGGCTAGTGATTCGCGTTGGTTGTATATTTGCTTACAAAAATTCATGTTGAATGTTGATGTTACATGCGCTAGTGATTTGTTGTGGCTATATATTTCCTCTCAAAATTGGCAGTGGATATGCTAATTGGATGACTAAATATGCTAGATTTGCTCTTCAAACCTGCCTAGGCTAATTGACAAAGATATTAATATGCTTTATGTTTCTTCTTTTGAGAATATAGATTGGCACAAATTGTCAACGCCATGTGTTATCTAATTAGCAAGGGTTGCATCTCTTACGCCAGACCATTCATTTTCCTACTTGAACTGGTGCAGGTCATTGCATCTCTTGCCTTTGTGTTCTTCTTCTTTGAGTCTTGATCGCCAAAGACCCACAATGGTCGGACCAATTGTTCGAGGTTCCTATCTTCTATGTTTTATACAGTCATTTGTATTTGCACCGCCAAGCTGTCTTCACACCAGCTATGAAAACCACCGATTATAATCGTTTGTCCCGATGTTTTTGTTGCTTGAGCTTGAAAATTATCCAACTCTTAAAGTGTCGGTATTTGGCGCACATCATTTACATTCTCATGCATTGTAGAAAGCCAAAACAAATGATGCGGCTCTATGTACGCATGGCATGCATAGTGTTGTATTTTGTGTATGCTTATGTAAGAGCTGGATGCCTGTTGTCCAATTGTGAATCTGTAATGTCGTCTCTTAAAATGATGTATGTATGTGTACTACTATGTGAGAACCGGAACAATAACGTCTCTACGTGATGTTTGGTGCACTTACCTTTTAAATGTTATATCCCGTGTAATACATATGTGTTTTAGCCATCGATCTAAAATTTATTTCGGCATACAAAGGCTGGTTGATCCGTTGCTTGAACACCGGCACTCCGATGCTAGAACTGTTTCCCGGTGTTATTCATACACATCCGGTCGGGTCCCCAAATTCAAAATCACGCATGATTTTAGTTGCATTTCCTTGCAAAAGCAGAATCGGCCAATGCCCAGCGCGCATGGGCGTGCGCAAAAAACACTAGTCACTATTAGTAGAGCTTGAGTGGGTTGATGTGGATGTGGAAGGAATGGATGGTTCTTCAACATCAACCATAAGGGTTTCATCTATGATGTCACATGTTGAACCAACATCCTTCTTGATGATTGAGCAAGCTCTATCATTCTTCTCTAAGAGCAAGGCATGGGCTTTTTGAAGCCTTGTATGAGCTAGCTCCAATTCCCCATGGTCTTCCTTTAGACCCTCATGGGTGGCCTCTAGCTCCCTAAAGTTTTGCTCAAGAGTTTTTATATTCTTTTGCAAAGCTTTACATTCCTTGTCCTTAGTCTTAAGCATGATATGAGTTTGCTTAAGCATCTCTAAAAGATCATCTCTAGTGGGTTCATCATCATCATCATCACTATCACTATCATATTTTTTACTTCATTATCACTTAGTTCATCATGCTCATGCAATGATACCTTAGTGGCCTTAGCCATGAAGCATGAAGGTGATGACCCGAAGAGGGATGATGTCTTGTGTTGACCAATTGCACTCATGGCCTTGGGCTTCTCTTCCTCTTCATCGGATGAACCATCACTATCCCAAGAGCAAATAAATGCACCATCATTTGTCTTCTTGAATGTCATTGATTTGCTCTTCTTGTTGGTCTTGCCACCCTTGTTTGCCTTGTGCATCTCTTTTTTCTTTCTTGATTGGGCAATCGGCAAGGATGTGATAAGGGCTATCACACTCAAAGCACTTTCTTGGCTCTTCATTGCTCTTGGATGAGTCATTTCTTCTTCTAGAGCCTTGGCCAAACTTCTTGCCCTTCAAGACCTTGTTGAAGTTCCTCACAAACATAGCAAACTCTTGATCTATCTCATCAAGATTGACTTCCCCATCATCTTCTTCTTGAGCCTTGGACTTGCCCTTGATCTTGGATGAGGTGGTGGCGCCCTTGAATGCCACAACCTTCTTGTTCTTGTCATCTTCCTTCTCCACTTCATCTTCCATGCCATCAACTTGCTCATCGGTTAGCACCTCTCCAAGCAAGTCACTAGGTGTCATTGTGTCCAATGCACCTCTAAAAGAGTATCTTCCTCAACATGGCAAATCTCTTGGGCAAGCACATCAAGAATTTGTGCCCAAAGTCACGATCTTGGGTCTTCACACCCAATGCCTTGAGATCATTCACAATCACTTGGAGCCTATGAAATGTCTCCGAATGGTCTCATCCTTCTTCATTTTGAAATTCTCAAACTCACTCTTGAGAACATACAATTTGGCACTTTTCACCACCTTTGTGCCCTCATAGGTCTCACATAGCTTCTCCCACACTTCACTTGCCTTCTCAAGGTCCTTGATGCCCTCAAACACCTTGACATCCATGCCATTGTACAATGTGTTCAATGCCATGGTGTTGCATTGCTTGTTTGACTTGTCGGTGGGAGTGAGGTTGGTAGGATCAAGGATGACATAATCCTTCTCGATCACTTCCCATACTTGGTCATTGATTGATCCCAAGTACATTCTCATGCATCTCTTCCAATAGTCAAAATTCTTGACCCCATCAAAGAAAGGAGGCTTTCCCCCAACATGGTTGAACACAACATTTGCCATACTATCACACCAAGGTTGTTAAGCCTTCAAATATGGTGACCACGGCTTTGATACCACTTGTAAGGTCCTAGATGGCTAGAGGGGGGGTGAATAGCCTATAAAAATTTTCTACAAGCTCAACTAAACAAACCGATTAGTATAAAACACGGCGTAAAGCGGTTTGCACTAGCTCTATTGTCTTGCAAGCCTCTAGTGACAATTCTAAATATATTCTATAATCTCTATGTCACACAAGAGCTATGTCACTACACTAACTAGTGAGCAAACCTAATATGGTCCTTATGCTAGCAAGAACAACTACACAAAACAGGTGCTAGCTCTCTACTCAAGGTAAACTAGGAAGGTAAATGCAAGAGTAAGAGCGATATACCAACTCTTAGAGGATGTCAACCAATCACCGGGAACAAGATGAACAATCAATCACACGAAGGTGATGATCCACACATCGAGACAATGAACAAGTCGATTTGTTCACCCGGAGTTCACTTGTACACCCGACAAGCTAGTCTCGGTTGTGCCGACCAACACAAGGATGGTGTTTGTGCTAGGCGGTGCCCTTGCTAGCCTCAACACACCACTCAACAAGTGTGGTACCCAAAGCACGAGCAATGTATTCCTTGCACTTTGTCTTCCCGACGAGGAGTGCGTAATCCTCTCACAAATCAACCGGAGGTGGCCAAGAAACAATCACCTCTTCTTGCCAACGCCTCCACCACTTCACCAAGCCGGCTAGGAGCGGTGCCTCCAAGAAAAACGGGAAATCCACTGTCTCACAACGATCCCCAAGTGCCTCTAGATGCAAGAACTCGATGCAATGCACTTGGATCACTCTTCTCTCAAGAATGAAGCTCAAATCAAGAATGAGAGAGGAGGGAGGCTTGCTTGCTTGCTCAAAGGTGTTAGGAGTGATTCAAATGTCCAAGAGAGAGAGCAAGGAGCAGCCATGGGGGTATATATAGGCCACACCACGAAATGTGGTGGAAAGGGTGAAAGCCACGCTTTCTGCGGCCTGATCGGACGCACTGACCGGACTCACCAGTGAGTCCGGCCGGTGGGTCCGGCCACAACCGACAAGCCGAACCGACCCGCTGACCCCCGCCTCCGTGCGTCGGTCGGCGCATCCGATCGATGCGTCCGGTCGGCACCGGATGCTTCGGTCCGGTCGCGTCCGGTCACCCGTCGACGCCCGACCACGAAACATGCTCTACGCGAGACGCCTTAGCGACCGGACCGTCCGGTCACTTTTGGCTAGCTTCCGGTCGGGCGCGTCCGGCCACGCCCGAAGCTGCGAAATCTTCGTCGTTTCGTCGCCGTTCCTTCGCCTTTGCTCCAAACCGACTTCCGTCACTTGTTTCTTGTTGCCGACACGTCGAAGAACACCTCGACACCATGTGTTAGCAATTTGAAAGCATTTTCATCAAGCGTGGAGTTAGCTCTTTTAGGTTAGAATGCATGCATATGAATCTTGAACCTAAAGGCACGTGGGGATCGATATGTACGAAAGTTTTCCCCTCTTTATAGTACGGCTTATCGATCCTATAATCACCCACACTCTCTATAGTGTCTTGGGTGTGAAATCAAAAGCCCTATGGTTATACCATTGCCTTGGGACCTTTGATCTCCAAACCTCCACCGAGTTGCATGCTTGATCATCTTTTGGATCACCTTGATCCATCCTCCATGATCACAAGCACTAACTCCGCCCGACCAATCTCCAATCATGTCAAACACTTAGCATTGAGAGATTAGTCCTTAGGTGTCACTAATTAGCCAAACCAAACAAGAGATCTTCACCTCCCCACTCTGCCATCCCTGCCTCACCGCCACAAAAAGATGGGGAAGGAAGCTAGGTAGATAGTGAAATGGTGCGGAGGCGACCACTCCGCCTCCCGAGAGAAGGGAATAGAATGGAAGGGAGTACCTTGCTTATGGCGGTGGCGGCCCAGCAAGCCGGAGTTTGAGACGGCGAGGGAGCGGGACAGGCGGGATGAGCTGCTCCGACCTCCGGCGCGTCGGCATTGAGGCGGGATGGGCTCTGGGCGCCTCCGGCGTTGGCGTGGCGGTGGGATGGGCCGCCGGCCTCCGGTGTGGGATTAGCGGCGGCGCTAGGTGAGGGGAGGTCGGACAAGGCCATGGCGAGGACATTCGGGGGGGGGGTAGGTCGGCGCGGCCGGGCGAGATGGACGGATCCGGCAACGGTGGAGGCGAGGCAACGGGATGGGCGGGGTGAGGCGAGCTGCTGCGGTGGCCGGATGGGCGGACGGAGGCGAGGCTGCTGCGGCAATGGGATGGGCGGGGAGGCGAGCTATGGCGGCGGGATGGGCGGGTTAGGCGGCGCTAGGTACGGTGGAGGTCGAGTCGACGAGTCCATGGCGGTAGGTCGACGGGAGGGCGCCTCGGCGGCGGTGGCGGGTTTGGGGGAGGGCGGCGCTAGGTTTCGGGGGACTTGGTGGAAATGTGGGCGGCCGAGCGGGATTTTGCGGTGGGTGGGTGTTGACACTCACTTAATGCATGTTTTACTACCACCAAAGTGAACCACTAATACAATATTACATGTGAAAACATAACCAAACATTATTTATCTAACGAGTTCCACGAGTTTTGGTGTTTCAAGTTGTTTTGCAGGAATGTTGTGGAAATACAAATAAAGTATGCCAAATAAAGTGGGAAGTGCAAAGTCAGAAATACGCCAAAGAGCAAAGGGAAGTAAGGAGGCCGATTCCACGCCTCATCCGGACTTTGCACCAGCGGGAAACCATCTTCCAAGGCCCACAAGCCCACCGAGGAAAAGGAGAGGCAAAATGGGGCCCACACTGCGGCGACCAAGCACCGCGGCGGCCGGCGCAAAATTTCGGCGCTTTTTCCCGCCCTTTCTCTGGCGGTTCGCTACGGACTTCACTCTGCGGTTGCATGTGGTGCAAACTTTCGTTCCCGCCAAATGCCCCTCGGAACAAGGATGGCCCTCCATTCTCTCCTCTCTTTTCCTATATAAAGAGACCCTACACCCATTGTACAACACACTACACTTCACAAAGCTTCAGTTACACATATCATACACAATGTAGTGGTGTCCCTCTAGGTGTTCTTCACCTAGTTGTATAGATTAGAAAAGAGGAAGAGAGGAGAGGGAAGAGTGAAGAGGAGGAGCCGGGTTTTGTCGGATCCTTCTCAACCTTGTACCTCTACGGAGTTGACTTCTTTGTGAGTAATATCCAGGTTATCTTATGGTATTCTCTTGATTATTACTTGACTAAATTCAGTTCTTATTATATTTTACTTACTGGATCTCCGTTCGAATCAAGGCTCTAGTTTTTACGTGAAACTAGTTTTGTAGCCGCTAGCGTGACATGGTGTGCAGGCTAGAGTTTACCTGAGATTGCGCCCAATGCTACGGAATAGTTGTGGTAGCCCCGGGGGGTGACTCTCGACCCGGGCCTTTGTAGTCCACCACCACGTGTGTTGGTGTTTTTTCGTAGAGCTTTTGGCGGCCCGACCCGACACCGTTTCCCGTCTTTTCGAGAATCGGAAAGGTTCCGTTTACTCCGAAGTAAGTAGGGTTTAGTAAGCTTTGAACCTTGGTATTTAGTAATCTTGAGAAAACCTTAGAGAACCCCTCTCTACCTACAAAAATATTTATCTATCTTATCTCTTGGACGTACTTGATCCCTTCTAGTTCACTTCTCGCTCCCCGTGGAAATCGATACCACGAATACTCCGGTGAAAGCTACAACGGTACTTTCAGGTGCGCTTGGATTTATCCGTGTGCGTTAAAAATACCAACAAGCTTTAAAGCGCCGTTGCCGGGAACGGTAGCTGTTCTAGAATCGAACCCAAGTCGTCCGTGTATCCCATTTTATTTTTATTCTTATTTTTATACACCTCACCACCATTACCATCCCAACCACATGAATTCCACTCCAATTTTTAAATCTTCGACTCCAAAGGGTGATTTGTTGGAGCCTCCACCACCATTCACAACGCATAATCATAAATGGCTATGAGCTTCGCCCTACTTTTATAGCCATGGTTCGGGAGCAACCTTTCGAAAAAAAATCTAAATTTCAAAAAAAAATATAGAAGGAGACTCTATGGGCAGCCTGGGCTAGGTTCACAAATCCTATACACACCAGGCTCAAACCTTTCTTTGCCCCGACCACATCCTACTTAATCACTTCCATTTTGGTCTTAGCAAAGAAGTCGCTCTCCAACTTGATCGATCTTTGGGAGGCTTGTTCGTGCATAAATCCATTAGTGAGGGAAAGCCATTCTAGAGAAAATCCTTGAAAACACCCTTCACATCAATATCCATGATGAGTTTCCCATAGAAACAATAGAGTCAAGCCCCGAACAATGAGAGGAGACCCCTACAACCAAATTTGAAATTCCTTCAAATCCTTCCCATAATTTGGTTGTTGACGACCCTCCTATTTAGGGAACATGCTATTACCCTCCTATGGATGATGAATCCCGTCCTTTTGCATGCCCCTTCGAATTTGAGGATGACCTTTTTTTGTTGGTGATGATTTTGGGAAATCCTCGAGAGCTTCCCAAATTCATCGTTATCATATACCTCGAATTCCTTGATGAGACATAAAAAAACATTGACAACACATAAAGGGAGAAATTCATAGAGAGGAGAGAAAGAGGCAACTTGTACCGGTGTAGTTGACTGCAAGGGCATGCTTGCGGCGAGGAGGAGTCCGTTGAATCCTCCTTGACTTGTACCTTGGCGGTGTAAGCTACATCCGGCTACTCGGTATTTCTCGCTCATTTTTTTTTTTAAAAAAAAACTCTCTCCCCTCTATGCCCGTGCTCACTGTCTCATCAAAATCCATTCTCGATCTCGGGGGAGAATTTGAAACAAACTCCACAATAAAAATGAAATATCCATGTTTTGTGGAGGAGTCTCATTATCACGAAAAAAAAAAGTGCTCCCCCTCGAAACGAGAGATTTCATTAATGAGCATGAAAGTTATTTCTTAAATGTCACATCCATCCCTTGCTCATATGAAAAATCTCCTGAGTTGATCTGTAGCTCTGCCAACAATTGCAAAATCTACAATCCCTTTTTGCTCCCGACTCACAAAAACTCGAAAGGGTCATTGTAGATGCTTTTGTGTATCACAAATTTTGCAAATCTCGTAGTGTTTTGGCACGAGCTTTACGACAACACACAAAGGTTGGTGTTGGAGGGGAAACCACTCCACCAACATTGGTTTCAATTCCAAAAGGTTTCCCAAAGACAAGCTTATGTCTTAAAATAAGCACTTCCTGAGATAACCCGTCCTTATGTCATTTACCATCAATAAAATTGTTCTTTTCAAAAAAAAAAAAAAAATTTCTCTTTACCTTTGTCTTAATCTCTATTTCTTGTTAAAAAAACACTCTTTTGTTTACTATAAAAGCAAGAACATGTTATCTAGTTAGCATGGACCTTCGGGTATTGTTGTCAATAACCATTTCAGGTGAAGACGAAGAAGAACAAAGAGGCATGTGATGCTGGAAAACATGAGGCTACATCAACTACAAAACTTTGACACTCTTAGATGGTGGAGCACACTCTAAAGGAGAACCTTGCACACTTGACTTTTACACAAAAGTCCAAGTGTGGGGGAAGAAGGTGTAAGTCCAAGTTCCACACACCCCCAAGGGGTCATTAAAAAAAAAGAGAATAAAGATGATGTGAGCCTTTCGTTGCTATAAAAAAAATAAAAGAAAAGAAAAAAAAGGATTGAAAAAAAGGAATATATAAAAAAAATTGAGGAGAAAAATGGAAAAGAAAAAAAACAATATAAGAGAGTAAAAAAAAAAAGATGAAAGAAGAGTGACAAGGAGGATTCTCTTCTAGACCTTCGCTATCATCAAAGCTTGTGATCTATACACACCATACATGTGTGTGGCTCGAAGCATTGATGGTTGCCTGAGTTGAACCATGTACAACAAAGTCACTAGTGCAGCAACTTCGAAACTCCATCCACAGATGCTGCCGGTAAAGTGCACTCAGGTAATGCAAAGGTAATAATTGTTCACCAATTCATTTACTCATTCTTATCTCCATATGATCATGCAAAACCATACCTACTTTGTTCATGATATATGCTCTGGTTTGGATGCATCGTACAATACATCTATAGGCCTTTTCAAATTAAGCATGGTGCTTAGGTTGAAAAGATCTTCTTTAATCAAATTTTGACATGGTGTTGAAATCTTGGTTAATGAACTTAGAGTAATTATTTTCATGAACAATGAGAAGTAATCAATGCTGGAGATAAATCAAGACTACATTTATAATGCAAACTTTACCTTAGTCTTGCTTGAGTTCAAATGAAAGGTTGGATGAACATACTTCGAAAAAAAAACATGGTGCCACCCTTCCGGTATCCTCTATCACTAACATTTACAGGAACAAAGAGATGACACAAAGAGCTTGCACCTAGAGATAAGATCCGGATGTTTAACTCAGGGGTGAAACTCTTTGTCCAAGAAAAAAAAACTTCGAGTAACTTCGAGAAGGCCAATCACGATGTCGATCGAGCCTTCGTCACATGGTGCCATCACACTCCGGGACGATGAAGGTAATGTACTCAAGGTAAATGGCCATCATTTAAAAGTTTTTTTCTTTGAACCAAAAAAAATGAAATTGACTCGATTGAATTCTTGCAATTTAACGATTCAATCTAATGATCAATCTTGTCAAAAAATTAATAAATAAAATTTTATATAGAATTTAGAATAATGTGTTAATCAAATAAATCTTTGGCTCTCTGGTGTTTTTCCACCGAAGAGTCCTTGTTATTTTCACTTGTCTTTGTCTTTGAATAAAAAAACAGATATAGCTCCAAAGAAGTGTGGGGGTGTGCAACATCCCATTGATGAACAAAAAAGCACCAACCACATCATGAATCGGTGGAGGAGAATACACAAAATTCGGTTTGATCACTTCCTTCCCACCTGTTCATATGCATGCTCCCGGATCTATACTTGTTTAAACCTGCAAACTTTAAAAAGAACCAAATTTCACACTTAGATTTAATATTTGAAAGTAAATATAAATATAGCTCTTTGAGTTTGGCCTACATAAATTTTTGTTCCTTACATATCCTTAGTGCTTGTGGGAAAAATATATATAGGAAAAACATATTGCCTAAGTTGTTGTGAAGTGAGATATGGTTTTGGCATGGAAATCCAACCTTTTCCATTCAAAGTACTTGGAGAATTTCTGTTTTATAAAAATGCTAAAAACCATAGTTTCACATACTCCTCAATGGTGAGAAATTCCTACCGAGGCCAAATATATCATGTTACATTCTGAAAACCTTCTACATATGCTACTTGTTATTGCATTGAGCTTTGTCAAACTTTGTTGACCCCTGTGGAGAAATTTATCATGCTATTAAAATCAAGATCACGCACACGCCACCAAACATATGCACTACTCCTATGCTAGGAGTAGGCGCAAAACATGCCTTCCATCTAGATCCACCAAAAAATGTTCTACTCCTATACTAGGAGTAAACAAAAATATTGGTTAGGTTTCTTTCAAAATAAATGCTCCAAACACTTGTTGATATCTCCCTCTCGAAGGTTTGAGAAAAAGAGACATGAGGCTATCATAAAATGAAAAAAAAAAAAAAAAAAGGAGTTGAAGATAAAAAAAATAAGAGAGAGAAAAAAAAAACAAGTGTCCAATGTTAAAACAATGGGTACTTAGATGCCCGCCTCTCTATAAAAAAAAAAAAAAAAAAAAGAAGAATAAAAAAGATAGCTCATACTCTCACAATTACTTTCTCCAAAGTCTTAATAAAGAGGGAGAGAGAGATATTCCATGGAGCATAGTAGAATTAGGATAGCCACCATATATCCACACACTTGCACATCTTGATTTGATTGTGTGACATTTTTCTCCATGGATCCATTGTTTGACCCAGCAAAATATGCAATACAAGTATGCCCACAAAATTTTTCCTACCTGAGATCCACATAAGCCTTTTAGAAGTAGGAAAATAAAGAAGGCAATGCTCTGAAATGCCTTGGTGAGGAAACATACACCATTGAGTGACTAAGAGTACCATTTGAGGAGTACATGTGAACTATGCTTTATTTAAAAAAAAAACTCCAAGTTACTAAGATGTGAAAAGAGGATAACTTTGTTCAAAGCCGTTCCATTTCTCAACCACCCAAGAATATATGTTAGACACTCCACATATCCCACGGTAATGAGGTATGTCTGGGATGATCTTTATGTCAGGTTCATAACTCGAATTGCTATGTTTATACTTACTTTATCACTAACCTTTACTCGGGACGAGCAAAGAGTCAAGTGTGGGGGAACTTGTTGACACTCAATTAATGCATGTTTTACTACCACCAAAGTGAACCACTAATACAATATTACATGTGAAAACATAACCAAACATTATTTATCTAACGAGTTCCACGAGTTTTGGTGTTTCAAGTTGTTTTGCAGGAATGTTGTGGAAATACAAATAAAGTATGCCAAATAAAGTGGGAAGTGCAAAGTCAGAAATACGCCAAAGAGCAAAGGGAAGTAAGGAGGCCGATTCCACGCCTCATCTGGACTTTGCACCAGCGGGGAAACCATCTTCCAAGGCCCACAAGCCCACCAGAGAAAGGAGAGGCAAAATGGGGCCCACACTGCGGCGACCGGCGCACTGCGGCGGCCGGCGCAAAATTTCGGCGCTTTTTCCCGCCCTTTCTCTGGCGGTTCGCTACGGACTTCACTCTGCGGTTGCATGTGGTGCAAACTTTCGTTCCCGCCAAATGCCCCTCGGAACAAGGATGGCCCTCCATTCTCTCCTCTCTTTTCCTATATAAAGAGACCCCTACACCCATTGTACAACACACTACACTTCACAAAGCTTCAGTTACACATATCATACACAATGTAGTGGTGTCCCTCTAGGTGTTCTTCACCTAGTTGTATAGATTAGAAAAGAGGAAGAGAGGAGAGGGAAGAGTGAAGAGGAGGAGCCGGGTTTGTCGGATCCTTCTCAACCTTGTACCTCTACGGAGTTGACTTCTTTGTGAGTAATATCCAGGTTATCTTATGGTATTCTCTTGATTATTACTTGACTAAATTCAGTTCTTATTCTATTTTACTTACTGGATCTCCGTTCAACCGAAGGCTCTAGTTTTTACGTGAAACTAGTTTTGTAACCGCTAGCGTAGACATGGTGTCTGGGCTAGAGTTTACCTGAGATTGCGCCCAATGCTACGGAATAGTTGTGGTAGCCCCGGGGGTGACAGCTCTGACCAGGCCTTTGTAGTCCACCACGTACGTGTTGGTGTTTTCGTAGAGCTTTTGGCGGCCTGACCCCGATTACCGTTTCCCAGTCTTTTCGAGAATCGGAAAGGTTCCGCTTCGCTCGGCAAGTAGGGTTTAGTAAGCCTGAACCTTGGTATTTAGTAATCTTGAGAAAACCTTAGAGAACCCCTCTCTACCTACAAAAATATTTATCTATCTTATCTCTTGGACGTACTTGATCCCTTCTAGTTCACTTCTCGTTCCCCGTGGAAATCGATACCCTGAATACTCCGGGTGAAAGCTACAACGGTACTTTCCGTGCGCTTGCGGATTTATCTGTGTGCGTTAAAAATACCAACAGTGGGGGGGGAAGCGGGGGGCTGTAGGGCAGGATTGGAGGTCGGTCCCACTTGTCGGTGAGCGGCGTGGTGCGTGGGATAGTTTAGGTGGTGCTGCCAAATTTTCGTCTGGCTCATGGGCCCGCCCTATCAGTGACACATTGTTTATATTAGCCATTGAGAGGGATTTCGGGTTATTAAATTATATCAAATGGAAAAAATGTTAGAAACAAAGTTGTTTAATACAATGAGATCTACCATCTTGATAATGGTGAATTTGGCATTAGACTTTGTTTGCACAGTTTAAATTTTGAATTTGAAAATTTGTGAACTTAGCTCATAATTTAGGTGCACTTAAAAAATTCAAATGAAAAAACTCATGAATACAAAAATGTCTCAACTCAACAATATCTTCACACTTTATTAAGGTCATTTGTTCATCCGACGAAGTTATATAAACCTTGTTCTCAAATTAAATAGATCACTATCATAGTTCTCTCGATGGTGAGGGGAATCTTGAAGCGCGAATGGGCAGTTCTGCCACCAGGCATTATTGAGGCCGCAACACCAGAAGTAGCAGTTGCCACAACAATCTTTTTCTGGCTACGTGTAGTAGCGAGAAGGGCTTTGTAAAGATAAGTCTTTCCAGTGCCGCCAGAACCATCCACAAATAATAGACCTCCTTGTTCAGTATCAACTGCAGACATAATCTCATCGTACGCAGTCCGCTGCTCCGCATTAAGTGTGTCTGAAAGAACCACATCATCCTCGTTGGCCTCAATGCTAGCCTCCTCAAAAATTTCCCTAGGAATATCGCTAGAGGCATCATATGTGTCATCGATATCAGGAAGTGGGTACGTCTTTATATCCTTCTGCATTGTGTAGCAATTTTTGAATATCTATGAGGACCATCTACTCCACTATGAAAGTTGGGTTGATTATTATGCCTATAGTCCTCTGACATTGCCGCCTTATGTTTCTTCCACAGTCCAAACACATTGCTGGGCTCACAGAATACCAATATTGTTGCAAATAGACTTCGCAGTGCATATGGCATCATCCACTCGGTTGCCTCAGCAAGACTCTCGTCCAACGTGTTGTCCTCTTCGATTAGGCCCCTTCTTTCTGTAGCTTCACGAAAGGTCGGTAGGACTACACCGTCAATGGTCCTTAGACACTCAAAGGAGGTTGCACCTATCACGTGGTTCAGAAGAACCCTAAGATTGTAACGCTCCGCCTCAGCTGGATTGGCACAGACGATTCTTCCATTCTGTCTTAATTTCTTTTGTTTCCTTCTAATCCATTCTTTGTCTTGTGGATTCCGCACCTGGACGATCAAGCACTTGTTGAACCCCCTCGTGGCGATGAAATGATACCATGTGCATGTCTGGAAGATGGAGTTGTAGGGACAACATAGAAGGGTACCTGTCACTCAAATCAAAACCATATATCCTCCACAAGACTTCTGGAGGGGTTACCCATCTAGAATCTCTGTACTACTTGATCTCATCGACATTCCCTTCATAGTTCCCCTTGTTAGCCTCTCTCGTAGCCACACATGCCCTGTCATGACCCTTGTAAATATACTTAAATAGAAACTTGACTGCCTTGATTCTCCCACATGCTTCAACATTATTGTGGCAATTGAACAGACGCAGGAGATACAGGTTGTAAGGCACAACCCATCTATTTTCAAGCTCGTGTCCATGAACCTTTTCTTTTCGCCCATCTTCATGCCATCTATACACCGGGTATGAATCGTTGCCTTGTATTGTGACATCGCAGAAAGGTCGGGGGTAACGACTCTTGCAGGAATCATGACTGCGATTAAGCTCTCCGCATGGGCCATACATCATGTGCTTGGTAACCTTCTTGTACAAGTCTGGATACTTCTTGTTTGGAGCTCAGCTGAGATGCGGAGATCATACTGCTCTAGGCACGTGATGTTGTACTTCCTCTTCATGATTAGGAAAAAATGTGCGTGCGGCAGACCCCTCTTCTCGAACTCTACAACATACACATGTGCCATGACCTTTCCAAGTATATCCTTTTTTAGTAGCCTATCCTTTAGCTCTTCTAGTTTTGCTTTAAAGACCTGGATAATGAGATCTGGACGATCATGTGGTGTCTGGCCAGGGTAGAGTTCATGTTTGATCTCATTCTAGTTTGGGTTATATGTCATAGTAAGGAAGATGTCTGGTTTACCGAACCTCCATACTAGAGCCAGGGCATCCATGTACCGACGCCTCATGTCACGTGGGCCTCCAATAAATGATGAAGGCATCATAGTCCGCTTTCCAACAGCTTCTGCTCTACCCTCACCGGCATGCAGGCTATCAACCAATCTTTGGAAGAGGTCAGCCCTAATATCATCTTGATGGTTGCATATATAATCCAATCGAGAACTCTCAATCTTGATGTATGTGTCAACCGCAAAACTGTTGGAACAGACGCTTGCCATAAAGAATGGGATTAAATATTCCTGGCCGCATTGAAAATTTGTAGCAGTGGTAGTCATGTACCGACACGCATAATCTCCTAGGGGAATCTATAAAAATAACAACGAATTAGAGTTGTTTGTAGAATATCCATTGATGTATATGTGAAGTATTACATAAGAAGAATAACAAACCTGTTTCTTCTCTGAACCACTATGAGCCTTCTGTAGGGCACGGTACGTGATGACTTCCTCCATACTGAATCCTTTTTTTGGCAATATCCATATGCCACCCAAGCTCACCCTTAGGGAAGAATACAGGTTATGAAAGAGCATCATGACATCTGTGATATGAGCGGATGCCGTGTGTCGGTTCTATCTTTTCAACTGACCAAGGAGTTCGCTTCCCCTCGATCCAAACAAGCGGCCACCTCCTCTCAAGCCTCCGGTCAAGGTTTAGTGTGATACAATAGTCCTCAAGGTGTTCGGCCCCGGCCCACACTCATAAGGTGCTGTGAGTATGGGTTGTCACGAAGGATGGCCACCAGCCTCTCAATAACTTCCTTGTCCTTTTGGCACTGCTCTTCATGACATCGTCGATAGCGGTGCTCAAGGTTTGCATGTCATCATAGAAGTAAAGCCCAAGATGTCTTGGCTCCTTACCATCTTCTCTCCCAAATAACCTTATGTTGTGATAGATCTGACCATGTGCATGGAAGGTGTATGCACCACTATATCTCATGCTTGCGGTAGACGACAATATAGAGAAATGGCCACTGAAAAACCTAATGTTGTTAAGAAAGTGCTTAGCATCAGCGTCGGCACTTGACCAAAGCCTTATCAGCTCGTCAGGTACGTTCGGTGCATGGAACTCGACCTTTCCGCTACGGCAACAGAGCCAAGGTGGTTCATGTTCTCTTCGCACTACAGTGAGAACAATCTGCGGCAGGTTTTAGCATATGGGTATCTGCGGCAGGTTTTAGCATATGGGTATCTGTAGGCATGTTACTATACACCTTTTCGTATTGGTCAGTTACTTCAGAGATAGAAGACGTGTCTTCCTCATGGTCATTGTCTTGGACATCTTCATCATCTGAAATGACATTTAAGTCGCATTGGTTTAGATAAAGTGATGGAAGATTTGATTTGTATTCAATATTTCTCACAAATACCTTGCCCAACAAACAGGTATCCCTCATCCTCTTCAAGTATATCTCCCTCATCATCATCTATGACCGTCAAAGATACGTGAGTTAGTAGAACTATGGGTAAAAAACAAATAAAGGAATTCAAATAGTTTATGGAATGTTAGAAAATAGTGTAAATTACCACTATCATCAAATAGTGGTATCATCGGTGCGGCTGATGTAGGCTGACGGCTAGGTCCTGTCCTTTCTGACAATCATGTAATGACCATTGTTGAGTTAGGAATAATATGATAATATAGGTCACCTAAATGGGATAATGAGGCACCAGTATTTACTGTTGTTGGTCACGATTAATTGAGTTAAGGTTGTGTTATCATTTAGGTGCTCTTCGGCCATGCATTCACAATCATCAAATAGTGGTGCCGTCAGTGTGGCAGATGTAACCTGAGTGTTAGGTCCTGCCCTTTCTGTTAATCACAGAATGACAATGGATCCATTAGGTATAATATGGTATATAGGTCAGCTAAATGGTATAATGGGGCACAATATTTACCGTTGTTGGTCACGAGTGATTGAGGCAAGGGTGTGTTAACATCCACTCGATCTTCAACCATGCAGTCACCATCATTATTAGACACCTTTGTGTTTGAACCGATGCGACGCCCAAACATCGTGTTATGACAGGTTAACTCATGTCTTTGTCCAGATGGAACATGTGCTCTGTGTGTAGACAATATATCATCGAATCCATCATCATCGGCCTCCTCATCAGGTATAGAAATATGAAGAGGTGTTGTACTGGACCCTGGGATAACCCAATCACTGGGGTTTGTCGTGGATCCATGAGCGCCAGATGCACCCGCAGTGGGCCACAAAACCTCAGGAATATACAGCGGGTTCTCCATGGCGATAGACTCCTGGTGCAGGGTGTGCTTCCGCTTCTCTTTAAATTTTTTGTCAGATATTTTCAATGCCTCCTTACGCTTGGGTCCACTATTATGCAACCTTTGACGCTCACACCTTGCTTCCCTTTGTTCAGCCGTCATATTTTTGTACCTCTCACTAAAGTAGGTACTTCTTGATGTACTTTGCACACATGCTTTATCAACATAAGGACTATGGGTATTGGTGAAATCAATAGTGCTCTCCTTGGCAATAGTCTCCATTTCTGGTTCATCTATCAATGTAATCATATAAATGCAACCATTAGCTTTATTGAGTCATAGCATTATAATTACAAAAGATCTAAAATATTTCAGCATCTTTAATAATTACATGATAACCGAGTGGACATGTTCTCATCAACAATATTGTGGGGCTCATAGGAATCATTCCTATGTAGCCAATCATCTATTTCAACAGGATCAACATTTTCCTTATTTGATGCAGCGTCGTCATCTACAAAATAGTTGCACATTACATATGCATGAGAAAAAAAAACATGTTAATTAATCCCTACATGCATAGAAAACTCAATATGTTAGATTTGTTACAATCGGTAGATTGAGTAACATGTTGCTTTTTTCTTTGATAATAGGATTCACGACGCTTCTTATTAGTTGCATTCTTCTGATCTTGAGACATTGCATGCCATCGAGCTCTATCCCTTTCTCTCTTATGTTCTTTAGCATCGACTGCAGTTAAATTTCAAATAATATAAGTTCAACATGTACATATATAGCGCATATGTACAATGTAATATTTGATAGGATATTGCACTATCTTACCTTGTTTGGAGGTGTTCTTGTCTCCCAATGGTGCACGAGAACAATTGTTTTCCATTGTAGAAATCTATAATAGAAATAGACCCCAATCAGACTGAGTAATTTATTAGTTCACTGATTAATATCCCAATTTGGTTGGCATTACATTAGCAAAACATTATAAAAAAAAAAACTCGGTTATTACCTCTACAATTTTTCTGAAGGTACACTTAACTAAAATATATATACACGCCATGCAGCTCTGCATATTTTCTGAAGATATGCTGCACTAAACTATCCAATTAATGCACTCCGAATTTTACGCAATATATATCTCATAGCTACTACGTAAAGATTCCAAGTTTAATAGAGCTATTAATCTGTAATTATGTTTTGTTCCCATAAAGCAGAATACATCTGTGGTGATTAGAATGTATAATAAAGAACAGTATAATCCTGAGTAGCTTACTGAATGCAGGTCATTGATTAAATAGAATTGTGTTAAAATACCTCCTGATGTATCAACAATAGTAAAGTACAAAGCTAATCCATATGTTACCAGCAGCTTGGCTGGGGACGTACCTCTGGCCTGCTAGTTGGCGTGATGCCTGGGGATGACAGACATTGAGCAGGGGCGATGTTCAAGAATCGGCCGGTTCAAGGCGACTTTAACATGTGGACAAGAATCAGCGCCAAACCTTGACAAACCGGCGGCCTATTAGCACGGTTCACTATCTGAAGAAAAAACAGCATATTAACATACAATCTATGATACCTATTTTTTTGTGAAACTGCGCTTGTAGGTACTGACCAATTTTTGAGTAAACATGAGCGGTGTTAGCATGCCAAAACAAATGAAATCAGAGCTGAAGCAGAGAAACCCTGAAACAGAAATGTCAGACAGCTTGAGGTGAGATGGTGGAGGTATTGCACTTGGCTGGATATTAAATGAATCCTCCATTCTACTATCAAAACAGAAATGAAATTGAAAAGACACATATTCAGAGATGCACTTGTTGAGTGTGCTTGTAAGATGTACGAGTAGAAAATTGTGCATCAATTGATTCATATCTGAGCTGGACATAACACCACTGAAGTTACCTTTCTAAGCCTGGACCACTGAAGTACAGGGATCCCAAACACTAAGGGATCCTCATTAGTCATTACTGCCAGATCAGCTCATTTCAAATGTCCTTATGGTAAAAATTCAATTAAAATACTATGCCAACCAAATAGTGCGCAGATTAACTAAGCAATTCCACATGGCAGCCTAGTAGATATGCGATCAAAGTGCTTAGTACCTAATCATTGCTTAGTACCTAATTAGCATGACTGCAGCCCTATAGTGACAATATTATACCCTGCAATTTGATTTTATCACAATTATAGTGTAGTTTTGGAAATTTGCGATTATGCAATGACAAATTACAATAATGCAGACTGGTCTTAAGGAATCCTGAAAGGCCTATAATGACAAATTAGAATAATGCAGGGCATAAGATGGACAGTAAATTGCATTGGTAAACTGATTTTGCGCCCATAGAATATCGGGTCACCTGTGTAATTCCACTGCCCCGCACATGTATTTTTTAGAAAGGAATTTTTGGTATGCTACTGAATCTCCATCAAAATCTCATTATCTAATATAGCCAAGAAGCATGAAATGCTCCCCACAACAAACCAGCACGCCCATCACTTCATGCTGTGTGCTCTTACAGTACAAATAAGCAGCAGCACAAATTGAGTAATCTATATCTGGGATCAGATTAGCGGCACTTCCGAATTTCTGAACAGTGACCAAAAATATGCAATCCTCCATTTTCGGAGCCAGTTAGGCATCTATGTATCAATATAAGGACTGCTAGTTTAATTGAGGCATAGCACAACAGAATACACAAATTTAGGGATATACAAAGGCAAAGCTGAAATCAAAGATTGCGAGCATGTGTCTTGGTAATGCAGATCAACATGTGTCATTGTGTTGCTAGTAAAGAATGTGGGATCAGCTCAACTGCACCGATTGTATCATGCATGCTAATGACTTTGCTATTGCAGATCAATATGAAACATTTGCGTGATAAGAAGTAGAATACAGGCAGTCTTTGAAGGGTTACCTGACTTACCGACAAAGAATTGGTAGCCGTCCATAAGCGGTGCAAGCCTGAAATGATGTGTGGGGATCACTCCTGCCCCCTTAGCCTTCGCTCCCGGAGGGGGCGGGAAGGGGGCGAGGGCTTCCCACAGGGTGAGTCGAGAACACAAACGGGGAGCGGAGCGGCCTCCGGTCCGCTCGACCTTCGCTGAGTTGCCGAGGGTCGAGGCGATCGGAGGGCGTCCGGCCTCCGAAGGAGGAGGGATAAGACGATGCGTAAGGCGAGACGTGGGTGTAATAAAAACGAGCAAATGGCACTTAAACTGGCCAACAACCGATCCCTTTCCTTGTGCCCGTACCCGGGTATTTATAGGAATTCAAAGGGTCAGAGGGGCCGATTTACAATTTGGTACATGGTAGGTAGGAGAACACACGCTTACAACTGGGCCCTTTCAAGGGCAAGCTAGTAACTATTCGTACAGGGTCAGTACGGGAAATACACGCATGACTTCTCCCCGCCTGGGGGTGTAGGGTTTCCTCATGCCAGCCGCCGGTTCCGTGCATCTGCGGAGGGGGCAGTTCCGGAGGGGTCCATCCGCCGGCCTTTCCTGTTGCTTGGGTTCGCGCCACTTGGGCGGCCCCCGGCCGCTCCCTACGCCGCGGGGGGCCGTCATGCTCCCGGCTTCGAATGCCTGCTCTGGGGGCCGCCCTCGACGGAGGGGTGACGCTTCGCCGTTCGTGTCTTCGCGGAGGGTCCTCCGCTTGCTGATCCTGCAAGACTTCGCAATATGTTAACGGAGATTAGTTCTTGGCCCCCTGTGGTGAGGCCCGCGGGGCTGCCGGGGCTGGCGAGGGTCGCCCTCCCCAACAGCAGCCCCTCGAAGGTCTGGTTCCCTCCGAGGGGGCCAGAGCAGCGAAAAAACGTCCTTCCGGAGGGTCCCGTGCGGGTGGCGTGCTTGCCGCCCCATGGGCCCTTGCCAGCGGCCCCCCGCCGCCGTGGGCCTCGCGGAGGTGGGCCTCGGCCCTCCCTTCTCCAGCCGCGTTAGGGCTTGGCTGCCCTTGGTCGGATGCTTGTTGGTTAGTTTGGGAGTGACGCGGATCGGGGTGAACTGTGTTTGTTTAGGGGGTACGGATGCCGCTGGTTTGCCTGCGTGGGGCGGATCGGAGGGCCCGGCGTTGTTTTGGGATCCGGCCTGATGATCTCCGGTGGCTCGCGGCTGCCCCCGCCGCGTCCCCTCTCCTCCGTCCCGGCCTATAAATACGCACAGCCAGTGAGATTTAGGGTTTGTGCCCTCCTTTTGCTTCCACGCTTTAAACTTTCGCCTCCTTTCACGCTTTAAGCGCCTTCTTGTTCTGCCGTCCTAAGTTCGCCCCTTTTTTTAGCGGAGGGTCCCTTTCGGCCACGGAGGGTCCATCGATGGCTCGTACCGGGGAGACCATGAGGCCCAAGACCGTCGTTGAGTGCTTCGAGTTCCCTCGAGCAAGAGCACCGACAAGTCCCCGAAGGCGTTCGGAAGGAGCACGAGTTTTTCCACAAGAGGCGTTTCGCGCCCTCGGAGGGCGAGACGACGGTGCCGTCCGGCCCCGGCGAAGTCATCGTCTTCGAGGAGTTCTTCCACGCGGGCTCCGTTTTCCGTGTGTCGCGAGCTCGTGCTCGGGGTGCTGCGGAGGTTCAACCTCCGCTTCCATCAACTCACGGCGCCGTGCTTTCCACGATGACGTATGCCCGGGCGTGCCGCCCCTCGTAGGGCCGAGCCGACGGTGGACGGCTTCATCGAGCCCACACCGTGCACTATCACCGCGCGACCGCCGTGGCGACGGAGGAGGAGGTCTTCCGCGCCGCATGGCGTGTGCGGCCATCCCCGCAGGGTGGGGGCCCCGCCGCGGCGCAACGGAATGTGGAGCGCCGACCGGCTCGACCGGGTTCTATTACCGGTTGAGGGTGCGGAGGGGTCAGTATGGCGATCCGAGTCCCCGCCATTATAAGGTGAAGCCCGTGAAGACGGCGGAGGCGACGGGAGCCGGACGCCCTTCGCGTCATGTCCCCCGCCACGCTCGCGCGGGACCGGTGGAGGAGTTCGCGGCGGCGCGGTACAAGTCCCGTGGGCGGGGTGCCCTCCGCTGAAGGCGGACTCGGGCGGAGTATGCCCCCAAGGGGTCAAGGCGTTGAGGTTTGACCTCGAGACGATCCGCCCGAGCCGCTTGAGGCGGCGAAGGGTGATAAGGTGGAGTTCGCCCGGCCGGTGATGGCGGAGGCCACCGCCGCTCCGACTTCCTTATTGGAAAGTTGGAGGCTTCGAGGTCCGGCGATCCGCGCCGCCTCGGCCGACCGTCGCCGGTGAACCGGGTCTTCGACTGCCGAGTCGGCTACGAGGACGCCGACCGAGGCCGGTGCCGACGCCATGGATGCGGGGAGGAAGAAGCGGGGGTCCGCAAGGCCCCGGCGCGCCGGCCCCACCCCGAGCCCCGGCCAGCGGGCGCTCGTCCCTCCACCCCCACCCGCCGCTCGGAGGGGGCGGTTCTTCGGGGGCCGGCTGGTCTCGGGTTGCCGACCTCGGCCGCTTCCTTATCTCCGACGATGAGGATGAGGCGGAGGACGCGGGGCGGACGCGAGGCGGTCGAGGAGGCGACGCGGAGGAGGAGGCCTCCGACGACGGCTCCGACTATGAGGAGGCCGAGAGGAGCCGTGGGCGGCGGGCCCTCCGAAGAAGAGGAGGGGGGGACGGTGGGGGCCGGCGGTGGCGAGGGGGGTGCGGCGGAGCAAGTCCGTTGTGACTCGCCGCACGAGCACGCGGGTGCCCCGCCCTATCGGCGGTGCCACGTGTGGGGCGGGCGGGTGAGATTTTGGACGACCCTCCGAGGCCCCTCCGGAGTGGGAAGGCCCTTTGGGGGAGCGGAGGCCCCTCCTCGCCTTTATGTGGCGGAGACGATCGGCATCGATGATGTCGACGTGGAGCTGCACACGGGCATCGACCTCCCGCGACACCCCTTCGCCCCTCGGAGGTTGAGCGGAGGATGATTGGGGCGCGTCTTCGATCGCGTGCGCGGAGGGCGAGATGCAGTGGCGAACCGCTCCTCGCCGATATCCATGAGGATATCAAGGTGAAGACCTCGGAGTTGCTAGTGTTGGCGCGGGGCGGCCATCCGTGAGGGCCGGGACTCCGTCGACCACGCGGACGCCCGCAGGAAGGCCTCTAGCGAGCTCAAGGAGAGCCGGCGGGAGGCCCGGGAGCTGAAGGGCGGCTATTGATGAGGCGGAGCGCCTCGGAGGGAGGTGGCGGACCTTAAGGAGGGTGCGAAAGTTCTCCGGCGGAGAATGAGCGCCGACGCCGAGGCGCTGTGGAGGTCCGCAAGCCGCGGGAGGCGGAGGTGGCGGCGGCGAAGAGGCTCAATGATCTTGAGTCGCCTGGTATGCGGAGGCGGAGGCCTTCAAGGCGGCGCTTGACGCGTTCTTGGGCGGAGTCGGGGCCGCTTCTTCCGCTGCTCGCCCAACCCGACCCGCCCCTTGTTGGCGCTGGATGCGCCGGGAGGTGGGGAGCTGCCGAAGGTGGTGGCTCGCGCGGGGCCCGAGCCCGCACCGCCGCGGTCGCCTTCGAGGGGGCCCTTCGCCATCCGGATTGCGCGCGACGGGAGCCGTTGTCGAGGGCCCCGACCGCTCACTTCCCTCGCCCCGACGAGGTTAGGGCCTCGGCGGAGGAGCGGACGTGAAGCGCTTTTGCGGCGGCCTTCATCAAGCGCTTCGTACGGCGAGGGCGGAGCTTGCTGAGTTTTCGGGGCTGATTCCGCCGGGAAGGTTGGTCACTTGTTTGCTTTTGTTGTCTGTTCGCTTCTTTTCCTCTTTGTTTCTTCGCTACTTCCTGTCTTGTGTGCTGACTTGGTGTCGTTCTAGGTCGCCGCCGCTGCCGCCGGCGGAGGGGCTCCCGTGCTGCTCCGGAGGAGATACAAGCCGCCGGACGGGTTGAGGTGCCGTGGTCGCTTCCGGCGATTCCCCGGGTGCCTCCGCCGCGGCCGGGGCGCCGGCCCATCCCGTCTTCCGGCCCCGCCTCCGGAGCCGCAGCTTCTCCCTCTCTCCGCACATCTCCGCACGGGCGCCTCCGCCTCGGCCGAGCCCTCGGAGCCCTCCGGCTCCCTCCATGCCTCCGAGGGACCCCTCCGGCCGCCGATGCCGCCGCGCCTCCGACGCCTTGAGGTAGCTTAGGGCTCCTTAGATTGCGCCGGAGTTTATTCTTTCCTAGGCGAGACAATCATGTGGTGTGAAACTTCTTGGCCTTCGGGCTTTTTAAGTTGAATGATGAATTGAGTTTTAGGGGCTTCGCTACATTCATTTGCTACCGATTGTGCGTTTCCGTTGTGTCCGTGCACCTTCGTAGCTTGATTGCGTTGGGGTTGGGGCTAACCGCGTTTGATGATTGCGTTGGCCGCGCAGGTACCCGCGGGGCCTGCGCGGAGGGTGCTTAACGTGGTTCCGCTGATGATGAATCGCCAAGATGTGTTCATTTCAGGGGAGACTTGGGTTCATGCCATGCAGCCGTTTCCCTGACCGCCCTTCGAGCGGTTTTGGTGGGGCAGGGTTCGAAGTACGATGTAGCCAATCAGGCCTCGGAGGCCTTCGGCGGTCCCATGACTTGACAAACCGGCCAAGTGGAACGGGTACTTTTCGAGCCGGTGCCGCCGCGGCCTTGGCGGAGGACGATATTGAGGACGATGAAGCCGTAGCCATCGCACTTGGGCAAGCGGCTTGTTGGGTCGATCGCGGAGGCCGAGTCGTTGTTCCAAAGCGGGGAGGATGGGGCTTCGAGTGGAGCGACATGCGGAGGGTATACCGCATCGAGTGCTACGGGGTGAACTTCCGCTTGTTCTTTCGGAGCTGTGATACCGAGCCGCGCGACTCTGCCAAGAGCGCCGGTGGAGGTGGCGGATGTAGAGGAGTTTGTGGAGCGTGTAGCGAAGGTGTTGGTTAAGGCCATCTTGTATGGGGTCGTAGCCTCTCGTAGGCCGAGGATGTGTGTGTGGAGGCTCACGGGCTTTCCCCGGCCGCGGAGGGCCGTGTAACTTTCCTCGTAATGTAATGGATGGGCTTTCCGGCCGCGGAGGGCCGTGTAACTTTCCCTCGTAATGTAATGGATGCGGTATGTTTGCAAAGAGTTGTTTTTGTGCTGCATGTACCAAGTGGTAGTGGTGCTCTTCGTAGGTAGTCGCGTGAAGCGGCGGTGCCCCCATTTCACTTGAGTGCGAGACTCGTGCATTTTGCGAAGGTAGCCGCGGTAGACAAGGCGTCCCCATTTCACTTAGTGCGAGACTGTGGCGTTTTGCGAAAGGTAGCCGCGTTAGGGACGGCGGCGTCCCTCGGTTTTCCTTAGTGCGAGACTCGTGCGTTTTGCGAAGGTAGCCGCGATAGACGCCGGCGTCCCCGCTTTTCCTTAGTGCGAGACTCGCGGCTGCGTTTTGCGAAAGGTGGCGATAGACGGCGCGTCCCCCGATTTTCCTTAGTGCGAGACTCGCGTTTCTGCCCCGCGATAGGCTTCCTATTTCCTTAGTGCGAGACTTCGCGCTGTTTTGCGAGTACCGGATAGACCGGCGGCGCCCTGTCTTCCTTAGTGCGAGACTCGCGCATTTTGCGAAGGTAGCGCGGTAGGCGGCGGCCCTGTTTTCCTTAGTCTCTCTCGCGAGACTTCCCGGCGTTTTTGCGAAGGTACCGCGATAGGAGCGGCGCCCCCTCGGCCTTCCTTGGTGCGAGACTTCGCGGCGTAGCGGGGGTGCGGGCGCCCGACTTTTGTGCGCCTCCGCTGGTCTCATACTCGGAGCGCGGGACGTCTTCCTTGGGGCCCCTGCGGAGGTGCCGGGCGCCCGACTTTGTGCGCCTCGCGGGTCTCATACTCGAGAGCGGGGCGTCTTCCTTGCGGGCCCCCAGGCGAGGTGCCGGGCGCCCGACTTTTGTGGCGCCTCCGCGGGTCTCATACGGAGAGAGCGCGGGGCGTCTTCATTGCGAGCCCCCGGCGGAGGTGCCAGGGCGCCCGACTTTTGTGCGCCCCGCGGGTCTCATACTCGGAGAGCACGGGGCATCTTCATTGCGAGCCCTCGGCGGAGGTGCCGGGCGCCCGACTTTTGTGCGCCCGCGGGTCTCATACTCATAGAGAGCGGGGCGTCTTCCTTGCGGGCCCCTGAGGCGGAGGTGCGGGCGCCCGACTGTTGTGCGCTTCCGCGGGTCTCATACGGAGCGCGGGCGTCTTCATTGCGAGCCCCTCGGGAGGTGCCGGGCGCCCGACTTTGTGCGCCGCGGGTCTCATACTCGAGAGCGCGGGCGTCTTCATTGCGAGCCCACCCGGCGGAGGTGCCGGGCGCCCGACTTTGTGCTCCGCGGTCTCATACCGAGAGCACGGGCGTCTTCGTGCGAGCCCCCGGCGGAGGTGCCGGGCGCCCGACTTTTGTGCGCTTCCGCGGGTCTCATACTCGGAGCGGGGCGTCTTCATTGCGGCCCCACGGCGGAGGTGCCGGGCGCCCGACTTTTTGCGCCTCCGCGGGTCTCATACTCCCGGAGCGCGGCGTCTTCCTTTGCGGGCCCCCGCGGAGGTGCCGGGGCGCCCGAGCCTTGTGCGCCTCGCGGGTCTCATACTCGAGAGCGTGGGGCGTCTTCATTGCGAAAGCCCTCGGCGGAGGTGCCAGGGCGCCGGGCTTAACATAATTTAGAGTTAGGGGTGTTTTTGTTGGTTTGACCGAGCCGGGGTGCAGCCTTGCGCCGCCCTCCCGAAAGGCGGCAATCCCAGCTACCTTCGCTACCGATGAGGGCTGGTTGGCGCCACGCCCAGCCCCTTTTCGCTGTACTTTGCGTTGCACCTTTCTCCGATGTGGGGTAACTAACCCGCATATATTAGGTATTGGTACTGCCTCGTTAAAAACCTCGCGCCCCTTCGCAAGGAAAAAGAGTGCAGCCCGCATTGTTCATGATCTTAAGTTTAGGAAGAGAAAAATGAAATGGCAAAATGAGCGGAGCCCCATACAACTTCCGAGTGCCCGGTACATTGCACCGCTAGGGGTAGTACTTTGAGGGTCGCCGACGTTCCATGTGTGGGGAGATCATGGCCTTCGAGATCTTGCGGTGTGGAAGGAGCCGGGTCTTGTGGACTTAGTGACGAGGTATGGGCCCGTCCCACTTGGCCATGAACTTGCCACCATCTTCGCGTTACGCTTCGATCAGACGAAGTCTCCGACGGAGATCGTGGCGGAGGCCGAGCTTCTTGTTCCTCCATCTTGTGGTCTCCTCCCGGTATGCGTGGAGGTTGAGGATGGCCAAGTTTCTTGTTTCTTCGAGGAGGTCCTTCGCGACGCTCTTCTTTCGGGGGGGCTTCACCGTGACCCTTAGCGACGCGTGCTTCAGTTCTTCTGGGAGGACGGCCTCTTCTCCGAACAGGGAGCTTGAAGGGCGTGAATTTGGTCGCACGGGCTTTCGGAGGTGTTATGTGACCATACCACCGGAGTGAGCTCCTCCGCCCATTTTCCTCTTTGGTTTCGCGTGGACCTTCGCTACCGATACCCCGCAGGATTATGCCATTGGCCCTTTCGACGAGGCCGTTTGATTGGGGTGCCTTACGGAGGCGGTGTATCTTGGTGCCTATTTGATGGCGTAACTGCTTTGAAGCCTTCGTTATCAAACCGGGTGCCGTTATCGACCGTTATGCTCCGCGGGTTCCGGCGGCGCACGATCTGCCGCCGTAAGAACTTTTGTACCGAGTGAGAGGTTATGCTTGCGAGAGGGCGGGCTTCGATCCATTTGGTGAAGTATTCGACCGCCACTACCAGGTGGCGAAGGTTCCCTGAGCCGGGGCGGCATTGGACCGATAAGGTCTATCGCCCATCGGCCGAAGGGGCCATGTGGGCGATGAGGGTTGTCGGAGCCCCCGCCTGTTGGAGTGGTGGGTCGTCACCGGCATCCTTCGTAGTGCTTGACCCCGCCTGCGGGCGTCGTTGAGTGCGGTGGGCCAATAGAACCCTTGCACGAACACCTTTCCCCACTAACGCCCAAGAAAGTAGCGAGCCGCAGATGCCTTCGTGGATCTCCGCTAGGATGGCGCAGCCTTCGCCTAGATATGTATTTTAGCCATGGAGCGGTTACGGATGCCTTGTACAGCTTGTTGTCAACTAGACGGTAGCCTCGGACCTTCTCGCTCCAACCCTTTTTGTTCTTCCTTGGATTGGGGCTCAAGAGGCCTTTGATGAATGCAATGATCGGGGCTCTCCAATCTTCGCCGAATGGCGCCGATTTCGGGGTTGGTCGCCATCTTGAATCGCGGGGGCTACGCGGTATTTCAAGAACACGCCCCGTGGGAGTTGCTCCGCCGACGCGCGGCCTTCGCGAGCTCGTCGGCTTCGCCGTTGTCCCTACCGGATATGGTCTTGGTTGTGATGCCGAGAAAGAAGGCCTCCGTTTTCCTTAGCCTTGCGAGGTATTTTTGCAGCTCTGGGTGCTTGGCTTTGTTGTCCTTCTCGGCTTGTTTCGAGACCACCTCCGAGTCGGTTTTGATGATGGCCCTTCGCTACCGACATGGCCCGGAGCTTGTTTAGTGCCAAGAGCACCGCCTCGTATTCCGCCGTGTTGTTTGTGCACTTGGAATTCTAGCCTGGCGGCATATCTCAGCTTGACTCGGGGGGTGAAGTGATGATGGCCGCGATGCCGCTCCGCGTGCCCCCGTGCTCCGTCGGTGTGTGCTGTCCCAAATCGGGTCCAAGTTCACCGCTTGGTTGTATGTGTCGTGTCCAATCAGGAAATCTGCTAGGGCACGTGACTTGATGGCCGTTCGCCGACGAATCTGATTGCGTGGTCTCCGATCTCCGATCGCCCACTTCGCTATTCCGCCCACCGACCGGGGTTTCGAATATGTTATCGAGGGGAAAGCTCGAAGGTATGGTGACCTCATGTGCCCGAAGTAGTGCTTGAGTTTTTTACGTTGCCATGATCACTTTGCGTAGGCTACCTTTTCCAGCTACGTGTAATTTAGCTTGGGCCCTTCGAGGGTTTCGAGACATAGTAGACGGGATTTGCCTCGACTGGTGCCCTTCGTTCACTTCTTTTGACGAGCACTGCGCCGACGGCATGTGGTGATGCGGCGACGTAGAGAAGGAGTCCTTCGCCTGGTTCCTGTGGCGAGGGTGGTAAGGTTTTTGAGGTACCGCTTGAGGTCTTGAAGGCTTCTTGTTGCGGAGGCCCCCAACTGAATGGGTCTGCATTTCCTTTAGAGTTTGGAAGAATGGTAACCCTCGCTCGGGCGACACGGAGATGAACCCGCTTAAGGGCGGCGAGGCGTCCCCGCTAGTCTCTCGAACCGATTTTCTGTTCTCCAGGTTCCATCGCGGTGATTGCTTTGCGATCTTCGAAGGGTTGGCCTCTATTCCTTTTACGCATACGAGGCGTGAAGAACTTGCCCTTGCTTACTCCAAATACACACTTGGCGGGGTTGAGTTTGAGCCCGGGCTTCGCGCAGCTTGACGAAGGTCCTTTGGAGGTCCGTGATGTGGTCTTCCTTTAGCTTACTTTGGACTACCAAGTCGTCGACGTAGGCCGAGATGGCGCTGTCGTCTCCGAACACCTCCGCTGTCATTCGTGCGAAGGACGAGCCGGCGTTGCGGAGGCCTTCGGCCATTCTCCCCGGGCGCAGAAGTTCGAAAGGGGGTTATGAAACTTGTCTTGTCTTCATCCGCCTGGTTCATCCAAATTTGGTGGTATCCCGAGAAACAGTCCGGGAGGGACAACCTTTCCGCGGCACTTCAAGCGTCGACTAGAGAGCGATTCGGGAGGGGAAAATCGTCCCCGGGCATGCTTTGTTCAGCCGGTGAAATCCACACACATCCTCCATCTGGTGGGCTCCGCTTTGTCTTTGCTAAGGCTTGCTTTTTTCACCATGACAACGTTGGATAACCAAGTGGGGTATTTGACCGGGCGGATGACCTCCGCGTCTAGAAGGCGGTTTACCTCCGCTGTAAGGCCGCTACTCTTCTCTCGTCGACATTTTGCGAAGCTTCGCTTTACGGGAGTGGCGTCCGGTCTTATGTTGAGGTGGTGCTCGATGAGGTCACGGCTAACACCACAGAAATCTTCTCGGACCGTGCAAACACATCGGAGTTCTCTGAGAGGCACCGCAAGAGCTCGCCTCGAGGTCCGGTCCGGAGTGCGGATATGGTTACTTCTCTATCGGGATCAAAGCTAAAAGCCCGACTTTCTTCGTTTCTTCTGGCGGTAGTGCTCGCGGGGGCTCCGCCCGCCTTCGGGCCGTCTCTCTTGGCCCCGCAGTTCTTGTTCTAGGTTGTGTACGCGTTGCGTTGCCGGTCACGACAGCCCCCTCCGCGTTTCTTCTTTGCGTGCGGTCTCCGAACACGGCAATTATGCCGCCGACGGAGGGCATCTTCATGCGAGATAACTTCGGGTGGAGGACCCGCGTCGAATGCGTTGGTGACTCCGCGGCCGAAAATGGCGTTGTAGCTGTAGTACAATGTCGACCACGCCGAAGGTTATGTTTTCTCGATCGGTGAATGGGCTCTTTCCCGGGAGACCGGTAAGGTGATTTTCCCGATGGTCCCAACTTGCGGCCTCCCGGCCGAAGAGGGGATTGCTCGCTGGTTGTAACATGTTCTGCCCGGGCCCATTTTGTCGAAGGTGGATGCGAACAAGATGTCCGCGGAGCTGCCCGTGTCTACTAGGATCCTAGTAGCAGTCCGACCTCCGATGTTGGTGTCGATGACCATCGCATCGGTGTGAGGGTAGTCTCTCGAGCTTCATGTCGCCGCATTGAAGGTGATCGGAATGTGGGACCGGCGGTCGCTGTGAGGCCCCCTCCGTACCCACATGATGGACCCTCCGATAGTGCGCCTTTAGCCGCCGTTTGTTGCCGTGGTCCTCGTTGGAGCCCCCCGTGATAGCGAGGATGACCCCGTAAGATGAGTTGGGCTTGCTGACGATTGTCTGGATTTCTTGCTTGACTGGGTGTTGCTGGGTCGAAGGTGGTGCGGGTGGCGGAGGTGGAGGTGGTAGGGCTTGGTTGTGATAGCTTGGTTGCGGAGGCTCTGGGGGGTGTGAAACTGTATACTCTTGCTGGTAGTATCGCTGGCTCTCCGGGCCGAAGGTCTTTGGAGTGGAAAGCTGGGTAGTGGAAGCCTGGATGTGCTGGGATTCCATAGTCGAAGGGGGTGAAAGTGTAGTGGTTGGAGTGGGTGCTTGCTGGTTTTCTTGTGTGGTTAACTTGCCTCTGCGGGCTTTGCGAAGCGAGCTCCCTGTCCATCGCCTCTTTCCCCTTGGCGAAATATGGGCATTGTTTGGTGTAATGGCCTTTGCCCTCTCCGCAGTAATGGCAGTAGGGTTGTTTTTGCGGAGGCCTCATGTTGGTGTCTGGGTTCGGTCTGGGGGTTCTTGGTGGGTAGTTTTGCCTAGGGGGTGGTTGGTGGGTTTTTTGCTGTGGCGGGGGGTTGTTGGCGATGGTGCCGACTCTGACGGCCTCCGGTCTTGGGTGGTTGTCTGTACGTGGTGGTCGTTGTGGCTGGTGCTGATATGGCGGAGGTCGGAAAGCCTCTATCTTCGCTTTGTGGCTGTTATCAGCTCTGCAGTACTTGTCCATTATCTCGTGTAGCTCCGCTAGGGTCTTCGGCTGCCTCCGCTCAATCTTTGAATGACATGGGCCTGGGCGGATGCAAGAGACCACTGCCATAATGACGCTCTGGTCGGAGACCCCTCGGTCCCGGCCTTGGTTTGGAGAAACCTCCGCCACCACTCTTGTAGGGGCTCATTTGGCTTCGCACCACGCTCGCCAACTTCGGTGTCGTTGATGAGTTCGAGTCAACTCCCTTGAAATTTGCGCCAAGGGCGTCGCGCGGCCGGACCAGCCCGGATTGAGTTGGGGGCGTCTGCATACCAAGATCGAGCCACTCCTCTTGCGATGATCACAAATGACTTGGCCATTGTGGAGTGATCTCCTCCCCGCGGCTTCCACAGCGGCCGTGAGCTCATAACGAACTGTGCGGGGTCGGAGGCCCCGCTGTATCTTGGCAAGTCTTGGTGGTCGTATGCCGAGGCCATTCCGCGATCCAAGGGCGTGGGAGAGCGGGGATTTGGGGTCGTAATGATGATTTTGCGGAGGTCGCTTGAAGCGTGGCGGCCGGGCTGCCGTCCCCCGATGGGCATGGAGGGGTACGTTGGCTTATGCGGAGGGTTGAGGATTGCGGGTGTTGCACCGGTGGTTGATTCTCGTTGAGGTGGTGGTGGGGTTGGCGGAGGTGGGGCTTGCCCCCTGAGCGGGGGTTGCGATGATTGCCGGGCGCGGCTGCCCTCCCCGCCGACTTCTTGCACCGCCGAAGCCGGGCCGGGTTGATCCATGCCGCCGGGTCCCGGGCGGCTTCGCCGTTTCCTCGAAGGCCCGCAGCGCCGCCTCCGATCTAGGGCTGCAGCAACCTCCTCTTTTCGCGATCCGGGCTTGAGGGCCTCTAGTGCCTCGCCGCCTTGCTCGGTTTCCTCCTCTTCATCTTCTCGTAGCACTTTCGAGGAGCCCTCCGAGCGGATCCGTGAGGGTTCGCCGAGGCGAGACATCTCGCGCCACCGGTTGCCGGACCACGCCCCGCCGGCCTGCGAGCGCCGCCTTTGCCGGGCGTCATGGCCTTCTTCCCCGGTGACCTCCGATATCGGGATGACCGGGGGTCCGGGATGGCGGGCCCTCCGGCCCCGCAGCCCCGGCGCTGAGCCGCTTGCGCGTGGTGGCCGCATGCCGATCGCTTGATGGGTTTGATCTGGGGTCCCCCTTCGGGGCGGAGTTGTTCCGCCGCGGCGACGGGCTTTCGTTCGGCGGGTGACCGCATGGCTTTGGACTTTTTGTGTCGGTCCCCCACGGACGGCGCCAATCGTGGGGATCACTCCTGCCCCCTTAGCCTTCGCTCCCGGAGGGGGCGGGAAGGGGGCGAGGGCTTCCCACAGGGTGAGTCGAGAACACAAACGGGGAGCGGAGCGGCCTCCGGTCCGCTCGACCTTCGCTGAGTTGCCGAGGGTCGAGGCGATCGGAGGGCGTCCGGCCTCCGAAGGAGGAGGGATAAGACGATGCGTAAGGCGAGACGTGGGTGTAATAAAACGAGCAAATGGCACTTAAATCGGCCAACAACCGATCCCTTTCCTCGTGCCTGCATTCGGGTATTTATAGGAATTCAAAGGGTCGAGGGGCCGATTTACAATTTGGTACATGGTAGGTAGGAGAACACACGCTTACAACCGGGCCCTTTCAAGGGCAAGCTAGTAACTATTCGCATACAGGTCGGTCACGGAAATACACGCATGACTTCTCCCCGCCCGGGGGTGTAGGGTTTCCTCATGCCGCCCGCCGGTTCCGTGCATCCGCGGAGGGGGCGTTCCGGAGGGGTCCATCCGCCGCCTTTCCCCGTTGTTTGTTCGCGCCACTTGGGCGTATCCTCGCGCCGGCGCTCCCCACGCCGCGTAGGGGGCCGTCATGCTCCCGGCTCAATGCCCGCTCGGGGGCCGCCGACGGAGGGGTGACGCCGCCGTTCGTGTTCGCTTGGGTCCTCCGCTTTGCGATCCCGCAAGACTTCGCAATATGTTAACGGAGATTAGTTCTTGGCCCCCCGTGGTGAGGCCCGCGGGGCTGCCGGGGCTGGCGAGGGTCGCCCTCCCCAACATGATGCAAGCCATTTTGTCATAGTCTAAAACTATGAAACATACTATCTGCAGCCAGATCAAACTGATGATAATTGCGTGCTTCATTAACTGAGTGGCAAATTGAAAATATGGCGTGAATCAATCTGCTGATATTCAAAATCAAACAAAGAATCGGATCTGCATCCCGTAGTACTTATGTGCTGATATTCAAAATCAAACAAAGAAGCAGATCTGCATCCACCATTACTCACCATGTAGATAGCCAGATGCAGGACTGAGGAGGGGCGCTCGGGCTAGAGGCTGGCGCGGCCCGCAGCCGAGCGGGCGACCTGGCCGGCTGGACCTGGTGCCTGGGCGTCCGCCGTTCGGCCTGTCCAGAGGCGTCAGGGATGCTGCTGTTGCGTGCAGTAGGCAGGCCGTGGAGGTGGGGAGGGCCCGAGGGCAGGCGGCGGCGATGTTGGGGCTGGTGGTGTGACGGTAGCCAAGAAGGTCGGTCTGCTTGGGTGGTGAACGGGGAGCAGAGTAGAACGGATGAGGCCGGGCATGAGCAGCTCCTGATTGGGGAGACGGATCGATGACCTGACTGGGGAGCCGGCGGATCGATGACGGGGAGGCCGAGGAGGGAGGCGCGCGGCGCGTATTGGGGACTCGCGGCTGGAGAGAGAGGGGCCATGGCATGCCGAGCGCGGTGGGTGGGCAGGCATCGAGGGGAGTCGCTGGGATCGAGGGAGCAACTGTCTTTTTAGTTGTAGAGATTATCCAGTCATATACTTGCACCATTACCAATCATAACAACTGTCTTGTAGGCATGATCCTGAACAGAAGAAACAAATGTTAGCACACTCCCCGGAAGTGCCAAATAACAATTGGTTTGCAATGATGTTTTCAGAAGGAATACCAAGCTCATATCCACAAAACAGGCTGGAAACAAGACAAACATAAAAGGGATGATTGTGGGCCACTCAATGATAACGCATTTTATATACATGTGAGAATCACTTGCACATTCCCTATTTATTATTGCAACTGATCGATAATGTAGGTCTATCCTAAACTACAGATATATTAAAATACAGTTTGCTCCATCATTAGAATATAAATAACGAGCATACAAATTCGAGTACCAGCCAACACAAATGAATCACGCTATCATATTACAGGGCCTACCTTGATCATTTGTCGGAAGCCTCCTGACACGAGAAACACATCAATATTATTGGATTTTAGCTTCTTAACCAAATCAGCCATTCCAGGAGAAATCCTGGAAACCAAAAGATAGTTCTATTGATAATCTTGTGAGTGGACCAAGAAATTGTCCGATGCTTGTTTGTAAGTAGAAAATAACTATTGCAGTGTGGGGAAAACAATGTCGAGTGGGTTCTCTATTGTTTTTTGTACTGTATTTTGAGAAATCTTTGGGCACTACAACAAAAGGCATAAGGCAAATGTGCCAAAATTAGGTTGGCTCTGCAAATTTAAAGTACTAACTCTACTTTTTTTTTTTTTGTCTTAAAAAAGAGAAACTTGGACAGTCAATTATTGTTACTAATTACTTTTCTTCTGCTCAGAGTTAAGACAAGGGTGGAAATAGAGAAGGGATAAACACCTACAGCACATACCCATTATTCCAAAAGGTAAATAGCAGAGGTGCAGAACCCAAATAAGGAAGGATAAGCAATGGCGTTAAGATAGTGGCTACCATGCAGACTACCATGAAGTTTAGAATAAGACAAGCTTACCTTGGTGAGGCACTCCACCTGGGAGAGAGATGGCTTGAATAAAGATAGCCTGGCTGCCAGCACCTCCTCAAACGGAACAGTCCCTGTCATGGTCCTGAGAGATTGAAGCAAGGCTGGTTCTTCCCAGAAAAAATCAACAGTAATCAATCTACACAATGGAGAACTTACTTTGCTGTCCATTCAGCAACAGCTTTCCCTGCTATCGACATTGAAACGTACCACATCAGCACTCCGCAATGTCTTAATAGCCGCTGTAAACAAGCAGGCAAGCGATAAGCAAGTTACTCCCAAGTCACTCACAGTGCAGTGAAGCACTCTGGCAGGGATCCATACTGGTGAGCCACATGGTAGACTATCCAAAGATCCATTTGGAACAGCGAAACAGTGGGCTTGTCAAACGAACTGCCACATGTGAAGCCGAGCAGACGATGACGACAGGACAAGTGATGGACAACTCCTCGGACCAGCGCGCAAGCTGCTCAGGCCGGCCATACCATGCGCACCTGCAAATCAGGCAAGGAGAGGTTGGGTTCTGAAAGTGAAAGCTTTAGCTGGCACAAAGCATCGAACACCTCACGGGCGTGCGCCGCAACCAACCGCAGGGAGCGGAAATTCTCCCCGCTTGAACAGTGAAATTGAAAGTCGACAGTAGTAGTCTGGAGAGGAAAAACCCGGACAAAGAAAAGAACGGATCATGAGCTTACCAGCGTTAGGAGATTTGATGAGGAAAGCGATGTTCCTTGCTTCGTTGAATTGAAATCCCAGACCAACTGCTGCTGGTGGCAACTGGCAACTTTGTGCCATCAGTTGTTGTTGCCCAGGGCCCACTCACTAACCCACCTGCGGTGGGTCCCAGAGAACAGTCTCTCAACTCACCAAGTTGGTCCCAGAGGACAGATGTGGGCCCACAATACTCTCTCTGGAATTATCCGTACCATCCTCTCTCAATTCGGTAATGGCGGCGCGAGGGGGGAAGGCGGCGGCGGCCGGCGGAAGTCAACCGCCGCGCCGGCGCAGCCACAGGGGTGACCTGGCGGGTGGGGGCATCCATCTCAATCGACCCCCAGCCCAACAACCAGACGCGGGTGAGACTTTTCTAACCTCGCCTTCGCCTGGAGCCCATCTCGCGCCGCCACGCGCAGAGGATTTGGTCAGCACCCGGTTCCGTGCTCCATTCTCCTCACCACGATGATTTGACTCCGGATCCCTTCCTTGGTTTGCCCTCTGCGCGGCGGGCGCTGAGCAAGGCATTCGACTTGACTCCAGATCCCTGCGTTGAGCGAGGTGGTGGTGGAGGTTTCCCTTGCGTCGCCATCTCGCCGAGGCTGCGGCGCTAGCTGCTGGTCAGGTCAGGTCAGGGTCGCGGCTAGGGGAAGCGAACGGAACGTCGCCAGGACCAGGAGGTTCCCTACGCGAAGGCCTGGGTAATTAATTCATTTTCGCCATTCTCGTTTGCTAATTGGGATATACTCCAATCTTTTGAAGCGTCAAGGGTGTGGGTTGCAGCGTTACTATGTCTCTCTTTGTGTTGAACAGCCTGAGATTTCTCCTTGCTCGGATGTAACCCATCCGCTGATGTAACTGATCTTTTAATCTTCAGTGATAATTACTCTTAAAACAATAGCCTGTTTTGGATAAATTTGGGGTCTTCAGGTATTCAGATTTCAGACTTGTGAATTTGCATTGCAGGAGCCAGGAATCATGGAGATAACATCCTGACAGTTTGGCCAACCGCACCCTGTTGCTTGATGTGCGTGCTTTAATAAGCTCCTATTTTGTCTCCAGTAATCCAATTTGGCACATACCTGAAATTACTGGCAGCTTCAGCAAGTGCGAGTTGATTGGCAGCTCAATTTTTTTGGTTCATGTAACAGTAGACAGCATCTTGACACTCTGTTTGACTATTTCTGGTGGCGTTGTTGGATACCTCTGATATCTGAAAGTATTCACAGCACGCAGCAACATTTGGCTCTTTGCGATAACACAGCGAGAGATGGATGGGTTCATGGCGAGTGCAGCGACAGGGGTGATGAGCTCTCTTCTCGCCAAGCTCGGCGACCTGCTCGGGGAGGACTACAAGATGCAGAGGGGCATGAAGCGCGAGATCGCGTTCCTGAAGGATGAGCTGAGCAGCATGAATGCGCTGCTTGAGAGGCTAGCTGACTCAGAGACGCCGATCCGCAAAAAACGAAGGAGTGGAGGGACCAGGTGAGGGAGATGAGCTATGACATTGAGGACTTTGTCGACGATTACATGCGCCAGCTGCAGAATGAGCCACAGAGCCATAGTGGGATCACTGGATTCTTCTTCGGGTATGTCCAGAAAGTGAAGGGTCTTGTTACCCGCCATGAGATTGCCGAGCAGGTTCAGGAGCTCAAGGCTCGAATTGTTGAGGCGGGCCACCGAAGGAAGAGATACAAGGTTGATGACACAGTTCATTTTGGTGGAACCAGTGTGATCCCTGTGGACCGTCGGTTGCCAGCGCTATATGCGGAACTGGGTGGCCTTGTTGGTATCAGTTTTCCCAGAGATGAGGTCATCAAGCTGGTTGATGATGGGGCGCAGGAGGTCAAGGTGGTGTCTATTGTGGGTTGTGGAGGATTAGGAAAGACGACAGTTGCAAATCAAGTTTACAAAAACATTGCTAAGAAATTTGATTGCCACGCTTTTGTGTCCTTATCCCAAAAATCTGATATGGTGATCATCTTTCAGTCCATACTGTCTCAAGTCAGGAAGGATGAGTGTCATGGCACCATCTCATGTGACAAGGAACTTCTCATTGGTGAATTGAGGAATTTCCTAAAGGACAAGAGGTATCTTAAATTTATCTACACTAGCTTGGAATACTATTTAACTTTGTTTGTTTACGGAAATTCTCTTTATATTTTTTTTCTGTTAGTTAATATTTTTATTATTTATACGTGCATTGAGGCATTGATTCAAGTCATCACCTTTTAAAAATTACCCTTTTTTATTACTTCACAAACTGAATATTTATCCATACATCGAACTGTTTACATTCTCCTGAAGCCAATACTAGTCTTAACAGGAATTTAAAGACAACAAACACTAGATTAACTTCTCCATAACATATTACATTAGGATTCTTAAAGTTAAAGGTGAGATATGAGGCTTTTTCTCGCACTTTCCACAATATAGTGTACATATATCAATTTACAGGTTTCAATTGAATCATAGTTCTATTTCATATTTAGGTACTTTATTATAATTGATGACATATGGAGCACCCAAGCATGGAAGACAATTAAATTTGCTTTGGTTGAGAATACTTGTGGCAGTAGAGTAATAGTGACAACAAGAATTGGTACTATTGCCAAATCTTGTTCATCCCCATTCAATAATCTCGTTTTTGAATTAAGGATGCTAAGTGAAGATGACTCCAAAAGGCTATTCTTTAGAAGAATTTTTTTTGGCTCTGAGGACAAGTGCCCTCACCAGCTAAAAGAGGTTTCGTGGAAATAATTAAGAAGTGTGGTGGTTTACCATTGGCAATCATTACTGTGGCTAGTTTGTTGAGTACTAAATCAGATACCAGAGCTGACTGGTTGAAGGTTTGTAATTCAATTGGTTGCGGACTTGAGAAAAATTGTGATGTGGAGGAAATGAACATGATATTATGTCTGAGTTATAATCACCTTCCTCGTCATTTAAAGACTTGTTTATTGTACCTAAGTATGTTTCCAGAAGATTATGTGATCAAGAGGGATTATTTGGTAAGAAGGTGGGTAGCAGAAGGATTCATTAGTGCACATGGTAGAAGAAATTTGGAGGATGAAGGTGAATGCTATTTTAATGAACTTATCAACAGAAGCTTAATACAGCCGGTAGATTTCCAGTATGATGGTAGAGTATATACATGCCAGGTTCATGATATGATTCTTGATCTCCTTACATGCAAGGCAGTTGAAGAAAATTTTGTAACTGTTATTACTAATGGAAAAAAATTGTTGCCCCAACATGGCAAGGTCCATCGACTCTCACTTGAATACCATGGTCTAGAAACTTTAAGAACAAATCCAATTGTTGCTACTCATGTTCGGTCGCTGGACATATTTGGATACTCTGAAGAAATGTTTCCTCTTTCAGGCTTTTGCTCCCTAAGAGTACTTGATCTAGACTGCAATGAGAATTTGGAAAGCTGTTGTCTTGAAGATATAAGGAAGTTATATCAGTTGCGATACCTACGGATTAAGGCAAGTAATATTACACTTCCAGAAAGCATAGGAGAGCTTCAGTGTTTGGTCGTACTGGATCTTCTGAGTTGTCTTAATCTAGGTGAATTGCCTACAAGGATTGTTGAACTTCAGCACTTGAAATGGTTAATTGTTCCTCGAATGAACCTGCCAGATGGAGTTGGGTACATGCAAGCGCTAGAGTTTCTGTCACTTATAGTTGTTGACTACACTACTTCAACATCCTTATTGCAAGAACTTGGAAGCTTGACCAAATTGAGAACTCTTGAGTTGGATTGGCGCATCAATCCCCTGCACAGGGATAAAAAAACATACGAGGATAATTTTGTTTCTTCACTTGGCAAGCTAGGCAGTTCAAACCTTCGCTGTTTAACACTAATCAGTCCATGGTCACTAGACTTCTTGTTGGAACCTTGGTCTGCAACTCCACGTCTCCTTCAGGAGTTAGTGATCAAAGGATGGCATCTCAGCAAGATTCCGGTTTGGATGTCCACGCTAACCAATCTCACCTACCTGGACATTGAGGTTAAAGTTAGTCAGGAAACTCTCCAGATCCTTGGAGATTTCCCCTGCCTTACAATTCCTGAAATTGAGCTCAAATTCAGCAGGATCTGAGGTAAGGTGCCTTGTTGTCAGCAACACTGGATTCCGATGTTTGAAAAAGTTCAGTTTTCTTGGTTGGGTAAATATGATGTTCAAAGAAGGAGCTGTTCCAGTGCTTGAAACTCTTGAATTTCAAATCATAGTGCCTGAGGTGCAGACTATATGCAGATTTGCGCCTCCAGATTTCGGTATCAGCCACCTCTCCACCCTCAGGAATCTTGTTGTCAATGTTCACTGCGAAGGTTCAAGAGCTAAAGAGGTGGAGGCAATAGAGGCTGCAATCCGCAGTGCAGCCAATATGCTTCCTAATTATCCTACACTAGCTTTGCACAGATTTCTTGAGTCAGAACTGGTAAAAGAATGATACAGTAATGGAGAAACAGAGCCACAAGGACACGAAGCAGCTAATAAGGCTTGCCTAGTCTTCTGCCAAGTGTTTTAAGGTATGGACTCTGGAGTAGTGACTACTGAACTCTGTTTCCAGTTCTCATGCAAGTCAGTGGATCATGCAAAAAATACCATTGTCTGAGGCTTGATGATTTGGAGTCTAATTCAGATATGAATTTGTTCCCTTTTGCCTCTTTAATATGCGTGCATGTTCAAGCTTGGGGTAAATTCCCCAGCCATCAGCCCTTTGGGACGCATGCACTGTTACAATTGTTTTTGTTTGAACAGAACACTGTATAACTTATTTCGGAAAACATCATCTAATAGAGAGCAGGGGGAGTAGGTGCCGTTGCAGAGTGTAGTAGTAGTTGTAATAGTGCACCTTAATAAATTACTTCCTATGATGTACTCCCTCTTATTGTTAATGCATTACCTATTAATTAAGGAACTGAGTCTTCAAAGTCTACATTTTATTTCATTTTCAATATTCTGTTGTGTACTTGAAAAAAAAATGCAATATTGAACCATCCTCATTATGTGTTCTAGCAAACTTCGACAGTAGCCTAAGCAAAAGACAGCAATTATTCTAGTTGCACTCATTGTCTGTTGGAAGCAGCATTGTGAAAACTGACTTTTTCCTTTCTCTATTAGACAATGTTCTGATGCAGAGCTTGGTGTAGTCGAGGAAAGCAGGTAGGCTGACATGACCAGAACTCGAGGCTATTATGTTGCATCATTTAAGAGATGGACATCAGCAGCCAGCAGCTCCTTCTGTATTACAACACAATGTACAATTTTTGCAGGAGCATAATTTTTTCGTGTTGTAGAAGACTTTGCTGTATCTTTGACATATGAAGATAGAGGAACAATATCGCTTCAAATGAACAAAATGTTTCCTCATTTTTTGTCAAGAAATATAGGGTGGGGAATGCTCTGTTTCTGCTACCTTCTTTGCTGCAATTGTTGCATCATTGCCATTGGGCTGCATGCTAATGCCTGGTTGGCCTTTAGGCCCAGTTCCTTACATGGAGTAGTATCGACTGATACATTGGATTGGGCTGCAGGACAGAGGTGGAACTATCTTTACATTCTTTTTGAAGGAGATATCTTTAGTTTTGGTTTCTTATTTGGTAATTTTAGATTTTGTGCCTGTAGATATAATTAATGTCACTGCTTGTGTCTAATTTGTGACAACTATTTGGCAAAATCATTTGTGTACTACTGCTTGGTCCTTTGCTTGACACAAGCGCCCAATAATTGGAATTTGGTGGCAAATATAGTGCAGTTTTCGGGAGGAAAAGAACAAATAGAATGCTTAATCTGCTACTGTATGGACCAGATCGAGTTTGTGAGTTCCACTTCCATCTATGGATCCTCCCAATACAATAAGCATTTGGTGTGAGTTTTCTGGAAAGGAACATATTACAGGGTTGAACTCTGATAAAAAGACAGCTGACATGTTTCAATGCTCCAACTTTTTCCCTAGCAAATAATTTCTTTCTTTGATATCTTCAAATGTGCGTTTGTCAAGGAAATGAAGGAAATAGTACTGTTATAGTACATTGGGTACTCAAGTCATGGTAGTCATGGTAGGTGGTTTCCTTTGGCCAATATATATAGCAGAAGGAAGTTGAAGAGGTGTGGCATGAGCGTTGACAGATAGGTGAACAAGGTAATTATGGGTGCCAATATAAGTCTCTGTGGCTATTGTTGTCAAATCTTTCCAATGACTGGAGTCCTCACTTGGTTAGAGTATTTTGTGTTAGGCTTGTGAGCCATTGGGATGGATCACACGAGTGAGCAAATGCTATGGAGTGTGTAGTGTGGAAAAGTAAAACTGCTCCGCTCTTAGTATGTCTGCGAGATGGAGCTTCCCTGGGTGTGCTATGGTGGTGAAAATTGGCACAGCATCAACACACAAATGGTGGAGCATGTGTGCCAGGCCGTGAAGCAACCATCACCCAACCTTCGTCACGGCCAAGCAAAGCGACTGTCGCCAGACCCTCGCCACACGTCCGGGCAGTGCGACCCTCGCATCACAAAGAAGCTTCGAGAGCACCAATCTGCTCGTCCGCTCACCAGGCCTGCCCGGGTTACCGCAAGTTCTCTTTAATACTACACAAGTTTTTTTTAGAACTAACCTTCGCAGCTGCACTACAGTGGTTGGACATAATGCTCGTTCTGTACCCTCGCTGGAGAAAATACCCTCGCTTGAGAAAAGCTAGTGGTCAATGGAACCAACTCAAGTCTCTTTATTTGCCATGCTTTATATTAATAAAAAAAAAGACCTGGCTGACATAATATAAAGTGTCATACTTATTTATCAACTAACCTTCGTCTGGGTGCGAGGCCCATTAAATTGTTGTGTTGCAGGTTCTGAACCCCCTGGTGAGTCCTTTCCCACAAACAACCTTTTTTTTATTTCGCATACAGACATGCTGGAACATCAAATTCCAAATGCACATAGCACTTCCATTATTGGACCCTTTTTACTAACCACCGAGTACCAAAGAATTTTCCTCTTGATCTCCGACGAACACACATCGAAGCGTCCATATCCTGGCTTCCTGCATATTTTCACAGGGGACTCCTTGGCGAAGGACAACTAAGTCTACGAAGGTACCCTCGGCATATCAGCCGACTCGAAGCTCAGCCAGTTCGCACACCTTTGGGTCGCTGTCGCTTGGCGGCCACCCACGTCCGCTGCCAAACCACTCCACCCTCGCCGACCCACAGTCGAGGGTGAGCTCCGACCAAAGACGGATCTGAGCTACCTCCGCCGACAACTGTTCAAGCCACTTCCGACGGTTTTCTACCTCCGGCCCAGGCAACAACTTCGTCCAGTTGGATCGGACGCATCCACTACACAGTTGGCCAGCCTGTCTAGCTGCCCAAGGCCTCGACGACTCTCCATGCCGCTCCTGAGTGAAAGGCTCGACATCCACTTGCAGCAAAAGAGGTTTCTACTATTCGCATTATAACATTGCCGTTCATATATCTCTTAACCATCGCACATATCTTGGTCACCTGTTTGTGTGACTAGCGTTCTATAAGTTCGCATGAAAATTCAAAGTATATTGTGCTAACCTTTGCACTGCGAGGCAAAACCTCTATACCGCACGCCTTCATATGCTTCACTCAAGACTTCTTATGTCCCATATGGGAAAACCTTCACGGGTGTGCTCACCTTCGCAATGTGACCAATCTTCATCAGATGCAATTTGTCAATACCTTCGCAGCATGCTCAATTTGCTAGAGCCTAAAGGAAAATTTCAAGTTTTAGAAATATCAAACTTATTATATTGAGCTAACATGCAGGTTATCAGCACTGTGAGTATACTCTTACCCTCTCAAACTAACCTATTATTAGGACTTCTACGTATTTGGTCGCAGGTTCCCTTTATTCACAAGGTAATATTCTATTATCAGCACTATTCAAACTTAATATACTCACAGTACTGCTTCGCAATATTAGGACTTCTCTCACATGTCGAAGGCCCCATATGGCAAACTACCTTGCAGGTTTCCAGCCTAGGAATTACTTGTAGATGCAAAAATTCTCTAATATGTGAAGCTCTTTACAGTTTCAATTGATTATGCAGGGACCAAATCATTTGAGTCAACTCACTCAAATACATGTGTGACTTATATGTCACATTTTCACTACATGAATGCTTTACTTACCCTCGCAACTATTCTGCTCAAAACTCTTCTCATAGATGCATCACACATTCTCATTCATCATACCATTGCATCCATGAGCATCATTCATAAGCATTTCAACCCCCATCGCTGCAGTGGTGAGGAGGAAAGTCGGGCACCCTGGCAAAGCACGACAGGGGCTCGCAAAGAAGACGCCCCGCACCCTCCGAGTATGAGCAGCGGAGTCGCAAAGAAGCCGGGCACCACGGCACCTCCGCCAGGGGCTCGCAAAGAAGACGCCCCGCGCCCTCCGAGTATGAGCAGCGTGGAGGCGCAAAGAAGCCGGGCACCCTGGCACCTCCGCCGGGGGGCTCGCAAAGAAGACGCCTCGCGCCCTCCGAGTATGAGCGGTCGCGGGAGGCACAAAGAAGTCGGGCGCCTCGAACCTCCGCCCGGGGCTCGCAAAGAAGACGCCTCGCGCCCTCCGAGTATGAGCAGCGCGGAGGCACAAAGAAGCCGGGCACCATGGCAATTACGATAGGGGCTCGCAAAAGCAAACTGATTATCTTTTCGATATTTGAAAATAGCTTCTTGTTGCAGGACTACTCGCATGCGGGCATATGAAAAAACCAGGGGTTGAGTAAGAAATTATGAGACACTAGGGGCTGCACTCTTTTTCCGTGCGAAGGGTCGCAAAATTTTTTCAATGAGGCAACACCCCCAATTAATGCATGCAGGAATTTCCCCAGATACAAAGCAATGTCAAGGACAGACCTTTCGCGAAAGGGGCTGGGTGGTGGCACCCAGCCCTCATCGGCGCGCGGAGGGCTCAAGGATTGGCCCCGCCGGAGCGAAGTAGTCGACTTCGCCCGGCTCAGCAAACCTCCGCCGAAAAAAATTTACTTTTTCCAAAGATAAACAAGAAGTCGGGCGCCGTGGCACCTCCGACAATGGCTCGTGAGAAACTCGCACCTCCGAGCATGCGAAAAAGTTTTTCTTGCTACCTTTGATTTAAACGCGAGCCTCGCTAAAGAGAATAGGGGCGTCACGTGAAAAAAGTTTTCACTACCTCCGATTTAAACGCGAGACTCGCTAAAGAGAATAGGTGGTATCGCTAAAAAGCTTTTCTTGCTAGCTTCGATTCAAACACGAGCCTCGCTAAAAAGTGTGTCGGGCGTCGCCGTGAAAAAACTCTCACCGCCTTTGATATAAATATGAATTCCATTACAATCAATACATGCAGGAGTTTTCCCGAAGAAAGCAATGTCAAGGACACACCTCCGCCCGAAAGGGGCTGGGTGGCGGCACCCAGCCCTCATCGGCAACACGAAAGCACAAGAATTGGCCCCGCTCGGGCGAAGCGATCGACTTCGCCCGGCTCGCCAATCCTCAGCAAAGGGCCTCGCCTCGCCTCGACAACGGCGACATCGACATCACCTTGCGACATCGGCAAGAGCCAAACCTCTGCAAGGGCCTCGCCTCGACTACGGCGATGTCGGCGTCACCTTCGCGACATCAGCCAAACCTCTGCAAGGGCCTCACGTCCGACCACGGCGACATCGACATCACCTTCGCGACATCAGCCAAACCTCTGCAAGGGCCTCGCCTCCGACTATGGCAACGTCGCCATCACCTTCGCGACATCAGCCAAACCTCTCGCAAGGGCCTCGCCTCCGACTACGGTGATGTCGGCGTCACCTTCGCGACATCGGCCAAACCTCCGCAAGGGCCTCGCGTCCGACCACGGCGACATCGACATCACCTTCGCGACATCAGCCAAACCTCTGCAAGGGCCTCGCCTCCGACTATGGCAACGCGTCGCCATCACCTTCGCGACATCGGCCAAACCTCTACAAGGGCCTCGCCTCCAACTACGGCGACATCGACGTCACCTTCACGACATCGGCCAAGAGCCAAATCTGCGCAAGGGCCTCGCCTCCGACCACGACGACGTCGACATCACCTTCGTGACATCAACAAACCTTCGACGAAAGGCTCGCTTTGCGACTTCAGCGACTCACCATGCGTTAAGCCTCCCCACTCGTAAGCACCGGCCAAGAAGGGGCTAAGGGGGGCATCATTGGAGGCCAATTCTACCCAAATCGTCTTGCCCGCTACTCACGAGTCAGAGTAGAAAAGACGCACAACTCCGGCGTTTGCCTACATCTGACAACAATGGCAACCTTAACTACACCCTCGCCAACAGCTTCGGCAAGGGTTTCACCTCCGACTTCGGCACCCCCAACCGCAGCCGCGCCAAGAACATCGACAAGGGGTCGCTCGCACTCGGCTTCAACGACTCCCAAAGATGTCTTCACCTCCTACTCATAAAGCACCGCCCAAGAAGGGGCAAAGGGGTAGCATTGAGGCCAATTCTACCCAAAACGTCTTGCCCGCTACTCATGAGTCGGAGTAGGAAAAGACGGCCAACTCCGGCGTCTACCTCCGTCCGACGACATCCCGCACCCTCGCGCCTCGACTTCGGCAAGGGCCTCGCCTCGGCACCGACGATGACATCCACACCTTCGCCTTGACCGGCAAGGGCCTCGCCTCGGCACCGTCGACAACATCCCCACCCTCGCCTCGACTTCGGCAAGGGCCTCGTCTCGGCACCGCGACAACATCCCCCACCCTCGCCTCGACTTCGGCAAGGGCCTCGCCTCGGCACCGTCCGACAACATCCACACCCCCAACTCAACTTCAGCAAGGGGACCACCTCTACACCGCCAACGCCATCCGCAGCCCCTCATCGACTTTGGCGAGGGCTCACCTCAACGACGACAATGACACCGGCACCCCTCGCCTAGACTTCGGTCAGCAAGGGCCTCGCCTTGACTTCAACACCGACCCACCCTCGCCTACACTTCGACACGGGGCTCCGCCATCGATCGCGGTGACTTCGACATCACCGCTTATGGCTGAATCGACTCGGACCAACATCATCGACCTCCGCCTCAACATTCGCACCATCATCGGCCTCCTGCGGCTACTCACCAGTTCATCTGCGTCCAACGACCAGAAGCACCGGAACGGCGACCTCCGCAGCCGCGACTACCCAATCAACGAAGAGCCACCCTTGAACTAACAAAGACCCTTGCAACAACTAAGAAAGGCGGAGGCCGGGAGTGGGACCTCCGCAGTCAACGAACACTTCATCATTGTACTATGGCCTCCGGCCTTCGTCATCCAGTGGAAGCTTGTATTCATGGGCCTTTTCCTGTTTTAGCGACTAGGTCTTGTTGTACCTGCCAAACCCTAGTAGCTAAGGGCCTTCTGTTGGGTAGGGGCGCCGGTGCGCCACCCTTACCCTTGTAAAAGGCCCAAAACTCAACTAGTATGGGGGCTCGCTTGTAAATTTCTAATCTAAGGGGCAGATGGAAAATGTACTCCCTCCACCCCTCTATAAATACAACCCTAAGGCCAAGGGGTAAGGGGACTCTCTCTCCCCATTTTCTCATTTGCTCTCTCCTGTGGGAAGCCCTCACCCCTTCTCCCGCAACCTCAAGTTGCGAAGGTAAAGGGGTAGGTGCGAACCCCACAGGTATGCTAACTTTGCAGTGAATTAGATATCCTATAATATATATGTATTTCTGATTTTATATATGTATTTTTTGTAACTTAATTAAACTGAAATCATATTTGTTCTATTGTAGCTGTTTTGTGATCACGAATCAATTTTTTGGTCAATATCTTTTTGTTTGTCGTAACTTGAACGTTATATTTATCTTCAAATCCTCATATGGAAAAAAAAAAAGTGAAGGATGCAGTACAACAATCCATTGGGATGCTCAATGCTGCATAGTTGCACTAAATCAATCATGACAATTAGGTAGGAGGTGGGTTGCTTTCGCCAATGTGTGTGTATGTGTGTGTGTCTATATATATGGCCATAAGAATATGGGTACCATAAGAATATGGCCAAATATTCGTCTGCTACTTCCCAAAAATGGAGTGTGGCCAATATTGTCTGCTCTTTCACAAGAATGGAGTCCTCAAATGGTTACATTATAGCTTGTGTTAGGTAGGCTTGTGAGGCATTGGGATCACACATGTGATAAAACTGTACAAGACCACCAATACGGAAGAACATGGTCGGGTGGTAGGCAGGACTGGAGGAGCCAAAGGTTGTCATGATCGAGCTTTGAGTTCCAAACCACCGCATTTCTTGCAATGCGCAGGAGCTCTGTGGCCAAAACCATATCATTCTGGTTATTCTGGTGGCAGAATTTTACATGTCCACTTGACTGGCAAATGTTTTTTTTTTGGGAACAGAATTTTACAGCATTCCTTGGAAGGCAAAAGTGAATTTGGCCTAAAAATTACTTACTATAAGTTACAAGCCATGATGATAAACTTGTAGCAAATTAAAGAACCATTCGGTGGACATGTAGAATGTTTAAATTTCATTATGCCATCAAATTTACAGTGCAGTGTAAGCATCAGACATCAATTAATATCATACCTTGTTGCATGGTCTATGAAGCTTGTTTTGTTACTAGAACTCAAGTTTTGATTTACAAAAAAGTACTAATATGGTCCTTCAATATCACTGATCTAATTGTTGAAACTTGTAAACATGAACTATGAGAATTACATATCCTTGTGAACTTATGATTTGCAATGTCATTATATCGAATATGGACGAATACGCCAAAGGTCGAGTGGACCGCACGCAGTGATAGGATGCTCAGTGTCAAGCCAAGCTTTGTTGTACCAGTAGTTATGGCTAACTAGGAGAATTCCCCGCGTTGCTGTGGGCATTAGCAATGATTATCTTAGTTCTAATATTAATTAATGAATCACAAAAACGTTATAGGTTTTATTTTGTTTCTTTTATTTAATTTAATATTAGATCCAAGGGCTGTTTATTGTCTCGGTACAGATTCTCTTCTCTAAACCACTTTGTCCCTTTTCGTTCATCCTTTATATCTCTACTCTATCCCAACTACTAAATATTTTATTCAACCATCCCAACTACCATCTCCACTCTCCTCACCTTTTCTTTTTCTTTTCTTTTATTTTATTTTCTTTTTCTTTTTTTTTTTCTTTCTATCTCCTCCTATTTTAATTCTTCTTTTTTTTCTTTTCTTTTTTTTCATTCTTTTTTTATCAATTTTTTCTTCCTTTATACCTTTTCTTTTTTTTTTCTTTTCCCCTCCTATTTTTTCTCCGCCTAGGTCTCTCCTTCCTCTTTCTCGCCACGTGCGCACCGCTGCATCCTCCCACACCCACCGTCTCCAAGCTGCACCGTCCCCAAGCAACGGATACCTAGGCGGAGCTCGCCCCGCATGGTCGGGCGGTGGATATCGCCGCCCGCGCTCGGTGCGGGAGCTTGCTAGCGAGCACCGAGGCGGAGGGGAAGTCGCGCGACCGCGCTCGCTGCTGTTGACCGGCGGCCCCGGGCCGGAGCTACTGGACTGGTCGACCTTCTCGCCCGGACCGCCTCCGAGGCCACCTCCCTCGGCTCACGCCGACACCTCGACCACTGCCGAAGCCTTGGATCCCACTCGCGGAGGTAGGAGGAGTGTGTGGCGAGGGAAGGGGAGCGGCCCAGGGGTCCAGGATGGGAGCAGAGATCCACAACGGCATCGTCCACCACAGCCGAGGTCCAGGGGGCGCCCTTGAGCTCGGCGCAGTGGCTTGGCGGGGGACGGCGGGCATGACGGATTCGCCCGATGGCTAGGGCGGGGTGGATGTCCGCAACTGCCGGAGTCACTCTTGGTCGGGCGCGGACCTGTACTGCGCCTTGCTCGCGTTGGCGAACGCTAACATGTCATTGCCACCGAGTATCGAGGAGCCTGCCCTGTCCCCACGGCAATCATCTTCGACCTTTCTATTTATTGATTATAGAGAGGAGGCGAGGGGTCGTTGTGGAGGGAGGCGGGGGTCGGGAGCAAGCGCTTGGAGGACGCAGGAGGAGAAGGCGAGGGGGTCATGGTAGAGGGAGACGGGGGTCCGGAGCGAAAGGCCGGAGAACAAGGTGGACTAATTAGTGAGCTGCTGAGGTGGAATAGCCGCATGTCAAGAGAACTCTCTAGTGGGGGTTCCCTAGATAGGTGTAGTAGATTAGAATTGGGTGTGTACACAAGTGTAATATGCCAGATACCTTTTGGGTTTGAAAACGTGTTTGTCTAGATGAGGTTTATATTGGATGGTTTCTTTCTACATGTGTACAAAAAAATGTTTTTTTTGACCATATATTGTTCTATGAAATAAGTGGGCTTACCATTATCGTTTGATGATAGTAAATAAAGTGTCGCAATATAGACTATGGGCATTATCATTTGACAGTGCCAGCCTATGCTATAGCAACAAACAAATGGCGTGTCAATATATACTAAGAGCCACCAACATTTAGTGTGGCAATAGGGTTCCGCCTATAGCAATTAAATATTTAGTGTGCAATAGCTACTACTACATAAAATCTTTTGTGAGGCGCTTCCATTTTTTTCCCGAGGTGGGCAAGAAGGATAACCGCGTTGGTTAAAGCTAGCACGACCATGTGAGAAAATGGTATTGAGCCCTGCTAGTGGTGCACCCTTACCCCACCCTGGTATTATTAATATCCAAAATCAGAACAAGGCATTGCTCATGAAATTCTTAGGGTTAAACTTACTGGACAAATTATATTCCAACCCCAATACCCCGTCATGCTAGGTGTCCTGTGGGATCCTTTTGGTGGAAAGACATCCTGAAACTAAGTTCAGAATTCAGAGGGATGGCTATTTGTAAACCCAACCATGTGAATTCGGCCCTCTTCTGGCAGGATCTTTGGAATGACTCATATCTAAATCATATGTTTCCTAGATTATATTCCTATGCCAAGAAAAAGAAGTGCTCTATCAAGACTACCAAACTTTGCTCTCTTCCCTTCAATGGAACCCTCAAGTACAGGATGATTGGGTCTATATTTGGACACCCTCAACAATTTTCACCTCCAAGAAAGCCTACAAGTTACTACAGGATACTCAAGAAGCCTCTCCCAATTTCAGTGGATGTGGGCAGGATTTAATCTTGGAATGCAAAAATTCTTTTTTTTTTTTTTTTTTGAGATTACACAGCATAACGCAGACGCTCAACACGCACGCACACTCACCCCTATGAACACACGTCGTAAACCCTACCCCTATGAGCACCTTCGAAGTACTGAGCCGGCAAATCTTGAAGTTCGAAGTCACCATCGGCGTCTCGCTATCGACGGGGGGCGTCGCCTACCACTAATGCACAATGCGGAAAATCCTGAAATAAATCCAGGATAAAGTGTCGCACCCAGGATTTGAACCCTCGGGTGGGAGCCCCCCAACCAATGGCCTTTGCCATTGCACCGTGAGTCAATAGGCTTAACACTAGAAATATGTTGAGAGGAAAGAACATGCACCTTCCAAGCTACAGTTGTGCTATCTACAATTTGGATGTGGAAGAAACTATTCTACGATCTTTTTTGAATGCCCCTTCAGTCAATCCTGCGGGAACAACATTAGTGTAACTTAGGATCTGACCCTCCCTTCTCTTGATATGGTAATTCAATCAAGAACAACCTTTGGAAGCATTATCTTCAGGGAAGTGACCATTGCAGCCAGTTGGGTGATCTGGACTTCTAGAAACAATCTAATCTTTGAAGACAAGGCATGTTCACTCTCCTCTTGGAGGCAGAGTTTCATGGAGGAAATTAACTTGATTTGCATCAAAGATAAACCCAGATATGCAGGTTTGCTCAACAATTGGTTGGAGACTGTCCCTTAATGTTTTACTTTTTTTTTTTTTTTTTTGAGCTGTGAAAGCTCTTGTAATTTGCACCACTTGTGTGGCTGTACTTTACTTTTTTACTTATATCAATGAAAAAAAATATTAGGTGGGGTGTTTTTACCCCCACTGAGTCCCTCGAAAAAAAAAAATATATAGCGGATGCAAACTGGGAAGTAGAAGAAGAGCTATGGCTACTGTTGTCAAATCTTTCCATAGAGTGGAGTGGTCACTTGGTTCATTGGTTAGAGTATCTGTGTTTAGCTTGTGAGGCATCATGATCACACATGTCAGCAAATGGTATGGAGTGAATTGTATGGAAAAGTCAACTCCATTGTAAAGCTTTGCTGATCGATGCCTAGTTAACCTGTGTGTCAGTCAAGTCTGTGTGCACAGCATTGACTCATGAATAACAGGGTAGTGGTTACATTGTAAGCTTTGCTGATCGATGCCTAGTGAACCTGTGGTGAGCACATCAAGGTGGAAGCTGGGCTGGTCCATATCGGTCTTGTTTCGGTGCAAATATAAGTATGTGGCTATTCTTGTCAAATCTTTCCAGAGATTGGAGTCCCGTCACATGGTTAGACTATCCTATGTTAGGCTTGTGAGGCATTAGGATCACACACTCTAAGTAGGATTACGAGAATCGATACCATAGATTTGATCATGTAATAGTGTAAGAGAGGGTAGAAAAAAGGAATTATCCCTATGCTACAAGGGATTCCCAGTGTTCCATTACTATTTGCGAAGGTGGGATCACCGGGAACCATCTTGGCAACGAGGACATAACCCATGTGCTTATGTTACCTGGATTAACATCCATGAAAAAAAGATCCGAGCTATTGATCTGGGCTTTATTAGATGGTCTTTTTATAAAGGTTATTGTCTCAAACAAATCTCTGGCCCTTTGTTTTTTTAGAATTTTTAAATCAAAAGATTAAGTAACGTAAAAAAAAAAAGAAGAAAACATTATTAAATCCCTTCATGAGAACATGGGCATTCGAGCACTTTTTTTCGCACGATTGACTTGCACAAAAAGAAAAGATAAGGAAAAAAAACATTTACTGGAAACAAATTACATGGTTAATATGCATGAAAAATGATCCGAAGTTTATGTGAACTAGACCATGTTATTATGTCCAAAGTTCCAAGCTAAAAATGTCTACCGCATCTAATAGATCACTCTTGCATCCATTAGATTTCTCCTTTTTAAAAAAAGTATATGTAAAATTCCTTAATTAGCATATTTTAATAAATAAATAAATAAATAAATACGTATTTCACCTATCACCTTATAGAAAGTAATGTATAGTCTTAATCGTCCAACCCAATTAAATAAACAATTCACAGTTATTTGAGAGTACCCCAATAAAGCCTCTTTTTTGTTGTAAACTAATTTCCACCACTATATGAATGAACGTGAGCTTTAATTTATCTTAGATTCTAATAGGTATTTATTCGCAATATTTATTGTAGTGAAATCATCTCTTGTTGTAGGCTAGTTTTGTGACATCATTAATCTCTAATTTGGCTAATATTTTCACTTGTTTAAGTTATATCCTCGAATTTTTGTTTGGGTACGGAATAAAGGCAGCAGTATAATTGCATTGCATGAATGAGGAGTGGATGATTGCATTGAGTGAATGCGAATCATAACACATTGGATAGGGTGCATGTTATCCATTGCCAAATATATAGCTCAGAGAAACCTGAACGCAAGAGAACTATGCAAGGGTGCAGTAGTCTATGGCTATGTTGTCTGCTCTTCCAAAAGTATCGAGTCGTCACTTGGTATGCAACCATTGCTAATTAGGCTTGTGAGGCATCAGGATCACACATGTGACAAGCAGGTGGAGATGGACTATGGTTCACTGGTAGGCAAGGACGACACGGCAGTAGAAGGTTGAGATGAGCGAGCTAAGTGCTCAGTTTCACAGGATGTAAGCGGTGATCACTTGCTGGAGTAGATTGGCAATGAAGCAAGACGTTAATGCGTCAACACAACTGAATCTCTTACGTTGCACAACAGAGCCCTTTCATCGTCGATCGTAGACATAGCAGAAGGAGGTCCTTTCTTGAAAGGTTACTCTCTGGTTGCATTGTTACCTTACTAGCTTGTAGTTCCCAAAATGCATTTGGCCTTGAAAATAACATAATATAAGTTACATGCCACAAAGCGCGCATTTTTTGCACTAAAAATCGTGTGGCCTGTGACTCCCCAGCGTGGTCTCCCAGTATGGAAAAAAGTATTTGTTATTTTTTCAGCCCAAATTTGGTTTTCTAGAAAACCACCACCAGGTTCTAGAACCGGCACTGGTGAGCCGCATCATCAATGCCACTTTCCTACTACTGGTTTAAAATATTTAACTGATAGGGTTTTTGAACCGACTGTTCCGGGGTAAGCACCCATCCCAAGGCCCAATGAGCACCACCCTGTCTCCTCCAAGTCATAGCCCTCGCTCTTCACTGACATTGAGCTCATGTATTGTCGTCGACGAATGCCCATATAGGAGTGGAGCAGGAGACTAGATGTCACGTGAGCCTAGATGGATTAGAGTGATCGATGGAGGAATCAAATGGGCCTGCATGCAAGCATGCATGGTAGTTAGGTTAGTGTGGTGGGATACAGTATCCAAATACTTCAAAATCATCCAAAGAGGTGATTTTTACATTATTATATACTTTAAGGGCCACAATATCATATTTTATAGTTAAAGGGTTATATAGTCAACCCTTTATACGTTAGCGGGTTATGTAGATTTTCTACATACCACGTAAGGGAAACCACCTTCAAAGCCACTTATGGGGGATGGGGGTTGTTTAGGTGTTTTTCAATAGTTTAAAGCAGTAGTGCATTGAATGAATGAGCCGTGGATAATTGCGCATTGAATGAATCATGACACATTGAGTGGGAGTTGGCTACCTTTAGGCAAATATATAGCGTATGCAAATGGGGAAGCAGAAGATTAGAAGAGCCATGTGCCTGAGCTGGGAGAAAGGTGGACAAAAGGAACTATGGCTCTAATATGTAGCTATTGTTGTCTACTCGTTGGAAAGAATGGAGTCATCAGCTGGTACGTAGGCGTTGCTTGTTACTCTTGTGTGGCATCAGGATCAAACATCTGACCAAACTTTAGAGATGGAGTAGTATGGAAAACCACAACTCCTACACAGCTAGTATGACCGAGACATCAAAATTTCTCAGGTGCACTAGTGTGGCATGAATCATCACCGACTGCAACAAACCAATGGTGGGTCAAATCTATGCGCACAGCAGCTCTGTCGGTCGTAGTTAGATTGTAGCCTTTTCCGATCGACACCAAACCTGTGGTGAGCACATCGAGAGCAGGAAGCATGGCTGGCCCATGTCGGTCCGGTGCGTGCATAATAAAAAAAAAAGCATGTACAGGACTGAGATTTGCAAAGTTGGATAATCCAAGTTCCTGCCACCAGTTCAAAATCATTGGCCAATGCGCTGAGTAGATTTGGGCATTGGAAATTTGTAAGCTAAACCACATTGGCCATGGTCCAATAGTGATGCTTACTAATGCCAGCACGCTAGCTGGACAACACAAGGGTGTCCACGAAGGACACAGGCTGTCATAACTGCTGCACCGTGTCACCACTGGTGTTGTGCTCCGGCCACATCCATCGGGCCAGGTCTAGAACATCGCACTAGAGGACTATGTCATGATCAAGTGCGCCATGAAGTACACCGTCTCCACAGATCAGAACCGTCGTGCAGTCATCATCCTCCTATGCTGTGCACTTCGTTGGCGCATCCGTCAACCTTAAGTACCCGTCGTTCATTCAGAGCCTTCTTCAACCCAATCGAGGAAAAGGAGCGAGTCTGGGGGCATCACCGCCATAGATCCTTCTACCAACCATTGCACCGCATACCTAGCCCACACCTAAGGCCAGCACAGACTTGGTGGGAGGCTGGTGCGGCAAGGTCCGTGCCTGACGATGGTGCTAGAGCAGCTACATTTGCTCCCGTTCCAGCATCCTCCGGGATCTGTAGCAAAACTGGTGTCCAATGACACTTAACCCATATGTTCCCTCACTTCATCTCTAAGAAGCAATCAAACAAATGTAATACCTGTTATATTTAAGGGTTGTTTGATCCATATCCTGGATGGCCAGGCATGTCCTCAGTCTGAGACAAGCATACAAAATTGGATGCTGCATTGTGCATCATTAGCTTGTTTTTTGTTTCATGGATGGAAAATGATGGGATGGGTCGATGATGATGAATTGATCACGATTTGACACTTAAGATGATGGTGATCATCTTTATTTAAAATTGCATTAGTGCATGCAAAAAATAAGACTTAAGCATAACAGGACTGAAATTTGCAAAGTTGGATATCCAAGCACCTGCCACCAGTTCTAACTTGTTGCCCAATTAGCCAAGTAGATTGTCACAGAACCAAAATTATAAGTGTCTATGTGCGAAAAATCAAGCACGAAAGTGATCAAACCCTGACTTGACTCCGTATAGCTTAGTACGTGAATTGAAATCTGGTAGGATTTCAAACCAACATCACAATGTACCCAGATTGTACTGATTTAATGTAACATCACTAGTTGTATAACATGATACAAGTAAGAGATTATAACAAGTTTACATACCAGTTACTACAAATTAGTTGATTAAGTAGCGGAAGTAAAAAAACAAGCTCTTAAACTTTAGTTTTACATTACCAGTACTCAGTCATACTTCACAAAAGCATGGATATAATATACTACAGAGACTGTGCCCTGTGGTCTAGTCTTCATCCTCGGCAGGGTCAAGGCAATAGTAAAGCCATTGAACTTCGTAAAGCCATTGAACTTAGATGAGCCTAACCTTCTCAGCTACTATGCATGATAGGTACTATCAATTTGGCAGCCTTGGGGATTGTATGCCACGGTAGGGTAGCTTGACACTCATGGCTCCCTTTCTGGTGTTGCATGAATTCATTTGTCTACATCATACATTTTCCCTATGCCTTCTAGGCCTACCGTGAAGTGAAAGTGTCAAAGCGATGAACTTCATTTAAGACCTCTACCCCCTATAAATCAATTTCGAATGTATACTAGGAGTCTTCCTTTGGCACAACTAAAACTATCTAGTAATGTCACCGACCATTGTGCTTGGGCTGGGAAAACTTTGATATATATAGGAATCACTTACAACATAATGTAATGTGAAAACACACAAATTTTGGAACAATCCAACTACCAAACGTTCTACCCTTTTAATGTTGTTGAATGACACTTGACACCATGTCTCTTTGCATCATCTGTGAGAGGCCATCAAAGAAATGTAATACCTCTATATTTACACTACTACAGATTCGTTCATCACTACGCCGTCATCACTACCGAATTTAATCCACCGGCGTGTTGAACCCCGCCAGACGATGATGAACCGTTCAGGCGCGGCAAACTCGAAACTCCACGGATTCGACCAATTGCGGCGGTGAAGACTTAGATCAGCACCAGGTTGAATCGTTCCCCGCAAGAAGTGGTCTTAATGGACCTGAGATCACTCTCAGTTCGAATTAGAACCAAAAGCGATTTGAAGATTGACACCACGGGTTGAATTAGAACCGATAGCGATTTGGGATTCATAGCGAGGATACGATTACAAGGAACCGATAGCTCAGCGGGGTTGAATAAGAACCGATAGCGATTTGAAGACCAAGGAACAGTAAAAAACAAATGATAGAAACGAAGATTGCACACAAAGACGAATTAAAAATGACCGGTTCATTATATATCACTCTCGTGTCCTCGGCCGTCGCCTTCGTCCTCGCCCGCCGGCGCTTCCCGCCGCCGGCCGCCTGGGCGCCGCCCGCCCATTCGCCCGGTATCCCGTAGCGAGGATGTCGGCAATGGCATCGACCTTGTAGGCGAAGAAGTTGGCCTTCTCCACCAACGCCAAGTCACCGTTGGCGGAACCGACGGCCGGCCAGGTGGTTGAGCTTCGGAGGGCGACATGGAGGCGGGCGGCGGTGAACTGAAGCTCCTCCATGGTGTAGGCGCCGCCATCTCTCGTAGTTTATCGACGAAGAAGCTAGTTGCCCGGGTTTATGGAAAGAGAGAGGTTAGGATGCGATGGAGATGGTACCAAATGAGAGGGTGCTGTGGTACAATTATATAGTAACAAAGTCATGTAATGCATGTAGTCGATTGTCTTCCCCAAGGCGGCGCCATGAAAACAGTCAACAACGACCCGGCTCATCCAATGGCCGTCGCGATCGGCCCATCTCCCCCACGAAGGCGACCGCCGCTGCCTACACGCGCTTTTGATCTCCAATCCTCACGCTTAGGCAGCAACCATGGGCGACCGGCTACGTGTTTGCGCCAAGATTTGCAATGGCCACTTCCTCGGCTGCCACGGCGTTTCCCAACACACAATCGATCCCCGGTTCGATCCCCCAAACGAGCCAATTTTTTGACCATTTTTTTTCAAGAACGATGCTCGAAGTTTAATTAGGATTACCATTGCTATAGATGTTGCTCACGAAATCTAATGATATGATTTGATAGCATAGATATAGATACTTATCTAAATACACCATTGTTATTTCAAAACAAGGAATGCATGTTTTAAATTGTTTACCATTGCTACAAGATCAACCACACGCATACCTTCGATGCCGACGGGTGAGGGAGAAGGAGGGAGGGAGACGAGAGACTTCTACTGGTTGGAGCATGAACAAATGACACTCAACTAAGATGTAGCACATCCACAACACTGCCGGGCTATTTAAAGAATCAAACTTTGTACCAACGGATAGTCATCACTTTTTTTTTTTTTTACCACAACTAGTGGCCATGCACGTAATGACACGCGACGTGTTTTTGAAAAATTCATAAACATCACATGTATTAATGTCATTTTTTAGAACTCTTCATTTGCTAAACAAATTTCTGTACAGTAGATGAATAAATACATATAATATAAAAATATTGTTGATATAATAACAAGGCCTTTGATGGCACGATAATACACACTTGTTTTCCAAGAAATTTGTCTTTCAACAACATTCAATTTTTTTGGAAACATTCAATACATCAGCTTTCCAACTGTATTATATTTTTGACTAATTAGCTGACATCAACAGAAATGTATCATGAATAAATTTAGGACTGTAGAAAAAAGAAAGAATAAATTTTATACATTCTTATTCAATGCAGATAGAGTGAAAACTCACAATACTATAGCTGTAAATAGTAGCGAAGTTCAGTTCAGTGCAAGAGTCACATGAATATGTCGCATGGAATTGATGTGGCTAGAAAGGATTGATACATTAAATGAGCTGTGATTCCTTTGATATATAAACAAAAAGATAAACAAGTACAACAAATAAGAAAAAGAAGAATCGTTTTATATCAGGAGAACATATAAACCAACATCTCCTGCTTGAGCTCTACTTCCTGGGGCTTGCAACTTGGTGCTACTCCTACCTTTTGCCAGCTAAGTAAAATTAAGCAACACAAATAATGACAGATTTATCTTCAAAGTGATAAAGGTAACTTACAGAAGGATTTTGGGGTCTTCCTGGTGTCTGTAAAATGGTCCAGAAACAATTGATTCAATACACAAAAGACAACTTTAACAACTTGGCTTGATTACAAAAGCCATGGAGACAGCCCATGGAAAGAAAGCAACAAAAGCTCATGAAAATAAAAAGCGCTGAGTTCCATGCAAGTGTAATGTTTCTGTCTAATAATGTCAACAGTGCATATATGAATTACTGCAACCATCTAAAGTGTGTGCCCAAAGTAGGAGAAAAGTCATTCCCCAAGTGCTCAACTCCAAGTACATTCCTAGTCACTATACCACCATGATCCAGATCACCAATCCTTAATGATGTTGTGCCCAGTATTCCAAACGTGTGTGCCATGCCCAAGCTCTGATGTCATCAGAACATTATTTAGTAAAATAATCAGACGATTTTAGCTTTCCATAGAAGCACGCAATTAAATCCATATACCTTATTAAAACAACTAAACTGTAGCAAATCGCAAAAAAATCCTCACTATACCAATCTGCAATCAAGAGATAATTGAAAGAGAACTGACTAATATGACCAGTTCATTAGACTCTGAACACATGAAAAGGATCCCCAAAGCAATCAAACTATACATGAAGATAATATCAAATTTAACTGATTTGCTTATTAGAGAATGATTAGATACCAAATATTCAGGCGGACGAAAATTACAGAACAAAGAAAGATCTTTGATAAAGGCTTGCCTACATGCAGATGATTATTGCTTTTAAACCAGCAACCAAGCGTTGATGATTCACCAATTTTGGGCCATAAGTGTCTTCTGGCAAGGTTATCTACTCCACGCAGGCAGGAGGTTTGCAACATGCAGTCATGCAGTAGCACTGTAAAAGAGACCATGCAGAGGATGCGCTCCATTACCGAGATGGCAGAAGGTGGTCGAAGAGCGAGAGTATCCGTGGGCCATGCAGGACGGCGCCGCGATCCGCCCGATGAGGAAGGTGCCGCTTTACGTGTGGTGCGGCTTTGTGAGACGGGACCAGATCGGCGCCGAATCGCGGGACCAGCGGCGGGGAAGGCCTGGGCGTGGTCTCGCCGGCCATGCCGCCACCGGGTTTGGGGCCGTTTTCATGGCATGGCTTAAGTAGACGTGAGCAGATGGAGCGCCGGATGCGGGACCTGCGGCGACGGGAAGGTCTAGACGTGGCCTCGGGCGTGATCTCGGCGCCATGCGGCCACCACCGGGCTGTCGGTGACATGCAGATGAGGGCGAATGGAAGGCCTGTACTGGTCCGCCATTCGCCAACCGTGCCACCACCAGGGCCTGTCTGCGAGATCCGATGAGGAGAAGAATCACGGGGGCTCGGGTTGGGGCTGCGGTTTTGGCGTATGATGGATTGGGACGGTTGAATTTGCCCTTGGTGCTCTTCCGGTCAAGTCCTCCGCGCTGCGTGTGGCCCGCTTGTTGCCGCCCGGCGTGGCAAGGAGACAGCCATAATGGCGATCGATGAGTCGAGTGCGCCGCCGGGAGCGATCGACAACGCTGGCGTCGTTGCGCTATGATTTGATTTGCGCCGACGTGTGTGGGGCTTCTTGGCCGTAGGCGTCGAAGGCCGCAAGCGCCCTCTTGCTGGCCGGCGGGAGGGAGTTGCCGCGCAGCGGGGATCGATCATCCGGTGACGAGCAAACTGCCGAGGCACACCGCCCGATGTAGAGGAGAGGTTCATACGAGGCCGACGCCGCCGCCGGCCGTTGGGACGACGCCGATCGTGGCTTGCTTCTTGGCGTGAGGCGCCGTAGGCCACGGCTCTGGCGGAAGGCGACGAGGGTGCAGGAAACCGTGGCGGAGGGCACCGCTGCTGGAAGGAAAGATCTCGCGACGTCGGGGAGCGCGCGCCCGTTCGAGGCGCTATTCCCGCCGTGGTTCGCGCCGTACATTGTAGGAGTGAGTTGAAACGAAACACCCTGTAACCTAAGGTCGGTCCATATCGGAGAACCATCGGATGGGAAATCCGCATTGATCGGATGGATGAGATCGCGACACGTGGCCTCTAATTCTTTCGCTCTTTTATAGTATAGATACTGTAGGTGTCACGTTCACTTAGCGTGTTCACGAGAGGCCTGTGGCCGCATGCATGCTACTCGCTTGGAGAACCGTGTTGCCGGTAGTATTCACCGCCGGTTAGGAAACCGATAGTGTCTCTGGAATCGATGAGAAAGCCTGTGGGCACAAGCGCTAAACGCCGACGGGTTAAATCAATGTCGGTTAAAACACTACCGGGTGCAGTTCTACACCCGGCGGTGATGTATAGATCACCGCCGGGTGTAGTTTTTTACACCCGGCAGATGATGTGTTGGTCCTTTGCCGGTGCAGATCTTTTCGGGCGGTGGTATTCGATATCACCGCCGGGTGAAAACTTAGACCTGGCAAAGATTTCGCAAAAAAATTCAGCGGCCACCGCAGTTCTCAACTCGACCGGTGACCATTTGCACCAATGCCGGGCGCCTTTGCTTCCACGTCCTCCGTACAATGGCAGTCGACTCAACCACGGCATCTCGCATATTTAAATGGCAAGGGGGACACTGTGTTTTGCACCTAGCTTCTCTTATCTATTCTTGCATTCTTGGTTCGCCTAGTAGTTCCTACTCTCTCCTCAAAATACAGAGGACTTAGTTTTGAATTTTAGTGTCATGGGTTTTCGATCTAGGAAATCCTTTTCTCCTTATTTTCCATGTTCTTTGTCCTCGATCTTCTTAGCTAAGACGGTCCTTTCGGTTCCACATACATATGGCCTTTCTTTGGGAGAAAGCCCTCCACATACAGATATGCTTAGTCCAAGAAAATGGTTTACAGAAAAGGTGTTAGAAGAGTCTTACTAATGATAGAGAGACACCGGAGCTTGCAGCTTTTGTGGGTGCCAAGATTCAGGACCGAACTCTGGACTCATATTAAGAGTCCGAGTCCTTGTGCTTTGGGGTGGAAATGTCGAACCAAAACCCCGGGCACATGGACATATAGTATCTGAATCATATGGTGCACCCATGGAAAAACAATCCCCATTAGACAAGTTACTATAATTTTATCCTTGGTCCAATGGTCTAGTTTGGGCTGAAGACGAAGCCCCCGGTGAATCTCATCCTCCAACCTCCTCAGTCAGTGCATGTAGTAGCCTCGCCACTTCTTCGACCCTAGAGAGGTGCTACAAGAGACTTACTTGAGGTGGTTAAATTTTTAATGTGTTTGTACACTTTTGATTGTAGCATTGACCTATCTATGAATTGGTCTTTGTTACCGTATATTTAGTTTTATCTAAGGTCTTTGTTATGGAAATATATGTAATCAAATTTCTTATACTTTGCATTTTTATTTGTTATGGATGTTGATTGTCTCTTTGATATGTTTGAGTTCCCATTTTTTATCCTTGATCGAACATAATAAAGACGGTTGCATCAATAAAATATGCTTTGCATTGTCGACAAAATACAACAAATATCCAAATCCAATGTAAATGAAACAAAGTTATATATGTAACAAAGAAAAATAGAACAGATAATGAATTTTATTCACATCCATATCGCCTTATTATCACTAAAATCATTCAAAACAATATGCTGCATAAACGTGATATGGTATCCAGCTTGCGTGAAGCATCTACGGCGTACATATGCAGCGAAAGATTTGCAACAATGCATGCATGCAACCGAAAGTGACGTGACAACACCGCGTGAATTCAATGCCGGATACATACAAACAACCGGTAGTGATATTATATTCCTTTGCCGGCTCCATTCAAATAACCGGTAGTGATATTGTTATCACTACCGGGGTATATCTTAATACCCGCAGCGATGTACCGCGACCGATCAACCGCTATAAATCAAAGGCGTCCCCCGCATCCAAGCACGCACCCACGATCTCCGGTCACTCACAGACGAAATCAATCAGCTCTTTCACACTCTCTCTCTTTCTAGGAGATTTGTTCATGGCTCCGTGATATTACATTGGTAAGTATTTTTTTTCTTGTCTAGAATTCCAATATATATGCATATAAACAATACACATATATATATATATACTATATATTTTTTTATGAGCTTTGTCCTTTTTTTTCCTTTTTTTTCTCGCTCAGCTGGTGGTATGAACGGTCCTCCGCCTTTGCCACCACCACAACAACCAGGTTTCCACACTGGCGATGAGCCATTCGCCTCGTGTGGACACAAGGCCATTCCCTTATCCAATCATCGTATGAAATTTTTTTTCTAACATTTTCTATTTCTTATTTTACAATAACAAATACATGGACAATTAGTTTAACTTAACATTATTTTGTTGCATTTATGTATGTCACAGACTTTATCCCCAGTACAATGGCTAGAAACAGCACTTAGCTGGTTCTTTATCTCTGGTTTTGTGGAGACCACGACATCTAGAGCATCGTCAAATGGTTCATGGACACCAAATATGGTTAGGAGGCCAGGGACCCCTAAGCTGGGTAGGATAGCCTAGATTTTTGCGTTCACAAGCTTCTAGTCGGTGCTAGTTATGCAACCTGACATAGATAAATTGTCCAGGAACAAGTGGAGTTTTAGTGAGTTGAGATAGGCAGGTAGCATGGAAAGATCGAAATATATCATTCGATATACGACACATAAGACATTGAAAATTTGTAGTTGTTCTTGTTATCCGAGATGAAGGAAACATATTGTAGCAGGAGTATGGTTTTGTCCAACAGCTCTTAATACCACTTGCTAATGTTTATTTATATATGTTTCAATGAGCCATGGTTGCTCCATTGAGATATGATATACTCAGATTCAGATACATTCTGGATTTCCTAGTAACAGTTCTTGAGCCTTTATGACCGCCGCTGAGCCCCTTAGAGTTTTATCAATTGGATGATTTGAGAATGGGGCCTGAAATTGCTCGGTTGGAGGGACACGATGACAGACGATCTGCTGCCGTCCTGCCCATCCTGGTGCGTGAGTAGTTCTGGCCCAACAAAAAATGATGCAGTACACGACCATTCTAACTGTTGGTGTCATTCTGTCTCGGACTCACAAAGCGCATCGGTGCTGCAGCCACTGGCCGGGTTGTTCTGCTTGCAGCGGCAGTACCTATCAGGCTATCACTAGTGGAGTCCCACACCTAGCACTAGCGGTGCCGGCAGCTAGCTCTTGATCCAGAAATGGCCAATCGCGGTTGGAATGGGTGCCTGGAGGGAGTGGTACAGTTACCTCATTCCTCCCGCCGCCTCTCAATCCTATATTCCTATCCAAGTAGACTCCATCTTCATAGATGTGACACAACATGCCTTTTTCACTATTTTTTCGCTATGTATTTGCTACTATTTATATAATCCTATCACTATGGAAATGAATACCGCCGTGCTCAATGTATGTGGGACATCTCTACTTGGGGGCTGAAGATATGCTGACAGCTAGCTTTGCATGAATCCATATGGCCAATGTCCTGCTTTTTATAATTGTTGCCGACTTGCAATTTGGAGTTTTCTTTAGTCATTAAGATCGTGCCTGGCTGTATCAATTGCTTGACATGTCCATATTCAGAAGCATTTCACATTTTCAAGTATCTTAAAGCTGGTTCACATTTTCCTCTTTGAGACCACCACATTTTCAATTGATTTGTTCTCGAAGTTTATATTATTTTCTCTTGTGTATATATGCATGCTGCTTCATTCTACCATTCGTGATTTCCTTATAGATTAGATCCTGAAAATCAGTCCAGAACATCCCTCGTGCCATCTTTCTGACCTTCGTGAACCACTCCTGTGGCACAAACCAGGATTTGCCTTCCTTTGCTGCTGCTGTTCTCTCCGCTAACTGTCTCTGAAAAATTTAAGTCCAACTTGTGTTGTCTCTGAAAAATTGAAGTAGACTAGCTGCCATTCTGGATTGTATGATATATTATGGTTTTTATTACATAAATTTAGTATATATAAGATGCCGATGGATCAACTTAGAAAAATATAGGCATCCATGCCCTGAAGTTCAGTTTTCAATTTAGGCTGAAATTTTTCGAAATTCCCCAAATTTAAAGTTTCTCGATGGCCACCGAAAGAAATCATCTACTGGTCAAAAAATTTCGTGTGAAGTCATCTCCCACCCTCAAATAGTGCCAAGATGGCCCAAAATCGACTTCCCTGTCGGCCCACCATATCTATAGCCCATGGAAACCCTAAAATCACACCCAAAATCCACATTTTATCCCGTCTCCAACAGTCCTCTATTGGTAGGGGTGGCGGTGGCTCCCATGGCGCACCACGTTGCCTTGACCCGCAAGCCCCTCCTGCAGCCACAGCCCCACTCCACCATGTTGTCTATCATGTATTTGTGGTGTATGATCAACCATATACAGTTTCTAGCGAAATCTTGTAAATTTTTTTAAAAAAATGAATTTAATTTGAATTTGACCTGAAATTTCGGGAATTTCCATTTTCTCAATGGGTTCCATAATTTTTTGTTCCAGAATTTCCCTTTTCTCAGGGCTGCAAAATATTTACTGATTATTCTCGGCTACCATGTATGTGTTATCAGCAGAATGGGGAAGGAGGGGAAAACAGAGCAGCGAACAATATAGAGGTGGTTCGAGAATAAGAATCTTACAGATTTCAAATTATGGTTACAAATAGCATAAAGCCAATCCTCTCCCCCCTCTCAGCCTTAAGTACATGGAGAGTTACAACATCTACTTCTTAGCGGGCCCAGAGCGAACCAGTGACACGCGAGTTGGGCTTTTTTGCTCTAGTGGGCCTGGCTTCTGTTTCCTCAAGTGATGGTGCCGTGGATGCAGTCTTAACAGTATGCATGATATGATCAAGCTAGTCGGAAGCCGTAGGAATTGTATGCAATGAAGGGGATGTGTGCTCACCCTTAGCTACTTTTCTGGTGTTGCAAGAAAAAGAACGCCAACATCCCACATGTTCCCTATGCCTTCCAAGCCTACCAGGAAGAGAAAATGTCAAAGTCATGAATTTATCATGGTCTGAGATGCATAAAAACAAAAGACCAAAGCATGTACATGACTGAAATTTGCAAAGTTGGATAATCCAAGTTTCTGCCACCAGTTCAAAATCGTTGGACAATAGGCTGATTAGATCTGGGCAAGGGAAAGTGGTAAGCTAAGCCATGATGGCCATGGTCCAGTAGGTGATGCAGAGCAAGGCCAGCAGGTTGAACAACACCAGCGCGCCCATGAAGGAAACATGTTATTGTATCTGCTGCACCATGTCGCCACTGCAGATGTGCTCTGGCCGCATCCATCGGGCCTGGTCTAGAACATCGCACTAGAGGACTATGTTAAGCTCATGTGTGCCATGAACTATACCGTGGCACAGATGAGGACTGTCGCACAGTCATTGTCCTAAATGCGCTGGACTGCGTTGGCACATCAGTCAACCTTAGCTTCCTATCATTCATTCATAGCCTTCTTCGACCCAATCTGGCAAAAGGATTGAGTCCGGGTGCATCGCCACCATAGATCCCGCCATCAACTTTTGCACCGCACACCTTGCCTGCACCTAAGACCGGCACCCAGGCTTGGATACCCATGATGAGATGGTTCAATATCTTGGCATTTGGTTACTTTATTCTCATCTTTATTTAAGATGCAATGTGCCTAAGTTCATGGTTCTGCTAAACTGAATCATTGTTTGTGGTTGAGTCACTCATACTATAAAAACTAATTTTTATAGGCAGGTGTTTTTTTATTTATACAGATGGGCATACAACATCTCTCTTGAAAATCTATAGGGGCCAGGGCCCCTACAGTGTCTTTATTAAAGCATAAACTGAAAGTACAGATTACAAACTAATAATAAACAAATACAGAGAGCATGAATAAGTAAAATTCAGGAAACAAAAAAGAAAACAAAGAAAAGGAGGACCAACCTCCTAACTGCACAATGTTCTGGCTCCATTCAAGGAATTGGGGGTTTTTGCTGATCTTGACTCTGTGCTCCAACAGAAGCAGCTCCTTCTTGAAAATGTTCTGGCAAACCATCAAAGTAGGCTGAATTCCATTGAAAATCAGACCATTCCGGGCCATCCAAATAGACCAGTAAAGGAGAATGATAGCATCCATGAAGAAAGCGGTGTTAAGCTGAGAGCGAAGCTGACAATTGAGCTCAGGGAATGAGACCCCAACAGGGAGCAGCAGACCAATGGAGTTCCAGCACATCTCTCTACCACTCCACGCTATCCTTTCATATATTAATATTATTTTGCAATCTGTATATTGAATATTTTTGCAGCCAAATGATCTGAAATGAAAAAACTTGTCACTGCAAACCCTTAATAAATCTTGTCACGCACGACTACTTCTATAAATCTGAACCCATGTCATAGCGCTTCGGATCATCAGTACCATGTCATAGAGGTACTGATAAACTGCTGACCACTTTGGTCGGTACATTTTGGTAACATCGACCACCGTATCCTGCACTCATGTCATAGCGGTTGTCGGTTGATCTGTGTCCGAGCCAGCTTGGAAAAACAACCTGGCGAGCAGTGTGACGCAACACCACCAGTGGTTCCTTTCCCCTGCATGGGGAAGTGGGGTAGCACAAATAGTAGGGATATGAACATACTGGAGTGTCGACAATCAAAGGAACAGACCGGAGCATCAGTTATGTAAGTAGGTGAAGTTACAAAGCTCAAGTGGTCATGCATCACGACGCATCCAGCAATTGTCATGCCTGTCACGGCTATGCATGCTTATAATAATGATGGTTATGTTGTGGATTATCAATTTATTCACCAGCATTAATAAAGATGGTACAAGAAATTTAATTTGATTTATTAACTGTATTCCTAACTCCTAAGCCTTGTGCATCCACCTCGATAATCAAAGGTACTATATATATACAACTACGAACGTAGTGCATTACATCGCCTAGGTTTTATTCTCTGTATTATTTTTACAACCTGAGTAATCATAAAGATTCACTCATTAGTGTGATCAATCGAGGGCCACAAGTTTTCTTTTTCTATTTTCTGTACTTTTCCAGGCTTCTAGCCTGCCAATTAACCCAAGACATGGATGGTAGCAGATTACATTCCCTATGCAACAAAAATATTACTTACATGGAACCAGCTGTACGATCAAGTCAATATATTAGTTTGTGTGTGTGTGTATGTATACCATGCATACATCGGGAATATTAAAGGTATTTTCAGACCCTGTGGTATTTCAGAGCCTTTGGTAACTTACCAAACCATAACCTCCATATCTACCGAATCCTTTGTTCCTCCCCATCAATCCTCGAGTCGCACACATCATATCGTTCTTTCTAGATCTTCTTGAGTCCGACAGAGGCCTCGAGCCCCTCTCCTTCCCTGGTGCTTGTGTGGGGCCTGCCATCTGAAGAGCTCGCACCGGACCTGTCCCTCCAGCAGTTCTTGGGACCAACCTGTTTTCCGGCCTCATCCACATCCTCGACTTTGGCAATGCCTTATTCAGAGAAATTTTTAAAAATGCCAGTTGGGCGATATGGAACACCATAAATCAAATAATTTTTTATAATGGACAAAGGAGCATTGACAGATGGAAATATATTTTCTTGGAAGAACTTGGACTGGTGTGTATCAAGGCCAAGCATACCAAAAGTTCCCTTCTGACTATTTGGAGAGATAACTTTATAGATAGATGATAAAATATTTTGCTTTGGGCATTGATGCCTTGTAATTTTCGTCTATTCTCGTTCATGTACCTATCATTCCTTCATTTAATAGAAATGCAAAAAATAGGTAGGGGCTCTCTTGCCGTTTTGGTCAAAAAAAATCATCCTCGGCGATCCTCTTTGTCTACTGCTGCATTGCAGGTAAGGTGATTGAATGAGCCATTCCAAGAAAAAGATTTTCTCCCTTCCTCTTAGTTGGCGTGTTCACCATGGCTACAGCTTTGGATATCAGGCCCATTCCTCCCACCTGTTGCGCCTGCTATCACCAAGCCTCCAAACAGTGGAGGAGCCAGGATTGAAGTCTACATATGGCGAACCTATCACTACTCATTTGTATAAAAACATAATCATAGAATATATATAAATGACATAATCAAAGATAAGCCAATTATACAAGCTTGTCCACATTGAACTTAGAGAAACAGTCTCTTGGGTCAAGACAGGAAAAGCATACATGTAAATCATAAGAAACTTTATTGAATCGTTGATTCATCTAAGTATTGATAGCTTCTACAACAGTATAGAAGGTATCCACACGATAATGATGCTCTTCGATGACCATTATCCGTTTTTCTTTGCCTTAAACGACCCCATCTTGGTATTGGTGCATCCATAGATGTTATCTCAATTTTCTTTGCATCACAAAATGTCTGAACTTCAGCAAATAGTTCCTCGCAGCCATTACTGAAAACATTAAATGGAACATATATCAAAATATGCATGTAGGGTTAAATTAATAGATTGTACAATTTAACAATTCCATAATCCAACTCTCACCTTTTAGTTTTTTTTCCAATCCGGGTATCTAGAATCAGACACCGTCGATGGTTACCGGTGCCCCATCCCTTACAGGCTCCATCCTGGGCGCCTGAGCGAGACTGCATCAGTGCATTGCAGCATTGGCTGTCTCCGACGATCAGCAGATCAGGACAAACTGGCGTTTGATGGAGATCAGCGTGAGCAGAGGAACATGTGCATCGGGCACTCGGTCGTCGGCAGTTCAATGCTGGAGTGCGTCCATGAACTGTCTGTCTTCAGAACGCGTATTCAGACTTCTCTTCTATATGGGCTTGTGCTGTCATGCCTCTGATGGGACGGCAATAATGCTTCAATAAGCTGAAGGCCCACTTAGCAAACCGTTATCTTCTTCCCCAGATGAGAAATGATGGATTACGCGAGTGTCCATGCTGCGTCGGGCGGCCGCCGCACCAGGCCATACTGGTGGCTCCAACACTGCCTCGAAAATCTCAAGGAAATCCACGTGGAATGCAAGATTTGATTATGTTAAAAAACAATTAGGGGATGACCTTATATTGAGCTACTTGTGGTAGTATATATATTCATAAGTTTGCGTGATATATTTATTAAATGAAACTAATGTTTAGTTACTATTATTTACGTTCAACTTTAATAGAGATACATGCGGTTTCACATTATAATGTACAGCCTTGTATGTGAGCAACATGTATGATTCTATTTTTTTTTTCGCAAAGATTCAAGGAGCCGGTGACATGTTTGAAATTCCACCATGGCCAGCCATCATATTGATTCAGATGCCTGGTTTGCCAGTTAGGGATAACGACTGAACCCATATTATGGCCAATATCATTAATTGTTATACCTTATTAAGTTGTTATATCTTTTAAGTGTCCGTTTCATGTTATAAAGGAAAGGAAGAAAGTAGCACTTCTATACATTTTGGGATACTCAGCACTGGTTAGTGGACATCAATGAACGAAGCACAACCTGTTAAGTAGGATGTCGTGCTTTTTCCCTTTGGCCAAAATATATAGAAGATACAAACGTGTAGCTAGGTTGAAGAAGGCTGTGACCCATGCTGTGAGAAAGGTGAACAGAGGGAGCTATATGAGTGAGACAAGTATGTTGTTATTGTTGCTTGGTCTCTTCAAAGAAAGGAGTTGTCACTTGATTAGACAGCTTAGCCAATGTCAGGCTTGTGAGGCATTAGGATCACTCATGGACAAAGTGGTAGTGGGGGACTGGCTAGTATACAAAATCAAGGGTTGTTAGTGGTGGGCAGGACTGCATCAGCAAAATCTTCAGGAGACCAAGCTAATATGTATGTGTGCATCAGGATCACGCATGGACCAAACTGGCGATGTGCTCTGGCCACATCTATCCGGACCGGTCTAGAACATCGCACTAGAGGACTTGTCATGCTCATGTGCACCATGAAGTACACCGTGGCACAGATGAGGACCGTCGCATATAGTCATCGTCCTTCGACGCTGTGGACTTCGTTGGCGAATCCGTCGACCTTCGCTACCTGTCATTCATTCGTAGCCTTTTTCAACCCAATCGGGCACAAGCAGTGAGTCTTGGCGCCTCACCACCATACATCCAGCCGACCTTTGCACCTCACACCATGCCCACGCCAAAGCCTAGCACCTAGGCTTGGAGAGAGTCTTGCGCAGCAAGGTCCACGGTTGACAATTGTGGTAGACCCAAGCGCACTACCTAGCGGAGGCTCGAGCTAGAGGAAGGTGAAGACATGCACACGTGCAGGAAGATGGAGGATTTGACATCTATGCCCTGCATGTCTTTGAGATGGAGAGAGGTACTGGACCAGATGTATTTTTGGATATACGAATTAAGTACACACGTCAGCATGGGGGCCACAGGTCGTTGGAAGCGTATAAAATGGAATTTCACGTGTTCAACCTTAGGCATGTTTCGAATACCATGAATAATGATATTTCTCCAAACTAGCAGAACTGTAATGGCACCGTTCCAATTAATTAACCCAAGTTTTTTTTTGTCTATCGTGTATCAAAGGTCTTAAATGTTGTTTTCTAATGTAGTAGTCGGCAGCTCTCAGTCTAATTGTTATAGGAAAATATATTATGTGATCATCATGGATTGCCATCCACTGTAACTTAGGCAACTTCCCAATAGCATGGTAATGCAGATAAAATTGAAGGTGCTATACAAAAGGCAGCTCCACAGTACATCCTATTGTGTAATAAGTAGCTCGGTTGCCATGCATTGTGTAGTGATATTATCTTCAAGTCGGCAATGTTAGGAATTGTATGCAATGAATCGTCTTTCGTGTCCTTGTCACTGCTTTTGGTGTTGCATGAAATGAATCTGATGCGTCCCACATGTTCCTAATGCCTTCCAGGCCTACCAGGAAGCGAAAGTGTCAAAGTGATCAACTTCCTCCAAGACCTCTACACTTGATTAATTTGTTTATAATGTATACCGGTAGTCTTCCTTTGGCACAACAAAAACTATCTGGCCATATCACTGACCACTGTGCTTGGGCTTCAAAAACCTCATTATATATAGCTAGGAAACACTTACCGTGTAACCGTAATGTTAAAACACACAAATTTTGGAACAATCCAACTACCAAATTTACCACCCTTGTAATTTTGTCGAATGCCACCACATGTTCCCTTGCGTCATCTATGAGTCCATCAAAGAAATGTAACACCTTCTATATTTAAAGGGTTGCTTGTTTCATGTCCTGGCCTAATCCATGGCATGGTCCGTCCTTTGTCTTAGATCGGTATAAAAAATTATATGCCTAAGATGGATGGCTACATTGTGCACCTTTAGCATGTGCTTGGTCTCAAGGATCGAAAATGATGGGATGGGTCAATCCTAGAATTGGGTGTTTGGATGGGTCAATCCCCATAGTCTACATATTCAGTAGAGGACGAGAACCGATGCTATCATCAACCAGTGACGTTTCTGTTCTGCCCAGAACGATATGGATGTCACCCAGAGTATGAGGCCATGTGTGGCTCATGGTCTTTCTGCCGAAAATAGTAGATAGGTTGAGCTTATTGGAATTTTCTCCTTCCTCTGAATCTTTCTGCTATCCAGTCCTCGCACTAACGTATCAACAGGTCAAGATGACTGATGGGCAACGCAAGTATCAACTGCTTCATCAGTTTGATGACCTGACTATAAGCCCCCTGGCCCTGGGCAGTATAATTTTTTATGGCAGGAAGTAGTGCTTCTTGCAATATGTGTGAGGTCACCCGTAGTCCTCGTAGATTCAGAACTTATAAATAGCCAATAAAACCATGCGGAGACTGAGTGATCTAGAGGCACTACACTACCAGTGCAGAACAAGGTGCGAAGGCAGATGGGAGCTCATGCACACGTCTCTCACGGACTAGAGGCATATTACCATTGAAGAAAGAATTGTATCGAGGAATAATCGCATGGTGTGTATCCAGTGCATAGCAAAGAAGATCCTGACCAAATTAGCAACGTATCAACAAGACTGAGATAGAAGCTCAATAAACCAGTAATGTATAAGAATTAACATGTGATCCCTGTATCACTTCTTCATCGACTCTATCTAAAGCTGCCATCTATTCAGTACAGTTCTCCTGTGTTGTATGCGTGCTACTTAACACTAACTTGGGTGATTTCCTTATAGAACACGTCCTGAAAATCAGTCTTTAACATCCCTGGTGATCTCTCTCTGACCTTTGTGAACCACTCCTGTGCATAAAACTGGCTCTGGCTTCCTTTTATTACTACTGGTTCCTTTGCTGCTCTCTTCGCTGAGCACATGTGCTGTCTCTGAAAAAATTAAACATAGCATATGCTCTCTGAAAAATTGAAGTATGCTAACACTGTAACACAGCCGCTCTGGGTTGTGTGATATATTACTATATTATTGCATAAATTTCCTATATTTTTATTTTGTGAAATTGTAATAATTACAGAATTATGTGGAGATGAGATGCTCAATTGCTGATGCATCTGAATATGGATAAACCAAGAAAAGTATAAGCATGCATGCATGCCTGCCCTGAACTACTAAGCTGCCGTGATTATACACTAGTGCCTCATGCATGGAAGGGTGGTGGTCGAGCCTCTCCAGCCGCAGCTGAGCCACTCAGAGTTTTATCCATGGATGCTTTCAGAATAAGCGCTAAACTTGCTCAGTTGAAGGCATAAGATTTGCAGCCGTCCTGCCATTCTGGTGTGTGATTCCACTAGAGCTATTTCGGCACCCCCAGAAAAAGGCCCAGTACTCTGCCTTTCTATCTATTGGTGTCGTTCTGTCTCTAGATTCAAAGTGCATCTGCAATTCCACACTGCAGCCAAAATTCTTGTAGCGCTCCTAGCATTAGTGGGGTCAGACGCTTAGCACTGGCGCAGTCGGCAGTTAGCTCTCGATCCTGCAATGGCCAATTGCGGTTGACGACAGGCAACAACAGCATGGCACAACGGCAACGTGGCAGGCAGTATGCTGCAGGTCGTCCAGCCCCTAGGTGCTAGGCCTGCCGGATTGGTGAATGAAGAGGGTGTGTGAGATTTGGATGGAGGTGGCATGAAAAGGGTGCCTGCGTGAACGAGTGCTATTGTTGCTCCATTCCTCCTGACGCCTCTCATCCCTATATTCCTGTCAAGGTAGACTCCATCAGCTTGGATGGGACACAACATGCCTTTCTCACTTCTTTGTTCTCTGTATCCCATGCAGTTTATATAATTGTATCGCTACGGAAAGGATAGGTTCAAGCTAAAGCTGACTCAGCATTATTGTTGGAAATGAATGCCACGGTGCTCAAATCATCTATGTATGTGGGCCATCTCTACCTGAGGGCTGAGTCTATATCACCGATGACCTGCTTATTTAATTGTTTCTGACATGCAGTTGGGAGTTTTCTCCATTCATAAAATCTTGCCTAGTAGTATCAATTCCTGGACATGTGCTGTATTTAGAAGACTTTAAGCAATAAGATATAATATATCCTTCAAAAAGGATAGATATAATATGATTATGTATGAATAACTAGTTTTCTGTGTCTCAAGAACAAGCTCGAGAGTTCATTTTTCCTCTTTGAGACCCCCTCATTTGAGAAAGTATAAATTACACCCCCCACCTATGGAGGGTGGATTACATAACACACTAACCTATGAAGCGGTCTAGATCACCCCCTAAACTTTATAAAACTGGTCAAAATACCCCCTAAAGCAGTTTTGAAAAATCATAGTAAATCACAGAAAAATCATAAAATAAAAAATCCAGTTGTGTTGGACTCCAAATGAATAGATCTACACAATGAACATATAATATGATATTCTTTAGTATATTTTTTTTGTTGTAGCTTTACATCTATGCTTTTTTTCGTAGCTGTAAAAAAATGCACTGAAGTATACTATATTATATGTTCATTGTGTAGATCTACTTATTTGGAGTCCAACACAAGTGGATTTTTTATTTTATGATTTTTCTATGATTTATTATGATTTTTCAAAACTGTTTTAGGGGTATTTTGACCAGTTTTATAAAGTTCGGGGTGATCTAGACCGTTTCATAGGTTGGGGTGTTATGTAGTCCACCCTCCATAGGTGGGGTGTGTAATATAGACTTTTTTCCATTTTCAATTGATGTGATCATGGAGTTTACATTATTTTCACTTGTGTCTGTATGCGTGCTGCTTCATTACACTCTGCGTGATTTCTTTATAGAACAGATCCTTAAAATCAGCCTAGAACATTCCGGGTGCCATCTGACTGACCATTGTGAACCACTCCTGTGGCAAAAGCCTGGATCTTCGTTTCCTATTGCTGTTCTCTCCACAGACCACATCTTGTGCTCTATCTGAAAAGTCGAAGTAGACTAGCAGCCCTTCCGGATTGTATGATATATTATGATTTTATCACATAAATACTAGTTTATAAGATGCTGATGGATCAACTGAGAAAAAATACAGGCATCGATGCCCCAAACTACTTAGCTGTAGAACATTTACTGATTATACACTAACAGGGGCGGGTCGTACTCCAGCCTCTCAGAGTTTTATCCATGGATGATTTGAGAAACACTAATGGACACAGGGCTGAACTTGATTGGTTGGAGGTAGAAGACGACCTGGTGTACTCCGGCCGTGCTGGTGCATGACTTGAGCCAGTGTTTGGCTATTCTATGGTTTGAAGCTTGGTCCTGGCGCCTCTCTCAGACCCATCAGTGTAAGCTCCATCAACTTGTCCTCTCAAAATGTACACAATATAGATCTAGAAGCATTGGATTGCACAATATGGTTTCTTCTTCTCTATGTCATGTTATTAGTGTTCCACTATGTATCTCCGATTCCTATATATAATCCTCTTTTGGTCTGGACAATAATACTGCCAAACTAACAACATTTAATAAGTGGGCATCTCCAGTCTTTAGAAGGCTCTATCACTACTCATCAATGTCCTGCTACCCGAGAGTAGACTGAAACACTACTGCCAAAAAAAAAACAAAATTATATGGCATTTAGCAAATCTCAACCATGGCGGTTTTTGATGAAAACATGCCACTATGAATCAATTAACCATGGCAATCATTTTAATTAAACGTGGTGGTTAAGAAACTACCATCAGGGTTAATCATTAACCGAGGCATGCGTTTTTATTCAAACCGCCAAGGTAAATTAGGCCCAACACGTCGGCCGAATAGGCCCAGTTCTGAGCTCATGTATATATACACAACTCTATAAATGGTTATTATTGAGGGAGAGTATGATCACACATGAGGAGGGCCCACATAGCATGACATATAGATTGAGCGGTTATTATAGAGGGAGAGCGTGATGATGATGATGACGATGACGATGGTAGATAGACTAATTCCATGTTTACTCGTGCACTACACCACAACTTGCCTTTGCAGTTCCTTTTCTTCGAGAGATAGGGTCGATTCAATTGTAGTTAGCTGCCTCCAATAATCCGAGGTGGAACCCAATGAAACCACGATGCATGCTAGACAAGAAGCTTTGGTCATTAAGCTGCTTAATTGTGGGCCTCCTCCCCTTTGTACCCATATACATTGTCACCGGTGAAGATGTCCAGTTCCCTACTGGGCTTCACTAGCAAGGCGCTGGGTCTATCACGTCTAGTGGCCTCCGCTATCTCACCACCGATCCGGATTCCTCGAATCCCGCAATCTTAGCACCGACAGCCGGAATTCGATGCACTAATTCGGCTACAACGCCACTAGGGCCTCTTGTTGTGTCTTGGCAATCTTAGCACCACACTCCAGCGCACCCACTCAGGGAAAGGCCCAATCGCCATAAAAAGACTAGTCTGATAGCGCAAGGGTGGGTGTCCCTTTTAAGTTTTCTTCCTCCTCCGAAGCTAAGCAAGGTGGGATTATTCAGAGGCTCACACTATCACCGCCCGACTACAACTGGGCCACTTGGGCCATTCTTTTGTTTCATCTTTGCCAACGGGTAAGTGGAGGATATCCTCATCAATGTGCTCCTTCTCCGCCTCCTTTGTGTTCTGCAGCCGCTCAGGCTACCCTGACATGAGCCCCAATGGCATCACATTCTTCGTGTCTCTGACCATCAACTTCTCGTCTGCATTTGCGATGCAATACCTTGTATTGATTAATCCATCTAGTGTATGAGCTATGCTTACCAGTAATCATATTCATGGTAGTACACACGATTATTGCTTAATCTAGTACTTGAGATTGTCAAGATTTATATTCTGGTTGTAGTCTAGAACTTGCCTAATTGTTTATTAATTTATTAGATAAAAATTTAGGTTTCCACTAAATTAATTTTAGCGATAGCAAAAGACAATTAATTAAATGGAATGACCCTGTTCCATATAAACAATTAGGCAAGTGGCTTCAATTTTATATTGTTTTGCAGAAAGGGATCTATTATTAGTGACAATCACTTCATTCCAACATGCTTCTGCAGTGATATTTTTGGCACTGGAATCTATAAGTTTGTCCGGTGGACTGCAATAGGTCGATCCTCTCTGCAGGCTTTGCGAGCAAAGCGGACATCTGGACAACATGATCCTTTGTCCGATTTTGCAAACAAAGCAGGTTTCTAAAAATCTCATCACTTCCCATGCCTGATGTATTGGGTATTCCTAAACTACAATCTCTAGCATTTGTTGTCGTGGTGGTCCAAATTCAAGTCATGCCTGATACAGTACAACAGGATCTAGACTGGTTTTTTTCAAAGAAAAATAGGATGAGATTCCCTGTTCTTTGTGTGGTCTTTCTACACATCACCACTTCTTGCTTAATGTAGACGGAGACACATTGCAAGGGACACCAATGACAGCATGTCAGCTCCGGTCCAGTACAGACAAGCATCTCGACATTAGCAAAACTTGAATGTGACATACATCTTCACAAGTTGTTAGCTCGAGAAGTGTAAACTTATAGCTTGGGAAGATAAAATTATGTTGTGTGGTAATAAGATAAACACTGTACAATAAATGGTAAAGAAATACTTGATAGTCATGTGAGAATGCAGAGGGCCCGGTGGACCAGGCGTAGGTATCGTAGAGCTTTATATATGGTTTAGGTGCCGCGTGCATCTTAAACATGGATGATGATGTACAATATATATCTCGGTCTTCTTGAAAATATGTCCAACTCCTTTGCATCTTCACATTGACAGAACCAGAATTTTGAGTGATTTATTTTTGTCTTATTATGAAAAAATGGTACAATATACAATTGCACTTTGCTAGCATGCAAATGATAATAATGAAGGCTGTATGTGGAAAGGCAGAAGCAGATAGAATAGAACATGTGTGCCGACCTGTCTGCAGTATTTACAGAATGAGCTTGTGAAGACACGAATTAAACAAACAAAAACAGATGCAGCTAGTATGGAAGGAACCCAATTAGTCCCATTGTCTCGGTACTGTCAGCACGCCGCTGGGTCTGTGCCCTACTAATATCAGAAGGTAGGGTACGCTTTTGAATACATGCATTAAATGAAACATTACTATGCGTCTTGGACCATATATATAGACCTGCTGGGATAAGCTTCATAGCATAAAAATCATCAACTGCATGGTGATTAAGTGCTTTTTAGCTTCAAAGAGGGTAACCCACGACAAATGTTCCCTTCTGAGTAGGCATGCGTGGCATCAGTATCACTTGCAACAGTACAGAGATTCCACGATGTGATACTGATGTGGTCACTCAGAGCACTCTCTGCTCTTAATTAGGTTGCAATACTGGGGATTGTTGTTGAGAAGCGGAACTAGGTGCATATTTTGCCCAACAGAGACAACTGGACGGTGCTTTAATTTCATCTACAGTTTATCATATTGTCTCTCTCCCGATATGTAGTTTTGTGCTAATTGTTCTAACTGATTTCCATGTCTGACCAGAATGTTTCACTGATCTCCGAATGTGCCTCACCCAACTGCTATCTAGTACTATTTTTTGTATTGTTGACATAAAGATGCATGTGGGGGAGAAACTAATTTTACATTAGGTGTTCATCGGATACCCACGATGAGATGGTTCAATATCATGGCATTTTGTTCATTTTTTTCTTATCTTTATTTAAAATGTAATGTGCCTGACCTCATGGTTCTTCTAAACTGTATCATTGTTTGTGGTTGAGTCACTGCAGACTACAAAATCTAATTTTAAGAGGGAAGTGTTTCTTTTCCCTACATGGGGACATGAACGTACGTACTGTAGTGTTGACGATCACAAGAACATACCGGAGCATCAGTTACATACGGAGATGAAGCTACAAAGCATGTTTTTTTTAAGATAAAGGAATTACATTCCGGCCTCTGCAGTAATACATACGACCTTCCGGTCTTTACACTATCACACACAACCTAATTATTACAACAAAAAAAGAGAAACTTTAGTACAACCAAAAGCCGTACTAGAGGTCGTCTGTGTCCAGTATCAATTGAGCTCACTTGTCGACAACATCAAAGTGAGCTCCATTGGACAAAATAAAATAGCGGCGTGTATCCCGTCAACCTTGAATAGGTATCTTCCACGCGGGAGGGCACGAGCTGCGACAAGAGCAAGAGGCTCAACCTTCACTCAACATCCAGGCGGTCTGATGTAGCGGACTCACCACCACTTTGATCTGCAACGACAGATCCGGTCAACACCGGCCGCCACCCTGCGTCGAAGGGATGCACCTAATCCATCGCTTGCAATAGGATGGATAGGGCCCTGCACCAGTGCATCACACTTGTAATCTTGTTAATCAAAATCACAGGAGTGACGCAACGCACCGCCGCATACATGACCACATTATCGCGATCATCTTCAAAAGTTAAGGGAAAAAAAATGACCCATGTAGAAGTGAGAGACACTAGAAATTGTCTCTATTCTCCATGGTTGAACACCCGACATCGGCCCATGCAGGTCCGTCAAGATTGGTGGGGTCCTGCATACTTGCCGGGCGCAAAGGCGGCGGCGCCGCCGTCGAAATAGGAGGCGGGTCCTGTGGCCTCGCCGGGGAAGGAGCGTCGTTGTCGCCGTCGTCACCGTTTTTGGGCGGCTGCCACCGCCAAGATCCAGTGCGACCTGATGGCCATGGTCACCGACAGCACAATGGGCATGGCTATGGGGATCCCGCCAATGAGCAGCACGAGCAGGTTGTCGATGCCGTCCCGTACTGCCGGTGCTGGATCGGGTACATGACGATGACCTCGATGAGCATCCCGACTACGATGGGAGCAGATGCAAAAGCTCCCCGATCGCCGTCAGCACCTTTTGGATTGTTGGTGCTGTCAACGAGTTGGGCGGCCTTCCCGGCTAAGGTGTGGACACCGCTGGTGATGACGACGGCCTCGATCTTGCCCTGCTTGCAGGTGGAGCCGGAGACAGGAGGTGAGGCCTGGTAATCAGTGCTCCAACCTTCACCGTCCGGCTCGCCATCGGGATCCGCGAGATCGGCACCCGAGCTGCCCTTGACGGTCGCCATCCTGACCCTCCGCACTTATCGGATCAGTGGGTCATGGTCGTATACCTGCTGCTATAGATGACGACGGCGAGAGACCGGCGGTGTACGACGATCACGACGGGCGTCGAGCACCGCGAGGCCGGACGTCGGGTTGTCGCGTCGGCCGATCTGAGTCCGCCTCGCGCGACTCGGGCGACGAGGCCGCGTTGGATCGCGTGATGCAGGCAAGAATCGTGACGGGCGTCAAGCACCGCGAGCCCGGTCGTCGGGCGTCGACCTCTTGAATTTTCTATTGCGCCGCGCTGCCGATCCTTCCTTGAGTAGACGGAGACTTGCGGAGGCAGTGCAGAGGATGGCCGGCCGCAGCTGGTCTTTCTACGTCGGGCGTCAGGTGGCTGGGGCCGGCCGGCCGGCCGGCATGGGGAGCGTCGGATTCCGCCTCGCGGTCTCCTGGTCGCGTTCGCTCCTGTTAGATGGGCAGAGTAAGTCGTTTTAAGGCTTCAAGCTACAAAGGCCCCGTTTGGGACGGCTTAGCTTCACCGGTGAAGCTGCTTTTTTTATTTTAGCTCAATGAGCAGCTCTATGGATGAGGCTGAGTTGTTTTTCATCTCCTATTTGGCAAAGCAGCTCTATGCATGCATGCGTCACGGGTCTTCTTCCTCTCCGCGTACCTGCCTGCCCCTATCGCTCATCCGGAGGCCGTGAACCCCGGCGCCCACGCCCGATGGCCACGCCCCGGTGGCTACGCACGGGAGGCCGCAAGCCCTGGCGGCCACGCGCCAGCGGCACATCTGTGAGCCCCGATGGCCGAGCCCTAGGTGGTGGCAAAGCCCGGCAGCGAATCTCCGCTAGCCCCAGGTGGCGGCGGGGCCCGACGGCGCATCTTGGCGAGCCCGGTGGCGAGCCCCCCGGCGGGCGAGCCCACAAGATGTTGCCCGGACGAGCTGTGCCTGTGCGCGAGGCGAGCTACATAGCAGCGGCGAGCCCACAAGATGTTGCTTGATGAGCTGTGCCTCTTAACCAGATCAGCGGCGGCGCGCCTCGCCTCCCACCTCCAGCGCAAGAGACCAGGAACTACTCGCCGCCTCCTCACCCATGGCGCCGCCTTGGCGTCCCTCCTGGGGCCCACTGATTGCCTCACCCACGCCGCGGGCTCCACTCTTCTCCGCGTTTCACTACGGTGGTTCACGCCTCTCCGTCCACGGAGGCTGTGGCGGAGGGTCCGATGACAGCGGACGGCCCGACGGTGGATTCGACGTGCCGACGGGAACTGCTCCACGCCCGTGTTCCCGGCCATGCCCGTGCTTGTCCCGCTGCCACGCATGGCTCCGGCCACACGACGGCAGCAGGTTCCCGAGCCCGGTGTGTGGTCTCGGTGGAGGTGGGCTCCGAGGGCTGTGCGAGTTTGGTCGCTTTGATCTCTGGCCAGGGCGGCGCTCGGCGGAGGCGTCCGTTCCCAGGGCCCACGCGCAAGTGTAGCGGGCAGGTCTTTGCCCATGGTGGAGCCCACAAAAAGAGAGGTGAAGCTGCAGAGCTAGCAATTTCCAGCTTCACCGTGGCGCGGCGCTTGTCTCGCCGAATTTCGGGACTTTGGTGCGGGAGCCGAGCAGAGAGTTTGCCGTTTGGCACAGCGAGCCGGAAAGCCGCTCATGAAGCTGCTCCCGAGCTGTGCCAAACAGGCCCAAAGCATGCATGCGCCACATCACATCCTGCAATTATCATGCGACACGGCTGTTGACGGTCACCAACGACATATTTTTAACGTCAACATTCTACCAATAAGGGGTGAAACTATACCTTACTACACACATATACATTTATTATTGACATATTTCCACTTGTAGTGTCCAAATTATTATTGTGCAGATTTATATAAGAAACAAGTGGAAAATGCACCAAAAGGCGCCTCCCTGGAAAGCGCATTCCTGAAGAACATCAAGCCCAAGGAAGAAATGGACCAAACACGCAGAACCGGGCCGAGCAAACACCGCCACACAACTTTTCAAGCCCAAACACGCCAGCCGCCAAGGCCCGGCCTGAACCGAGCCTGCATACAGTGCGCTGCGCACCACCTGGTGCACCCGCACCCATCCGGGCGGTTCAGGCCCGTGTTTGGCGAGGTGGTGCATTACCTTCCATAACTGGCTGTGCCGACGTTGGATGGTCGGTTCAAGCAGATTTGGAAGGTGTCCAAGGACGGTTTTGGCTCCTTCCATGTGGGGAGGGACATTTTCCAATGAGCCCCCTCTCCTCTACCTATAAAAGGAGGCCCTCTCCCCCCCTTAGAGACACACACCACACAATGTAGCCTCTCTCCTTTTCTTCTTCTTCTTCTTCTTCTTTCTACTTCTTCTTCTTCTTCCTTCTTCTTCTTCTTCTTCTTCTTCTTCTTCTTCTTCTTCTTTTTCTTCTTCTTCTTAGTTTGTACTTAGGAGGAGTTTGGCAAGGATAATAAAAGAGAGCAAGACATTTTGGAGCTATTCGGTATGAGCAATTTAGAGTTCTTCATCTTGTTCTTGTTATCTACTTATCAATATAGTCATGTTCTTGAATTAGAGCAAAGTTCTTGTGATATAATCTTGGTTGAAGAACTAGTTTATAGTTCCTATATCATGATCTTGTCTTATAGAACTTAGTGCTTCATTTATCATACATACATGTTTAGATCAAGAGCTAGAATGTTATGATGAGTTCTATCCGAGTTAGACTTGGTTGATGTTGGGTTACGGGATTGGTAGTCGCTTTCTTCGGGCGGCTAGTAGAAGGACCCCGGGACGGGTAAGCCTTGTTAACACGCTAGAGTGATAATCACTAGTGTAGACGTGGTGTCTAGACTAAGGGTTGCCTATCTTTTGTGGCGCATCCCACGGTTGAGGGGGTAGGCGGCCGGGTTGTGACAGACCTTGTCCGTCCTTTGTAATCCCCCACGCTCGGGTGTGGCGCAAAGGCAATTGCCTTAACACTATCCTTTGGGCGTGGGCGGTGCCCGGTAATTCAGCGAGACCTTGGCGAGCTTGACTTAGAATCTGTAATAGTAAAACATGTGTGTATCTCGCTATCTTGACATGACTATCTAGGATACGCCCATATTAGACTTATTCTTTTATTCATTCTTTTACCATTATCCTTGAGATTGGCTTGAGTGTGTGTGTCAAGTTGTCCTACTACCTATCTTGTTTTACCCCTTTTATGAGCATTGGTCTATTAAACATTCATGTTATCTTGTTCATGTCTCTATTAGATCCTTTTCCACCATGCCTTCCTTTGGGAAAATATAAATAACGATACCCAGAATACTTCCGGGTGAAATGCTACAATGATAGATCCGTGGCGCTTGCGGATGAATATCTTATTTGGCAAGATCTATCACCGTTGATGTACCTAGTGTTATCACCGACACCTGGTGGTTTCACTTAGGAATGTCAACGCATTTCTCGGCGCCATTTTTGGAGATGGGTTCTAAACCTGTTTCTAGTGATTGCGCTTTAGAAATGCAACAAGCATTTCCGGCGCCGCTGTTGGGGAAGGCATTGGTTTTTATAAGGCATCTTTTAGAACATGTTCGTCATGATAATATGCATGTGTAGTGACCTTTGTTCATAACAGGTTTATCTAAAATAAAAAAATATATAACTAACAAAATCTTTTATAAAAAGAAAAAAAATCCTATAAATAAAAAGCAAGGACATGTTATCAAGTTAGTATGCACCTTCGGGTATTCTTGTCGCTAACCATTTCGGTGAAGACTAAGAAGAACAAAGGAGCACGCAATGCTTGAAAACATGGAGGCTACATCAACAAGAAAACTTTGATGCTCTTGGGCGGAGGAACACACTCAAAAGGAGACCTCGACTTTGCACACTTGACTTTTCACGAAAGTCTAAGTGTGTGAGGGAAGATGGTGAGAATATCAAGTTCCAAGTGCACCAAGGGGATTATAAAAAAAAAAAGCTCGAGTGAAAAAAAAAAGAGAGAGAAAAATATGATGAAAAAAAGAGAGATGAATAAGAGATTAGCCTCCCCTTGCTATAAAGGAAAAGAAAAAAAAAAAAGAGAGTTGAAAAAAAAAGAGATATATACAGAAAAAAAAAAAAAAAAAAAAAAAAGGAGAGAGGAGCGAGTTAGGCCCGGATGATCAAAATAAACAATGAAGGCACCGACTCCACCCAAATTTGCTTCCATATAAGCATGAAGGGATCATTCTCTCCCAAGACCTTTGTTGCACTTTGAGTGAGTTCGGGTATGCCTCCCTCCGCCCCCGGCCCGGGAAGTCATAACCAAACCAAGATCAACACGCCACCAATGCAAAGAACTCAACTCTGTCCCTCAAGCTGCGGTCAAGAACACTCGTGCACGCCGAAGGTCCAAAAAAAAAAAAAAAAAAAAGAAAAAAAAAGAAGGGAAGGAGTAGCCATCTCCTTTACACCTTTGTGACCACTAAGGCCCATGGTGTGTATACACTACATGTGTGTATCACCTAAGCCTTGTGGCCCGCCCGAGATGGATCATCAAGCTACCACCACGGAGCTTCAACATATTGCCTTCATGCGCGGTTGGTACACACACACCCCTCGTGCACGCAAAGGTAATAATTCACCAATTCTTTTTTACTCATACTTATCTCCATATAAAAAAATCATGTCTTCTCTGTTTATGAAACATGGTCCGGGTTTGGATATGTTTACATGGATCCATGTGACACATCCATAGATCTTTTAGATCAAGCATGGTGCTTGGGTTAAAATGATCTTCTTTAATCAAAATTTGACATGGTGTTGAAGTTTGATTAATGAACCTAGGGCCGACATCATAAACAGTAGAGTTATTCTTTGATAGAGATAAAGCAAGGCTAGACTTATTTTGCATCTTTATCTTAGCCTTGTTTGAGTATGAAAAGTTTGGTGAAGCTCTTATGTTCTCCCTTGATAATAAAATCCTAATAAAAAAAAAATCTTTGAAAAAAAAACAAGTTGCTCTTTTGCTCCTTCCTGCATATGACTTGCAATTTGGTAATCATTTAAGGATGGTAAATCCACTCGTGAATCTACCATATACTAACCATGCAGGAAAAGCCAAAAAGCACGGGGTAAAACCCCGATCCAATGGGCTTTGAGCTAGCTTGGGGAGAACCAAAAACATGGTAATGTGAACCTTTCACTCTCATCCTTTTCCACTACCATGCCAAAAAAAAATGTGTTTTATAAAAATATTTTATTATCAAAATAAACAAAAATATTTACTACACAAAAAAATCTATAAGTAAATATTTTCAAAAAAAAAAAGATAAAAATCTTTATAAATAAAATAAATTCTTCTATGAAAAAAAACTATAATCATTTTGCTCTCGCCTTGCAATGCCTTTTATCTCCATTGGATGAATCTTGTTTTCAATTCATGCTTCCATTTTCTATGCCAAGATATGTTGCGGTTTGGAAGTCGTGATCATTTAGTCGATGATCCTACTTCCATAGACTTTTCGAATTGAGAATGGTGCTTAGGTCAAAAAAGTCTACCTTAATCGATTAGACATGGAGTCGAGTTTGATTATTGAAACAAAACTAGTAGTGTACATTTTAACACGACCATATGGACTAACCCCTCAAGCAAAAATTATCAAATTCAAGAGGGTGTCCTAGAGATGACAATGGAGAACAGATCTTGTCGGGCGAACCAAAAAAAAAAAAAAAAAAAAAAAAAAAAAAATAAAAACCTTTGAAACCCCAAGAATGGTTGTCCCGCTTTTCCAAGATCATCACAGACAAGCTTGGGGGAGTCTCCCCCGCACGCTCAAAAGACGATATTAATCTAAGATCTATTCATAGCGTTCACAAGCTAGCAACGCTCATAAACCAAAGGTAAGTCAAAAGCTAGTTTGGGGAGGACTCCCCAAAAGGTAACTCATATCTCACATTCCATTCGGTTATTTCCTTATCTTATATGAATGATGAGGTATGAGAATAATAATAATAATAATAATAATAATAATAATAATAATAATAATAATAATAATAATAAGATGGGAAGAAGAAAGAGAGAGAGAGGAGATTTATTCCACTCCATATATATGTGTTGTAGAAATGTTTTAGTTCTACCCCGTTGAAATGATGAATAGGTGCTCGTCTTATGTTTCTCCTCATTGCATAGTTTATAATTCGAATTTCTCTAAAGTTTGGGTTTAGTGGCTAAGTCTAAAAACTCATCCTAAAAAACCTGATTCATGTGGGTTGCATAGGCTCTATCTAGTCTAAGTTGTTGCCAAGTATGATATGGTACAAATGGATTTGCTATGATTTCGTCCAAAAAAGAGAAACTTGACATCCGGGAATCTAATTTGAAAGAAAAGAGAAATGATATGGGCTATGCTAAAAAAAAAAAAAAAAAAGAGAGATGAAAAATGGACATGTGTCCGAGGGCGAGTAGAGCCCACATCTCCAAAAAAAAAAAAAAAAAAAAAAAAAAAAAAAAAAAGAGAGAAATAAAAAAGAAAAAGTCTAGGGCGAGTAGAGCCCACATCTCCAAAAAAATATATATAGCAATAAAGCCCATACTTTCTCGAAAAAAACAAAATAGAACTTAAATAAATAAATCCCTGGATGAGAAAGTTGATCAAAAGGATGAATGAAAAGTAATTCATTTATAAACCGTTCTATCGGCAAACTTCCCAAGGCATTGAGAAAAGCTAAAAAGCCCCGCTATGAAAGGTAATAAAGGGTGAGCAAAGGCATGCCATTTTATTCAAACTCTAGTAGAAAATCTTATTATAACCCCGGCACTTGTGAAACATAATCGGCATAGTAGCAACTCCCGATCAACAACCAAGTACTTATCTTTGCTCGAGGACGCGCAAAGGGAGTTTTTGTTGACGGTCACCAATGACATATTTTTAACATCAACATTCTACCAATAAGGGGTGAAACTATACCTTACTACACACATATACATTTATTATTGACATATTTCCACTTGTTGTGTCCAAAATTATTATTGTGCAGATTTATATAAGAAACAAGTGGAAAATGCACCAAAAGGCGCCTCCCCGGAAAGCGCATTCCCCGAAGAACATCAAGCCCAAGGGAGAAATGGACCAAACAGCGAATCGGGCGAGCAAACACCGCCACACAACTTTTCACGCCCAAACACGCCGGGGCCGCCAAGGCCCGGCCTGAACCGAAACCCGGAGCAGTGTGCGCGCGCACCACCCGGTGTGCCTGCACCCATCCCGAGGCGGCTCGGGCCCGTGTTTGGCGGGCGGTGCATTACCTTCCATAACTGGCTGTGCCGATGTTGGATGGTCGGTTCAAGCAGATTTGGAAGGTGTCCAAGGATGGTTTTGGCTCCTTCCATGTGGGGTGGGACATTTTCCAATGAGCCCCCTCTCCTCTACCTATAAAAGGAGGCCCTCTCCCCCATCCTTAGACACACACCACACAATGTAGCCTCTCTCCTTTTCTTCTTCTTCTTCTTCTTCTTCTTCTTTCTTCTTCTTTCTTCTTCTTCTTCTTAGTTTGTACTTAGGAGGAGTTTGGCAAGGATAATAAAAGAGAGCAAGACATTTTGGAGCTATTCGGTATGAGCAATTTAGAGTTCTTCATCTTGTTCTTGTTATCTACTTATCAATATAGTCATGTTCTTGAATTAGAGCAAAGTTCTTGTGATATAATCTTGGTTGAAGAACTAGTTTATAGTTCCTATATCATGATCTTGTCTTATAGAACTTCGTGCTTCATTTATCATACATACATGTTTAGATCAAGAGCTAGAATGTTATGATGAGTTCTATCCAGAGTTAGACTTGGTTGATGTTGGGTTACGGGATTGGTAGTCGTTTCTTCGGGGCGGCGCTCTAGTAGAAGGACCCCGGGGACGGGTAAGCCTTGTTAACACGCTAGAGTGATAATCACTAGTGTAGACGTGGTGTCTAGACTAAGGGTTGCCTATCTTTTGTGGCGCATCCCACGGTTGAGGGGGTAGGCGGCTGGGTTGTGACAGCCTTGTCCGTCCTTTGTAATCCCCCCACGTTCGGGTGTGGCGCAGTGCAATTGCCGGACACTATCCTTTGGGCGTGGGCCGGTGCCCGAAGTAATTCAGCAGAGACCTTGGCGAGCTTGACTTAGAATCTCTAATAGTAAAACATGTGTGTATCTGCTATCTTGACATGACTATCTAGGATACGCCTGCTCCATATTAGACTTATTCTTTTATTCATTCTTTTACCATTATCCTTGAGATTGGCTTGAGTGTGTGTGTCAAGTTGTCCTACTACCTATCTTGTTTTACCGCTTTTATGAGCATTGGTCTATTAAACATTCGTGTTATCTTGTTCATGTCTCTATTAGATCCTTTTCCACCATGCCTTCCTTTGGGAAAATATAAATAACGATACCCTGAATACTTCCGAGTGAAATGCTACAATGATAGATCCGTGCGCTTGCGGATGAATATCTTATTTGGCAAGATCTATCACCGTTGATGTACCTAGTGTTATCACCGACATGGTGGTTTCACTTAGGAATGTCAACGGCGCATTTCTGGCGCTGTTATTGGAGATGGGTTCTAAACCTGTTTCTAGTGATTGCGCTTAAGAAATGCAACAACGGCTATGCACATGCTTGGTGTGGTCTTATTGCAATTATCCATTTATTCACCACTAGTACCGAAATTCTTTTTCGTGGGCGGGCTATTTAAACTTTTGTGTGGCGGGCATGGCCGCCCGTCGCCAACGAAAAGGTCACGGTTAATCGTGGGCCTTCCGTGGTGGGCGGGCGGCGTGCCCGCCACGGATAAGATTTCAGCCGTGGCGGGCAACATAACGCGCCGCCATGCAAAAGGATCTTAACCGAGGGCGGGCGCGTTATGCCGCCCGCCACGCTTAAGATACTTTTGCGTGGCGGCACGTTATGTTGCCCGCCACGCTTGAATTTTTTTAAAAAAATAAAATGCCATATATATATATATACATACATATATATACATATATATATATACACACATATACATATACATATATATCTATCAATCCATACACACATATATATAAGAAAGACAGATACTCAAATATATATCGATCATACACATATATATATATATACAAGTTTCACCGATCGATCGATCCATTTGTTCATATCGAACAAGTATTAGTTAATTACAACATCTATACAAAAATTGCGAGCTATATGTTGATGGGATGAAGATAGTCCTTAAGCCCTAGCTGTTCCCATCTCCTTAGCGGCGCAAACTGTTGAAACAGCCCTAGCTCACTGTCCACGTTGAAGAACGGCTGGCCTTCATGAACTATCATGTCTTGAGTAAACTTGCAGATGTTCGCTATCGCGCGCTTGAACCGCATCTCATCGGAGGCCTTTTGAAGTATCCCTGTGAACTTGTTCCTTGAGTCCTTGAGCTGTCGGTAGCTGGATTTGTACCTTATGCAGGCTCTGAGGTACTCCTGGACAAAGAATCCACACAAGTTTGATCCGAAGGGTTGTTTGAGGCACTGCACACAATAAACCAGCGTTATTAGTAATATCGAAGCAATAGCTAGGTAGTCGCACTAAGAAAAACTATGTTTCATGTATGCGTCGAAAATCTCGCCCCGATTTTGAGTCTATCTCTATTGCGCTCCTTACATTTCTCGGACCGTCGATCCCAGCAGTCCGGATCCTTTAAGTAGTGCTTGTAAGCGTGTCATTTAAAACCACTAAATTGTTAACGATATATGATATTCGACTCTTGTAATTGAATAAGGAGTTCATCGATCACTTACAATCTCAAGATTTTTTGAAATGTCGGTAGCCGTGGCGAGTTTGAGCCTCGTAGTGAGTCAAAGACAACGGCCCTCCGTCCCGAGGAAAGATCATGAAGCATATCCAATGTCCTTCGATCCCTATTCCGATCGGTAAGGCGCGTAATACATCGATACCCTTTTGGCTTGACCTTTTTCATTGCTGATATCACGTACTACGCTACTTCCAACTTCTTAGCTCTTTTCGTTCTTAGCCCGGATCTTACGTCTTTCCTCATCCGTCAAGTTGACCAAGTCGGGATGGTCCTTTCTTAGATTGAAACCGACGATCCGGTTCTCATTAATGTGCGATGGAGAGAGGTAAATAATACCATCCTTCGTCTTGGTCTTGATATCCATCAGGAGACCGATCATGCTTTCGAAGACATTTTTCCCAAGGTGCATCTCATCGATCGCATGGGGTGTATGTAGTATCTTCCAGTACTGTAGATACTTGAAGAAAATTGACTTCTTCTTGGAAGGAACGGCGGGAGGCGCTTCTTCCTCCAATTTATCCCTCTTTAAACTTCATTGTCTTGGAGGTGCCGTCACGCCTCGATCATCTTTCTTCTTCTTCTTTCCAAACTTCGCACTCCAAGTCCTTCACCATGTCAAACACCTTCGGACCATGACTCGCCCTTGTTGTCAAAGTATATATTCATTTTTGCATCTCGGTACCTATGCTTACTGCAGAGGAAGCGTCTGTGTTCCATGTACACACTTTTGGTGGATCCCTTCGGGTAAGTGGAGCGAGGTTTCTTCAATGCAAGCTACACAGGCGGTCTTCCCTTTAATCTGCCCGATAATGAAAAAGGCGGGGGGTAATCGGTGATGGTGACAAAGATGATGGCACGAAGGGTGAACTTCTGCTTGCGGTACGCATCAACCATGTTGGCTCCATCATCAAATAGTACCTGCATCTCCTCCATGAACGGCTCCGGGAACACATCTATATCGCTTCTTGCCGCCCGGTCCGAAATGAGCATGGTCGATAAAACATACCTCCGCTTTTGACAAAGATGTGGAGGTAGATTGTACATGGCGAGGACGACCGACCACGTCTTTGTGTGTGCTGCTCGGATCACCGAATGGGTTCATTCCGTCGGTACTCAATGCGAACCGAATGTTCACGGGCTCCTCTCGCAAAAGTCGGGGTAGGCGGCGTCGAAGTCTTGCCACCGCTTAGCGTCCGAAGGGTGCCGTAGCTTCCGTCATCCTTTACACGATCGCTAGATGCATGCCGGTCATGTGCTTAGCATCCTCGGGGTTCCCATAGAGAGCGCCAAGAAGCGATTAGTGACCGAAAAGGTACCACATTGACAGCGCCGGACATTTCCTCTGCGTGTAACCTTCCTCTTCCTCGTCCCGCATTGACCTGATCTTCTTCGCGGCCGCCTTTGGTTTTCTTAGCCCCCTTCTTTTTTTTTTTTCGCCCGGCCCCGCTTCCTCATCGAGGTCATCTTCCACGCGACATCCGGCATTACGCTTGTATCGACTAGCGCCCGCGGTCGCGGACAAGCGGGTCAAATTCTCGTCTTGATCACCCCGATATAGGATACAATGGTTAGGGCAGGCATCGAACTTCATTACTTTCATCGCCACTAGTCGGATCAACTTCTTAGCACGATACGTGCTAGCGAGGAACCTTGTTAGGCGTTGGATACGTGGTGGCGGGTAACTTACGAGCTCATTGAAGCTAGTGTCGGACCAGCCATGACGAGACTTCAACATCGGCAAATGCGGGTTGAAACTTCGGTAGCCGTGCAACCCTTCGGACTGTCTTTGTAAATCGGATCAATTGCTTTGCCTGCTTCATCTGTTTGAAGTTCTCCAACCATCTCGGGCACCCAAACAGAATGTCATCCTCATCGAGTCGGTTGACCAAATCCTCAAAAACCCGGACATCCTCAGGCTGCGTTGGATTCTCCTGCTCGCCACCCCCTCCACCACCACCGTCATCGTCGTCGTCGTCGATGTCAGCCGTGCTTTCGAATAAATCTGATGGAATTGGACCGGCTGGTGGACTTTCTGGTACTGGATCGGCCAGGGGACTGCCTGGTACTGGATCGACTGGTGGATCGAAGGGTGGAACTTCTTCGCCATGAAAAGTCCAGACCAAATATTCACTGACGAAGCCATGCATGATTAGGTGAGATCGCACCCGCGGTGTCATTGAACACTTTCAGATTCTTGCATTTCGCGGCTCGTTGAATTATCTCATTTGTATTAAACGCCGAGCAACAAACTTCTTGACCTCATCATAGTATTCGTCATCAACCCCCTCTTCATCTCATACATCCAGTGGGCTCGGTGCCTCTCCATCCTGTCTCCCTGCTCTTCCAAAAAACTCAAACGAAAAAAATAAATAATTAGAAGTTCCACCATATAGATCTTGATCTAGAGAAAGGCAAAAAAAAAAAAAAAAGAAGAAGTTCCACCATAGATCTAGATCTAGAGAAAGGCAGTTTTCTCTCTCCTCCATGGATAGGTCTAGAGAGGGGGATGAAAAAGAGGGAAAGAAAGATGAAAAGAGGCATTTACCGACCAATTAGTGTCTTCTCCTCCCCCAAATCAAAGCCAAAAGACCCAAATCAAAGTTTTTGTCAAATTTTTGGTCAAAACCTCCCCCAAGTGTTGGAAGAGGAAGATCGTGGAGGAAGACGAAGGGGCGGCGGCCCAGGTTTTATAGGCCTCGGCCTTTTGCGTGGCGGGCGCCCTAATATGCCCGCCACGCAAAAGAAGCAGGACGCGTGGCGGGCGCCTGCAACGCGCCCGCCACGGTTAACATATTTTGCGTGGCGGGCGCGCGTTAAGGCGCCCGCCACGTCGAGAGTGCGACCCCGAAGGACGAGCGGGGGCTGATCATTTCGTGGCGGGTGCAGATTGTGCCCACCACGGAAAAGATCAGCCCCCTGCCGCAAAAATCATTTCGTTACTAGTGCACCAGCATTAATAATGATGGTGTACCAAATTCGTAGGCTCAGAAGACTTGCTCTTAGTCCTGTATACACATTATACTGAAAATGAATTAGTGGACATGTGTCACCATCTCATCTATTTGGAGGCAGACGGTAGACAAACATATTCCCTAGGCAGAGAAAACATACTTACATGCATGGACCAAGCTGTACGATTAAGTCATTAATGAATGATATATTTTGATGATGTAATGGTTTAATGGTCATTGGATCCAAATTCGTATTATGAAGTGAGCTTTCCAGAACAAGTCAATACAAACTGAATGGACAGAAATATAATTAGCTGGATAGTATTTACACACGAGACATGCACTACAATTGGGCTTAATTTGTGTGTGTATATATATGCGTTGTTGTGTATCGGACAGTGTCGCTAGAAAATTTACCGAACCGATGCAATTAATACCTAGTCATGATCTGGTCACAGTAGAAATGAGCAGTAAACTGGTATCCTTTTTCCCTCCAAATAATTTCTAGTCTGCCAAGAAGTGAGGAAGAACAAAATGACCAAGAACACTACTTTAGATTCAATTTCAGTAGTGATGCATTTAGATAAAACGTGTTACTCATGAGATCCACACCATTGTCCGTGGAGAACAAGCCAGTACTCAACAGTGATGCGCCTTAGCTGAACACATCACTGTTGGTGGGTCCTGAGTGACGCATTTTGTAGTGACGTGTAATGTACGAACGCGTCTCTGTTAGTTTTATTAGTGATGTGCTTTCATGCATCGCTGGTATGTTCACATCATTTGGTGTTTTTTCTACGTCACTAATGATTGTCTAGACACATCACTATGTGCTTTTCTGGCATAGTGTCACAGCTAATCTCAACATGTGCTTATATCCTATTGCCACCACCAATGCATAGTATACCACAAGCAGCCATTCTGGATTGTAAGATACGTTATAAGATTTTATTTATTAGATTAATTTACTATATTTTTTATTCCATGGACATACCGTAATTGCTGACTTATATGGAGACGAGATGCTAACTGATCAACCGAGAAAAGTACATATGGTCTCTGCACTTGTTGGCTGTAGAATATTTTTTTGGTCCTACACTAGCAGTGGTGCTGCGGAATCGCTGACCAACGTTGAGCAAAGCTTGAAGTCAGATCATCAAGGTCGTTTTTAGGAACGAAAATCATATACTGATCACATCCAAGTGCTGCCATTCCTTGTGATGGACTACACAGTCCGCATTATGGTTCAATAACATGTGCCTTTTAAGCAGACTGATGACTGGCAGCATTTGGTGTTCATGGTCAGTACCCAGCCAGCTGCTGCCAATCAGCTCCGTGGGCTGATCACAGATAGCGTACTAGCTGCCTGTTGACGGAAGCCCAGCGCGTTTTCCAGTTTCCACCACTGCAGAACCGCAGTCTGCAGCAGAGCTAGAAGCCCAGGTTCCAGGCCGCTCAGGTGGACAAAAACTGTCATCGACCAAGGTGCCACGGCTGGATGAGATGCACACTGCAACCATACGATGGTGCTACTCTGGCTCAAGTGCTTCTGGCTACAGATGGCTTCACTAAGCTATCTGAATGGAATAAGTGAGAGCAGAATCTCTATTTGGGTCCATGCAACATTCTTGTGTCTTGCTAAGTGTAGGGTAGTGTTCCAAGCGTGGTCCTGATGCATCTCATACCTATGACTGTACGGTCCATTAACTTGTTCTCTTGAAAAGTTGATCTAGAGGGTTTTACTACTCTACTATGTCACGTTATTAGTATTGCACTATGTATCTCTGATTATGTAATCATCTACCACCTTGAAAATAATACTGCCGTAGTGGCAACATATATAATCCTCTAACGCTATAACTTTACGTTCTTGCCAAGGCAGTAGTATACTTGCATTGAATGAATGAGTGGTGAATAATTGCATTGATGAATCATGACAAGTGACACAATGGATAGGGTGCACGTGGTTTCCTTTGGCCTAATATATAGCACAACATACAAATGGGGAATTTCAAGGTCAGAAGAGCCGTGCACCTGAGTTGAGAGAAAGGTTGGCCAAATATATTAGGCTTATGAGGCATCAGGATCACACAGGTGACCAAGATGAGGTTTGGTTGTAGGAAGGACTGGAGGAGTGGACTGTCGAAGCAGAGAACTGCTGTGATCAGTTACCAGAGTAGATTTGCATTGAAGCAGCAGGTGAATGGTGGAACGTGTGTGCAGGTGAAGTGCATCGGCTCAACATCATCTCTGGCATTGCACAGCAGCTCCTAGCTAGATGTTGGAACCCGAACGATGTACCGAGCTTAGAACGTGAACGCCAGTGGCAGTGCGGTGACCACGACGAGAACTCAATTAGATGGAACACACAAAACAAGCACACGAGGAAATTGGGATATTGGTGCTTCTAGGCAATGCAGCTTTTCGGTCTTCCGTTGATGCCTTTATGTATACAATACATGCCTACAATCTCTGACTTGATAGCCAACTATCACCGGCTGAACGCCGCATGTCATGGGCGATGTCCTTGCTCAGAGACGCGCGCAATGTTCGCCATGGTGCTAACTGACCGTACCAACTCGTGCTGTGTCATGATCTCGCACACCAACGATCATGCACATCAATATCCCCTAGCATACCTGATGCATGAGTCAACACAAAAAAAAAAAAAAAAAAAACGATTGCATGATGATATGCAACAATTTAGCTAACACCAGACCCCTATGGGCTATCGTCGTATTGCATCTATTGTATAAGTAGCAGAGTGATGTTTGTAAATCTGAGTCCAACTTCATGGTCATAGGCTAGTTTCCGGCGGCAGAATTTTACAGTTACCTTACTCTAGAGAGTTGGATACAAAAAGAGAGGAGTAGCAGATCGAGTCATGTTGAAGGCATCATCTCGGTCAGTGCCTGGCTGCTGAACAGGGGACACATCCCTTTTTTTTGATAAACAGAGGACAACTCCTTAGAAGTTCGAATAAGGAACCATTTTACTTGCTTTCATGTTAATGATAAATGTCATAGCAAATTTTTATATGCCTCACAGTATTTTTACACTTCACCAGCTGCTCGCGTTTGTGAGCCAAAGAAAACCTCATTGTAGATGATATGTTTTGCCTTTTCCAAGTTTATCTTGTTGTTTTGCCGAGGGCAGAACCTCTTGCTTGCATTTTCATGTTATATATATCTCCTGCTGTATACGAAAGCTATTGTTACTTCTGTCAGGCTCATGTGTTGCATGATTCATTGATGGAACAGTGCCAACATTGTACTCCCTCCGTTCCATTGAGTTTGTCATCCTAGATTCCGTGTCATCTTGTTTGATGATTCGTCTCATTCAATTTTTTTGTACAAATATAATTTATTTTGTTATGACTTAATTTATCAATAAAGATACTTAAATATTTATCAATTTATTTTATTACTTACATAAATATTTTGAATAAGACAGATGGTTAAACATTAAGTTCAAAAGGCAAAAACGTTAAACTCCATGGGACAGAGGGAGTACGTGACAGTGAACGAATTGGTGAATCATGACAGCTGACAATTTTTCTCAGAGCATCACTTGCGTGCAGAATGCTTGAGTTGACTGCAGGTGGATGCTCGTGGGAAGTTAGAGGTTGTGCGAGCGTTCCTCATGCGTGGTCTGGCAGAATGGGTAATGTCCTTGGTGGCGAAGGCCCACTACTGGGGTACTCGCTTGCAAGTCTGCACAGCTGCTGGAGTTCTTGCTCACTCTCTGCGAGGGCACCATACACCAGCGCACCGGATCGGACATCTGAGCGGTAGCAAGTCCAGTTGATCCGCGGTTAAAAACATGCATAAAAAAGATCCACGGTTTATGTGAACTAGATCATGGTGTGTCCAAAATTGCAAACCACATCCAATAGGCCACTCATGTATCATTTAGATTATTCAGAGATTTATATATCTAAAATGTTCATATTTATTATATTTTACAAAATTAGAAATAAAACAAATATATTTCACCTATCACCTTAAAGAAAGCACTGGATAGGCTTAATCATTCGACCAAATTAGATGTACAGTTTATATTTATTTGAGAGTACCACGATAAAGCCTCTTTTCTTTTAAATCAATTTCCACATGTACGACTGAAAGTGAGCTTTATCCAAGATTTTGCATTTTCCAACATGTCACTTTATGAAATATTGATTTGAGTGAATTCTTATATGCTATATGCTAGTTAGGGACATTCACGGATATATGTTTTAGTCAATAATATTATAATGTTAATTACAACATAAATAAACAAGTTACGGGGCTGTTTGTTTCAAAATGTTGTCAGACTTTTTTAGTCTCCGGACTTAGTTTCACAAAAAGTCCCAAGAGGTACTTTTAGGGACTAATAAATAAAAAGTCCCTTCGTGTTTGATTTCTAGGGACTTTTTTTAGTCCGAGTGACTAAACAGTCCCTGAACCAAACATGGCCTATATCTTCAAACATTTGTTTGGACACAAAATAAGGCGTAGTATATATAACTGCATAGATTGAATGAGTGGCAGATAATTGCGTTGAATGAATCATGAACATTGCATAGGGTGTGTGGTTTCCTTTGGCCAAATATATAGCACAACAGGCAAGTAGAGAGAAAGGTTGTCTACTCTTTCCAACTAAGGCCTTGTTGAAATTTTTTTAATCCGACACTATTCCGCCCAGGAAGGAGTTGATCCATTTCACAGCTGCTACCTACCATGGAATGAATCCTGGAGCTGTAACATGAGGATCTCCGGCCGGAAGTAGGTGGAGTGAACCTGATTCTTTCCGCCCGGACGACTCCAAACCAGGCCATCTTGTTCCATTGTAGGCCATTCCGGGCCAGGAAAGGCCGAACCGAACGAGGCCTAATGGAGTTGTCACTTGGTAGTGGACTTTGGGTATTAGGAGGCATCAGGATCACACAAGCGACCAAAATAAGGTTTGGTAGTAGGAGCAAAGAAAAAGACAGTAGGTTGACGAAGTGACAGAGCCGAGAGATTCAAGAATGACCAGCAGAGTCATGATGATGTCATCTTGGTCAGTGCCAGGCTGCTGAATTGAAGAGAGGATGAATCGTTAAAAATTAGATTATCTTTTATAAGGAACCATTTTACTTGCTTCCAATTTAAAGGTAAATGTCATAGCAAATTTTCAGCTGTCTCTCTGTAATTTGTTTGCTTCATCAGTTGCTCTTATTTGTGGGCCAATGAAAAGCACATTGGACGTACCAGATATATGTTCTGCCTATTACAAGTGTCTGTTCACTATGCCAGAAATCGCTATCTGCGACACTTGTTAACTGCTATCAGCGACACATTTTTACACGTCACCCCTTTTTTACGTCGGAGATAAGGGCATATCTGTGACGCGTATTTACGCGTCACTGATAACACCTTATCTGTGACGCATATTAACTACAAGTGTCAGCAATAACACCATATCAGCGTCACGTATTGGCAATACGTATCTCCGATAACACCTTATCAGCGACACGTATTGGCTACACACGCCACCGATAAGGCTTTATCAGTGACACATGTAGCCAATAAGTGTCACTAATAGCTATCTTCGAAAACAAAAAAAAATACGATGGTCATATATAATATTATATACAATGATCATATATATATATACACATCATTGAACCCAACATTACTTGTACATCTTTACAAAAGGAACAAAAATACATGCATAGGCAACAGTAATACGACAACGACAAATCTAGATGGCATATTGCCTATTGCCTTAGAATAATCTAGTTGAAGTCAATACAAAATGCATCATCTCTGTTTTACTCTAGGACATTGGTAGCAGGTGATACTGCTCCGGAGTGAACAACAACTTCACTGCATCTGCTGATACCTTCAAATGCGCCTGCCCACATAATCCTGAGAATATGGTTCTGGACCTGATGGCACTTGTACATGTTTCTCCACATATGCACAAGCCTAGATCAAGAGAAGAAAGTTCAGACAGGGTAACATGAATGAAATAGTACTGTGATAAGGACTGCATAAAAATGTAACGTTTGAGCACTGACACTGATAACTTGTGACATGCATTCATTTATTATTAATCCAAGGGCTACATTCCAAGACAAAAGTCAAATTATGCATGAGGTAACTAGAAAAGAGATTAGCTGTATCAACAATGCAAAAGTGGTGATGATTTTCTGGGAAGACTTGGCACATGCTATTCAGTTCAGCTGACTAACAGAAATACAAAATGAGTACTATCAGTACATGAGCAGTGGCCTAGAAGATCTCTAACAATGAATGAGCTAAGCCTAAAGTCATAATATGATGAGGCGTACATATTAGGCTAGGGTCAGCAACAACCTAAGGTTGTCCAGTTGATACAGAAGTGCTCAGCAGCGGAGAAACTGTGTAAGCACTGGAGAGACGGTTACTGTCGGGGCAACAGTGGCTGTAGGCATCATTGGAGGCTTAACAGTGGTTACCACCAATCTCTACATGAGACAACGAAAATCATAGAACATGTTCAGCCAAAAGACAATACTCTCATATTTCATCAAGTTCCATTTCTACTATAGCTCTGTTCTGTTCAGGGAAGATGTGAAGCTGTAGCTTTGCTCTATTATGGGAAGCACTAGCTGAAAGTAACTGAATTCAGATTAAAGTAATAAAAATTACGAAATCATAGCATTAGCCAAACCAATAATAGAATGTACAGACTAATATGTTCTGGTCACTGAAACTGTTGTCTAAATAATATATGATGGTGTTGACACCCAAAAATGGCGTGGTCTAAGTCATGGTAAAATTCCAGACTTAGCCAATTTTATGAAGAGCTAACTCACCGCAAAATTCCAAACTTAGTCAAATTTTTCGAGGAGGATCGAAAAGGGCTCTCTTGAATGTGACCGGACTCACTGGCGCGTCCGGTCGGGTCGCGCGCCGCGATCGGTTTGCAGACCTTTCTGTTTAACCGATCGGACGCGGACACCGGAGCGTCCGGTCAACCCCCGTGCGTCCGGTCAGTCAGCTGGGCGTTCAGGCCTGCTTCGAGGTTTCGACCGGAAGCACCCATGCGTCCGGTCATGCGTCCGGTCGTAGGGTCCGGTCAGTTTTCGCGGCACGATCGATTTGCAGGGCTTACTGGAAAGTCGACCGGACGCATGCACCGGAGCGTCCGGTGCAGGCCGATCGTGCATCCGGTCACCCCGACGCAGGCCCGTGTCCGTACGAGATCCGAACCGATTTGTTTCCAATCGTGTTTTGGTCGGTTTTTGAGGCTTGGAAACGTCCAAGGACGGTTTCCTAAAAGGATAAGACCACCCTCCTCTATATAATAAAGATGTTCATGGCCGATTTGATCCCATCTACATCCAATCGACAATCAATCTACCCCCTGTCCTGTTTGTAGGTCATCTTCTTCCTTCAACCCCTCTATGTTGCTGTTCGGCGGCGAACTCCGCGTTCTTCGTCGGCGTTCTAGGCGGCCACGCTGGTCCTAGAGCACCCCTCGCGTCGCGTCCTCCCGGCGGGTCTTCCCGAGGTGCGTTCGAGGTTCTTCCAGCCGTCCACCGAGCTCTCGCCACCCCTACCGTTTCCTAGATCGGTTAGGGCGGCCACGCTGCGGTGCTCGCTGCTCCAAGGTTGTGTACAACCTTCGTGGGCGTCCAAGGCCCTCCCGGTGTGTTGGTGTGAAGCCCTAGTTTCGCGTCAACAGATGGCAAGGTAGACATGGCCTCACACAGCTCACACTCAGGCACTCAGTCATGGAGGATCAGGCAAACACAGGAAGTGGAGACATAGAAGAGCGTAATTGAGATAAGTGCAGTGGTGAAGGCTGCTGCTATCTAGTCATATTTTTCAATCTACAGTGGTGCAGTATTTTTATTTTATCAACACATCAAGCTTTGACACATGCTGCAAACTCAAGTTACATACTAACATTAAACACATAGATGACTGATAGCTGCAGCAGCTACTGCAAATCAACTTATAACTTAAATACTTGCGCATATGAGTAAAAATTTCAGAAGCAGAGAACCAATATTTGCAACACAATGGTCCTAATGAAATGTTGTGAAATAATCAATGAACTAGTTCTGCTGCAAGCTTCAAATATTTAAATGTTTAGTGTTCACCATCTGAAAGATTCCAGGAGCTGTAACAATCTAATCCAGGCTAAAGAGACATTTCCGTACTAGAAGAAGTAAACTGCAAGGGAACACAAGTAAGCTATTTGCTTGAGTGCTTGAATCCAAATTAGTTTACCAAAAGCCACAAGTGGGAGTGATTGTTTCTATTCAGGTTCTAGTTGCGAGTCCGGAACACAAGTAATAGACACATGTATATCTGGAGTCAAAGGCTCACAATTCAAAGGGATCAACCTTCCTCAAATTATACCAACAAATCAGTTACTCATCTCACTGGATGACAAGGTTTTTGTAATAAAATAAAATTTGTTGCCAAATATCAGTTGGCCAAATAATCCTATATAGCCTCATTTACACCAAAAATTTCCATTTTGCTTGTAGATAACCCATATCCTACTCCATTCATATGGTTTCTGATCTTATTTAATAAACCTAACCCAAATCCAACTCCATTCATACAGATTTCCTCTTCCCTTATTTAGTATATATATAAACCTAGGAATGCATCAGACAAACTCGTAGGCACAGCTTAATAATATTAAATTATGACCCGCCGCATGGAACAACAGATGAGATCTATGTTAATTATATCTATTATTATATATAAATGGATCTGCTGCATGGTAATCAAAATCAAAGCCAAATCATATAGGTTCGGTCGGGAGGGAGAGAGGGGAACCGACCGGTACAGAGATGGGGTTCGCGCCGCCCGGCACGTGGTGGAGATGACGCGAGGCAAACGGATCCGTCGCCGTCACCGGCCTGACCTCACGCTGGTGCCGGAGGAGACGGGGGCGCTGCCACTTGAGTGATGCGTCATCGAGGGGCAAGGGAGACGAGGATTCGCCAGCCGTTGTCACCGAGGAAGGCTGATCCGCCGCCGCCGTTGCCGTCGCGGGCCAAGGAAGCCAGATTCGCTGCCGCCATCGATGCAGCCTCATGCACCATCGCTTGGTGGCCGGGAAGGGGACGACGCCGCTTGGGCGCCAGGGTGCGCCGAGATGCCTTGGGGTGCGCCGCTGCTGGGACGCTGCCGTTGCGGGGGAACGGCTGGTGCGGCGGCTATCGTAGAGTGAGCAGCGTGGGCTGGTCTGGCTGTCCGGCTGGAGAGGGGCTAGGGTATGGAGGCGTGCGACCGGGCTGTTTGCCAAGGCCCAAAGGCCCACCCCAGTTGTTTGTGACGCGATTCACAAAACTAGTCACAAATATATGTGCATATGAGTGACACGCCTATAAAATGCGTCACATTAATTGTTGGTGAGACGTTTTGTTGATGCGTGTCACGGATAAGGACACCTATTTGTGACGCGACTAACCAACAAGTGTCGCAGATTTTATCGATGACGCTGTTTAACAAGACGTGTCGCTGATAAGCTATTATTAGTGACGCGTATTAATCATAGAGCATAAACAACAACTAATTTGTGACGTGTCTTGTTAACCTGTGTCACTGATAATCTATTTGTGACGCGTTTTGCTTCTGAGTCACTAATAGTGGCGTCACTGATAGCGATTTGTGGCATAGTGGTTGTTTCTTTGCTGAGGAGAGAACCTCTTGCTTGCATCTTTCATGTCAATCTCTTGCCGCATGCCAAAGTCATCCTTGGGAGTAGTAGTGTGGATGGCGTTGGCGTGCACGCCTAGCGTAGCCGCGTGTTGCGGTGTTGCTATTGGCATGGCCAAGGATTCGTCATGGGTCGAGATGATGTCATTGGCACCCGTGGGAGCATCGGCGGCGCCCAAGGATGGGGCGTCGTCATTGGCAACTTCTGTGGCAGCCCGCAGTTTCTCCTGTAGCGTGTTGTAATGGCCTTCATCTCGTCGATGTCGGCGCGAGCTCTCACCATGAATGCGATTTCCCAAGTGTAGGCCATCGGATCTTCAAGGCGGAGGTGAGGGCCGGGGACTGATAGGTCTCCAGATACCCCTTTAATTTTTCTGATTGATACCATATAATTACTACCCCTTACAGTTATAGTCTGGGGAAGACTTACATCTAAAGAAATCTCTTATTCTATTTCCTATTTTATTCCTATTTTATTCTCTAAATATTTATTCCCTAATGACGATGCTAATGACGATGGTGGCCGGTAGCGGCGGCCGGCCAGGGCGCGCACGCTTTGGGCGTTATTGGACCCTGCCGTGGTGTACTGTGACACTTACAATTAATGGCAATGTTATAATAGTCCTTGAAACAAATGGTAAAATTGCAATTGGCCGTCAAATGTTATAGGCGAATAGCACAGAATTGAAAGGATTAGGTGGACACCAAAAAAAACAATTTCAATTCTTTCATCAGAACGGGAGTCGGCAGCATACATGGAAGTTAATTAGTTATATACCTGCCCATCTACTCCTGCTTCACCATTGTATAGAAATATAGACTATTATGCTACATAACTCGTCAATTGGACAAATTTAGTACGCACAAAAAAAAATGTTCATATTTACTTCTGTCTATACAAATACGATACCCGATTAAATATCCTATAATCTCTATTTGGTATCATAACTTTCCATTTTATTAGATATCATATATAGTGTATATGTATTTCTGTTTTTAAATATGTATTTATTTAGATCTCAAATAAAGTCAGATCACATCTCGTTGTATCGTATCAGTTTTGAGATATCATGAATCTATATTTCGGCCAATATCGTCTATTTAAATATAGCTTCGAATCCTCGCATGGAAAGAAAATGAAGGAAGCAGTACTGTTAAATATCCATTTGGTATCCTCAACGCTGTATAGTTGCACTGAATGAATCATCATTAGGTAGGAGCTAGTTTGCTTTGGCCAATGTATGTATATATGCTATAAACGTTGCAAATGGGGAAGTATGTGGCCAATCGTTATATATAACTTTTTTTAGATAATGGATAAACATATCCGGCCTCTACATCCAAGGATGTACACAGCCAATTATTACACAAACTTTCAATAAAAAGAAAAAAAGACAGCCATGGTCTTATAAATCGACCAGGAAGCTAGTTCAAACAATATAAATGATTCCATCCTTTATTGGAAATCTCTAGAGTAATAATTTCTAATCTCTTGCTCGTCGTTGAGAGTACTTCCTTGGCTGTCTCGTCACGCTGCAGCGGGGCCCAAGAGCGTAACCAGATGCGCTCCTCTAAAAATTATCTGTAAAAAATAGAGTTAGATTTCATTTGATTAAAAAATAACATCATTACGGCATCTCCGGATAGCCCCAGCACATGGCAGCCACACCCACCCAAATCAAATTTCTAATCTTTTTATTTTGATTAGCTAGCCAATTCCCGAACATACGGCTGATTGATCGAGGTTGAGTTAGACTAGTAGCATAAAAGATAATCCTCCAGATCATTTTGGTAAGGGGACAGTCCAGGAATAAATGTTGGATAGTTTCATTCCTATTACAGCAAATGCACTTTAGACTCCCTTTCTAATTTTTCTTGGCGAGGTTGTCTTTGGTCAAGACTACCCCCCTCTGTAAAAACCACAGAAAGATCTTAATTTTTAGAGAATCGTTATATATAACTGAACTGAGGGAAAAGGTGAACAAAGTGAACTATGGGTACCATAAGTATTTGATCAAATATTGTCTGCTCCTTCCAAAGAAAGGAGTGTGGCCAATATTGTCTGGTCTTTCCGAAGAATGGAGTCGTCGCTTGGTTGCAGTATAACCTATGTTTGGTAGGCTTGTGAGGCATTGGGATCGCACATGCAAGGAAACGGTACAAATCCACTAATATGGAAAAACATGGTCGGGTGGTAGGCAGGACTACAGGAGCAAAAAGTTCTCTTGACCGAGCATTGAGCTCCAAACAACTGCATTTCTTGCATTGTGCAGCAGCTCAGTGGCCAGACCTCTATCATTCTAGTTATTCAGTTAGTAGAATTTTATGAGCCCACTTGAGTGGCACAGGTTTTGCTGGTGGCAGAATTTTACAGCCATGCTTGTAATGGCAAAAGTGCATTTGGCCCGAAAATTTACATACTGTTGGTTACAAGCCAGTATGATAAAGCTTGTGAGAAAATGCTAGGTGGCTGCTTACAAATTAAAGCATTACTTTGCCTCCTTTCGGTGCCTGCTGTATTAATCCACCAGATTATGTAATGGTTGAAAGAAAAACAAGTTGCACATGGTCGTGTTTTGTCAGATGTGAGCTGATTGATGGCAAAACGCAGTTGGTGGAGAATTTTAGCACGTGAGGGCCAGAGCGTGTGTATGGATGATGTATGTTGGCACATACAGTTCCTAAGTGTAGTTTGAATTTGCAAGTGTGTTGGTGGTCAAAGGCTATTCTGGTGGCAATTTGAAGTTGTCTTACTTTTAATGCCATGGCTTCAGTAATGTTTCAGATGTTAAATATAATGCATTTGGCGCTGAAAAAGTAACTGAATGTGTAGGCCATTACCATAAAATTGTTCAATTTTGTCCATCGACCAAGTGCATTGGCGCGTCAAAACAGAGTGGGAAAGCAGAACAGGCAGCAGGCCAGCACATCAGCATGACTGCCTTCATCCCTAAGGCGTGAGAATGTTGTACACAGGCAGCGGCTCACTGGTACTGTGTTACACCGCAGACTATCACATTGCAGACAGCTAAAGGGAAACCGCAGTGTATTGGATCCAAAATAATTGGATTCAGTGGTCATGGGCTAGGGCTTAGGGTGTGGATTGGCGGCAATTGATACAAGACCGATGAGTAATAAAATCCAAAATGAAATTTATATTTAGTTGCTTTATCCTATAAATGTTTTCATTCTTTGTAGAGCATGTATGTGGGTTCTGGATATGTATCTATTTGAATGTTGATTTAAGTGAAATTGTTGTATTGTAGTTTGGCGACATTATGAATCTATATTTGGCCAAAATCTTTAAATGTTTTTTGTAACTTTAAACATTATATCTTCAAGAGTCAGTTCCATTTCATAAAGGATATGAAGGAAGTCATGTTGGGATCTCAGATGTTATTAGCTGCATTGAGTGAAGCTCAACATATTATGTAGCGAGCTTGGGCCAATATATATAGCAGATGCAAATGGTGAAGTAAAAGAATAGCTATGACCTGAGCTGAGAAAAAGTTGAAGAGAGGGAACTATGAGTGAGACAAGTATGAGTGACTGTTGTTGTAGATAGGCTTGTGAGGCATCAGGATCACACATAAAACAAAAATGGTATTGAGTGACTAGCACACAAATCAACTTTCGTGGGTGGGCAGGAGTGCAACTGCCAGAGTTTGAGTTGTCCGAGTTGGGTGACGATGGGTGACAAACCTTCCATTTTTGAGGGACCAACATTTGCTGGATGTATATTGTCAGAACTGCATGTCTAGCATTACATGCATGACATAACTGCATCTATTGCATATTGCAGCAAAGCTCCGTGGTCCTGAGTCAGTGGTTGGTTAGGCCGCCTGACCCCTATATCATCCCGGTCGATCGACCAGTCTGATCGGCGTATCAGAATCCCCTTGTTGGTCAAAGGCAATTCAGTGGCAGAATTTAACAATTTACTTACTGTGTGTAATGGCAAAAATGCATTTGGCCGGAAAAATTACCTACTCTAAGTTACGATTAGGTGGTCGTGTAATAATGAAGTTTCATTATCTTGTCAATACGATGCAGAATTCCAAGGCTCCAAGCATCTTGTGCAATGCTCCCGGGCTGGGGCGACAAGAATTGAAATCGGTCCACTTGCACGGCAGCACGCACACAAAGGATTAATTTAGGTGGTCAGTGTACAACTGACTGAATGCTACCTTGGTCGGACACCAGTACGATCCACTCTACTGTCGCAACAACAAAAACAGGGCATGTCGAGGTTACAGACTGATGAGTCGCATGTCCAAAAAACAGATGCATCAAACAACAGGCCCTTCTTCATCCATATGTGTTCCATGGATTTGGTTTCCAATCACAGTGAGTTGGACAAGACAAGAATATTTTTCGAGAACATGTTTAACATGTGTTTCATTAAGAGAAGTGGGAGTTTTTCCTTACAAGTTGAGCTAATGCCATTTGGCAATGTGCGTCTGCATTAGTCAACTACCAAATAGTACATGAGGTCGATTATACGCATGAGAACGAGCCACATAGGAAGTAACAGCTGGGTGCATACTAAGTTAGATCCACTACGAAGACTGACATCACCCGAAAGCCAGCTCCAATCCTAGACAACGGAAGGCAAGAATGAACACTAGTGCAAAGCTAGCATGTTTATGATGCCTGGCAATGAGGCCCATGGCGCAGGAGGTTCACATTACAGGAAACCATGTGATATGCTAGCGGCCCCATCGACTCCATCTCCCATCATGGGGCGCATTTTCTTGCACCGTGTGGCAGAGCGAATCTAAGCTAACAGTATCAGAGGAGGATGTGGTTGCAGGTGATTATCGTATGCCAATTTAAAGAGACGACACGTTTCTCCCAAGCACGTGGCGTACATGGCCTCCAAGTAGTAAAATTAGCTTCTGGCCGGAATTGTAGACAATGCTTATATAAAAATGGCAAAGCGATCAATCTGTGCAATGAAATAGAATAATCAGTATGTATTCCATACACTGGTCTTCATATTCTCGAGGGCAAGGAAATGGAGACGCGCTGTGAATCCCAGAACCACCGTGCACTGGCCAGTTTGGTTTCATTGTACGTGGAACTATAGGAAGGCTCCACCATCTTATTTTCTAGACAGTGAAACATCTTGACTCGAGCACCGAGAATTTCGAGCAGAACTTCAACGTTGCTATGTCACCGGCTACCACTGCTTGGTCTCGCAAAACCATCAGCAGCACAGAAAGGGGATCTGGGCTAGATGCCTTTGTCTTAGGGCTGCACAAAACTGTATTGAACAGGCTTGGTCCCACGTGTTTTCATTGTTTGCAATGCATTTTAGTAGGTATAATTAACTTGTATATATTTGAAATCTTAATTTAAGTTAAACTGTTGTATTGTAGTTTTGCAACATTATCAACCTATATTACGACCAATAACTTTAAATGTTTATTATACCTTATTGAGTTGTTATATCTTCAAGTGTTCGTTTCATGTTATAAAGGAAAGGAAGAAAGTAGCACTTTTTATACATTTTGGCATACTCAACAGTGGTTAGTGGACATCATTGACCGAAGCACAACATGTTAAGTAGGATATCGTGCTTTTTTCCTTTGGCCAATATATAGCAGATACAAACGTGTATGTGAAAGAAGAGTTGTGACCCAAGCTGTGAGAAAGGTTAATAGAAGGAACTATATGGGTGAGACAAGTATGTTGTTATTGTTGCTTGCTCCCTTGAAAGAAAGGAATTGTCACTTGGTTAAAGAGCTTAGCCTTGGCCTGATACTCCTTTCATTCTTGAAACTGATAGTGCTGTGGTGGCTGGAATATTGAGGAACAAGGATCATGATCACCGGTGAACTGGGCGATTATGCACGAGGCGCGTCGTGATATGGAGAATTTGTCCAGTATAGAATTTGTCAGTGTTGTCTTCAGATCTAAGAATATGTTGCAGCAAGTATAGGGCAATCTCCGTACCTAGAAAGCATCCTTTGGTCACCCTATAAAATTAAAGTGCTGTAATAGTCTAAGAGAGGGTATAAAAAATGAACTAGCCCTAACCTACAATGGATTATTTGCGAAGGTGGGATTTCACCAGGAAACATCTTTACAACAGGGACAAAACCGATGCTTATGTTACCTTCGATTAACATCCACGAAAAAAAGATCCGAGCCATTGATTTTTTAGATTTTTTAAATCAAAAGATTAACTAGCGTAAAAAAGAAAAGAATAAACATTATTAAATCCCTACATGACAAAGTGGGATCTTCGACTACTTTTTCGCACGATTGACTTGCAAAAAAAAAAAGAAAAGAAAAAGCAAAATCTGGAAACAATTAAATCACGTGGATTAACACGAATGAAAAATGATCCACAATTTATGCGAATTAGATCATGTTATTATGTCCAAAATTCCAAGCTAAAAATGTCTACCATGTCTAACAGATCACTCAGGCATCCATTACATTTTTTTTTAAAAAAAATACATGTAAAATTTCCTTTATTGTCATATTTTACAAAATGAAAATTTTATAAAATGTGTATTTCACCTATCACCTTATAGATAGTAATGTATATTCTTAACCGTCAAATCTAATTAAATAAACAAATCACAGTTATATGAGAGTACCATGATAAAGCCTCTTTTTTTTCTTGTAAACGGATTTCCACCACTATGTCACAACCGCCTTGGGGAGGGCGGCGATGATGGTGCCGGCGGCATGGTTGGGGGCGGCGGCACTGCCCTAGGCAGGGGGCGCATGCGTGCGTGGGCGTGGGGGGGGGCACCGCCGCCGGGCAGGGAGCAGGCGTGGGGAATATTTTCTTTATTTGCTCGTCCATAAGAGATTACATCATCCTTGCTTATGTAGCCATCCTATGGAACTTTTATCTCAAGCAATCTCTAAAGTTTTACTCATAAAGTTGGAACACCTTTTACAAGCAATTCTTATTCCTCTCCTAATTGGAGATTTACTTATGGAGTGAAATATCCCGTCACACAAAAAACATCCTAATCCGAACTGAAATGTTGATGACATGGATGACGGAGGTAGTAGCGGCAGTGGCGGCAGCGCTGCCTTGGGGGCGTCGCGCCGCCACTCCTGGGCCGTCGTGGCCGCCTGGGCTGGTCCTGTCCTGTGACATCTCCCTGTCGTTTGATAAGGTGATGCGTCCACGCATCGGCCTACCTACCAGTTGGACTCGAAGGCAACAGCAACCGGTGATGGTGTGACGTCAGGGCCATAGAGGAGCCAAAGTTGACCCATCTTGTCATCCAACTCATTGACGAAGAAGGTGTCATCATCGAAGGTGATGTCGAAGTTGAGGTCACCGAAGTAGATGTTGAAGTTGTAGATGAATGGAGGCCTCACAAACGGCCTAGTGACACGTGCTGCCTCCATGATGGCGCCACTCGATGCTTGTCAAATGTACTCCCTCCGTCCCTAAATGTTTGTCGTTCTCGCTTCCCGAGAAATTATTGCCGGCAATTATATATTAAAATATATAAATATTTAATCTAAGTAATTAGTATCATTGGAAAGATACTTTCATCTAGTTTTTTAATAAATTTATTTGGATATATAAATGTTGCACGTACTTTGTACAAATCGAGTCAAACTTGGGGCACGAAAACGGACGGCGACGGTCAATTAGGGACGGAGGGAGTAGTGTTTGCTGGGAGGCTAGAGGACTCGGGATGGAGAAAATTGTATGGTCATGCACCTAGGCGTGTTTCTGTCTGCAGAACATGTGACGGGTCGGCGAAACCGGCGTTGAGGTGAAGCGTAGTAAGTGTCTCTTGAGGTCATTTGCAGTCTGCACGATCAGCACGAGCTGGGGGCGCTGTCATCCGGGAAGTAGATAGTCACGTTGTCGACGTATATGAACTGCTACCTGTTGTCATCGAAGAGGAGAACTGTGAGGTCATTGAGGGTGACGTGCGGACGCACCCCCTTGAGCAGGATGCTCGCTGGGAATGCCAGCTGATCTGGTGGGGTCGTCGGAAGGTGGAAGGCCACTGCCAGGCCATGTAGTGGAACTCCTTGCTGCAATAGGAGGTCCTATAGCGCAGGTGGAAGCTGCCGAGACAGAGTAGCGGTGGAAGTACCTCACGATATCGCTGTACATGGTCCACTATGGAGCTGTTGCCTGAAACTCGATGGCACCCGCAATGATTGTGAGTTCCTGGTTCGTCGTGGTTCCCAGGTGCAGCTCAGCGAGGAGGAGGGGCGAGTGCCACCCTATCATAGATGGCATCCATGACCAGCTAGGCTCGGGCTATCCGGGCACCCTAGACTCCAATGTCGTGCCAATGTTGGTGTCGATGTTGACGATGTTGCCGCTGGCGTTGTTAATGTCGATGTCATTGACCATTGTTGCCGGATACGGACGCCGCAAGGTCAATGGCCTCATGCATTGTACGTGGCTCTTCTCATGTCAATGCCTCCCGAAGAGGAGTGCGGAGCCGCCGGGCGAAGAGGTGGATGCGTGTAGTGGGCTCAGTCATGGGTGTAACAAAAGCCTCGAAAGCGCCGATGTAGTCGCTCAGCCATGCTTGGGCAATGCCGTCGCCGGTGGTGTTGCTATCGATGGGTGGACCGAAGTCGCACCTCGGTAGCGTGTGAAGACGTTCCACTTGACCAACGGTCTTGTCCAGACAGATTGTTGAACCGAGCTCGCGAACACATGTTAGTTAAGTGGTTAATTATATGGGCCAATTGTGCAAGTGCCTCTATTCGAGTCTAATTGCTTGTTTGCCCCTCGTTTTTTAAACTTTGCTCGTTTGCCCCTGTTTTTAGTTTTTGACTTGCGCCAAATGCCCCTAATAGGGGCAAACGAGTAACTAAAACAATTGTGCAAATGCCCCTAATAGGGTCAAACGAGCTATTGAAAGACTAAAAACAAGGGCAAATGAGCAAAGTTTAAAAAACAAAGAGAAGAGCAATTAGACTCCAAAATAGGGATAGTTGCACAATTGTTCCTAATTATATAATCAACCATTGATAGGTTAGCGGGTCGTGTAGACTTTTAATATACAATGTTAGCGAAACCACTTTATGGGAGGGGGAGGGGTTGGTTGGGGTTGTTTAGGCGCTTTTCGAATAGTTTAAGGGATAAAATAGTTGTTTTATAGGTGATGTGAGGAAGTAGGCAACCGCCAATAATTGTGTAAGTTAGGTTAAATTTGTCCACGTTTAAGTGAATTTTTTTAAAATAAGCATTATAAATTAAAGACTAGGTTAATAAATTTCTTCAAATATTGGGTTGGAGAGACAATTAACAAGGCAGTAATGCATTGAATGAATGAGCGGTGGATAATTGCATTAAATGAATCACAACACATTGGGTAAGAGTTGGCTACCTTTAGCCAAATATATAGCATATGCAAATGGGGAAGGAGAGCCATGCACCTGAGCAGTGTGAACATAGGGAACTATGAGTGCAATGTGGATGTAGCTATTCTATGTTGTCTACACATTGCAAAGAATGGAGTCATCAGTTGGTACGTAGGCGCTGCTAGTTAGTCATGTGAGGCATCAGGACCAAGCATAGAGATGGACTAGTATGGATAACCGCAACTCCTCCACATGTTTTATATGACCGAGAGATCAAGATTTGTCAGGTGTATTACCGTGTCATAAATAGGCATGAACAGCAACACGCCAACGGTGGAGCATATATGACAGTCAAGTCTATGCGCAGAGCTGCTCCATGGGTAGTAGTTACATTGTAGCCTTTTCCGATCGACACCTAACCTATGGCAACCACATCAAGTGCAGGAAGCTAGGCTAGCCCACATCAGTCCAGTTTCACACGAAGAATATCAGATGTAGAACCAAATGTAACTCTGTGTGAGTGCTGTCAGATATATAAACCCAAATGTGGCCCTGTGTATAAATGCATTAGTGCTTGCACAAAAAAAAGCCAAAGCATGGTATAGAACCGAATTTTGGAAAGTTGGATCCAAGCACCAGCCAACCGAGATCAAAATCGTTGCCCAATAGGCCTAGTAGATTTAGGCAAGGGGAAGTTGCAGGATAAACCATGTTCTTTGCACACAGAACCTAATGTGTGTTTGGCCAGTAATAGCAAGGAAGAGGACCAGCTTGTTAGAGTGATTCATGTTCGTGCTGCCTGATGAGTGATGACGCAAAGAGCATCCTTGACAGCAGGAATCTAGGGTACAGCTGTGACGTTGCATCACACCCACATGTGCTATATATACATGTGCTGTGTGTGTGTGTGTGTGTGGGGGGGGGCACGTACTATATATACATGTGCTGTGTTGGGGCATCGGCTGTGTGGATCTCGCTGTACAGAGGAGTTGAGCCTCACAAAACCTGCTAGTCAGCCCACTCAATCTCGACATAGTTGGTATTTTAAAGAAAAATGTGGACAAGCATTTCTGATGCAGCATTTAAGTTTCATCAACCTGGAGAGCATGAAATTGCATGTCAAAGATGTTTCCTGACAAGCAATAAGATCAATTATGCAAAAGTTATTGAGATCCTATTTGTTCAGGTACCAGGTGAGAATTACTTAGCTAATCAAACCAAATTTTATTGTCTGTTGTGTCAAAGGTCGTAAACTTTGTTTTCTAACGTAGTGTGGGCATCTCTCAGCCTCATTGTTGTAGCAAAAAGTGGTGTAGTTGATCATCATGGATTGTGATCCAACGTGGCTTAGGCAATTCCCAAATAGCATGGCAATGCTGACCAAGACGATGAAGCTGCTATGCAAAGGACTGCACCATATATAGTATGCATCCTATTGTCTAATGAGCAGCTCGGCTACCATGTATGTGTTAGCAGCAGAATGGGGAAGGAGGGGAAAACATACCAGGGAACAGGATAGAGGTCGTTTCGAGATGAAGAATCTTACAGATTCCAAATTCTAGTTACAAATAGCATGAATCCAATATCCCCCCCTCAGCCTCAAGGGCAGTCCCAATGGTGTATTAATGATAGTTTCTATCTCTATTAAATAGGGTGACAACTCAGCCTTTTGATGATGTGGCAAGGGAATTAATTAGTAGAGAGATTGCAAATCCAGGAAACGGTTTCTACTTCAGGGAACGAAGTCTATGCTCGCAACGAGGCAAGTAGACTCGACCAAATCGCCATTAGGGAGAAACCAGTCAAGTCCATCCAGATCCTATGCGCTGCGCCATGCCCGCTTTAGCCACGCCGCCGCCGTGCTCGCCCCATCATCCGATCCCGCACCAGTCGCATTGCGCCCAAGCGCCGTATCGGCCTCCGCCCCGCAGCCGCCTCGTGCAGTCTACACCCGCCGCCCGCCCCTTTGCTGCACGGCCGCCGCCAGCCACCCCGTTTCTGGACAGGCGCCGCGCCGAACTTGGCGGTCGCGATTGCTGTGCCGCCGCCGCCACGCCATGGTAACTTCGCACGCGCGCTTCCCGCGTAACTCGCGACGTGCCCGCTGCTGCATGCGTTAAGCGACGCTGCTAGCTCCGCTCCGCATCTCTGAGAGAAGAGAACGAGAGGACAGGAGAGAATAAAGGGATACAGGAGAGAGATACCAACTTCTAATTTTAGGTTCCCTTGTTAAATTTAACTTTGGCTGGAGTATTTGCAGTATGTAGTCAATTTGGCTTGGTTGAGAAAGGGATTTATTTCCCTTGTGATCTTCTAGTATTTGGTTCTGGACGACCAACTTTGTTGTTTAGTTGTTGACATGTGTGGAATGTAAAAATAGTTGCCACAATTGATCTATGTATTTTTTGGTGTTGCATTTAATATATTCTTTGTATGCACACAGTTATAGAAATCATGGGTTGGGAAGAAATACTTTTTGGGTGCGACATCATATGTTATAGAAACTACTAGTTTCTTTCATTGGGACTGCCCTAAGTACATTGAGAGTTACAACATCTACTTCTTAGCGGGTCCAGAGTGAACCAGTAATGCGCGAGTTGGACTTCTTCGCTCTAGTGGGCCTGGCTTCTATTTCCTCAACTGATGGTGCCGGTTGATGCAGTCTTAACTGTATGCATGATATGATCAAGCTAGTCGGAGGCCGTAGGAATTGTATGCAACGAAGGGGATGTGTGCTCGCCCATGGCTCCCTTTCTGGTGTTGCATGAAAAAGATCACCTGCATCCCACATGTTCCCTATGCCTTTCTCGCCTACGATGAAGCGAAATTGTCAAAAGTCATGAACTTCCTCCAAGACTTCTCTTGATTAATCTATTTCTCGAATGTATACTGGCAGTCTTCCTCTTTCTTAGCTAAAACATATCACTAACCATTGTGTTTGGGCTGGAAAAGCTTCAATATATATGTCAGAAACTTACTATGTAATTTGGAAACACAAAAATGTTAGGGCAACCCAACTACAAAACGTACCACCCGTTTAATGTTGTCCAATGGAACTTAACTCATGTTCCATCACGTCATCTCTGAGACCGAAAGGCCATCAAAGAAATTTAATGCCTGTAATATTTAAGGGTTGTTTGTTCCATGTCCTGCTCTTATATCAATGGCCAGGCACATCCTTGGTCTGAGCCGGCATAAAAAATTGGATACCTAACATCGATATTTAGCATGTGTTTTGTTTCAAGGATGGAGGATGGGATGGGTTGATAATGATGAATTTATCATGGTCCGAGATGCTTATGATAATGATGACTTTATCATCGTCTCATATGCATAAAAAGGACCAAGGCCTTGTTTAGTTGGCAAGAAACTTGCCAAAAGCACTGTTAGAACTCCTGTAGCACTCCTATAGCATTTTCAACAAGGAAGGCAGCAAGAACAAAAGAGATGATGAATTCAACAAGGAAGAAAGAAAGCTGGATTGGAGCACGCCGCTTGCTTGCTGGTCAACTAGCTAGTAGCCGCATACTCTACATGCATAAATGAAGTAGCGCACATACCTCTGTTATCTTGTCTGGTGGCTGTCCATCCGGACACGGGCTAGCGACAAGAAGGAACCGAATGGAGGAAGGAAGAAGAAGAATTGGTACGAGCAATCAGCAGATTGGGAAGATGGTAGGAGTTTTCTTGACGAGCGGGACCCACATGACAGTGAGATGAGCTGCGGCCCCAAGCGCCACTTGTGGCAAACCGCTCCCACGCTGGTCGCCACGTAGGGAAAACCACCCAGCAAAACCACCCCAAGGGATGATTCAAACGGTTTTACAAAGTTTAGGGTATTGGTTAGACGGTTTTAAAAGTGATGGAAAGGAGTAGTCACAGCCCCATAGTTCAGAGGGTTAAGTAGACTTTTTCCAATATATTAAAACGATATAAGAAGTTTACAGTGTATCTTCAGGACCCATAAAAGTAAACAAAGAAAATAAGAAAAAATTACCATAGAGATTTATCCATAAATTGAAACTATGGGATTAGAGGTTTTGCTCCTAGCTTAACTAGAGCAAGTTCAGCCTTGAAGACATCTTTCCACCCTCTGATGGAATGAGGAATGCACATGAATTTAACACCATTATGCATAATGCACATAGACCAGCAAAAAGAAACAATAATCTCCATGTAGCAGGGTTGACAAATTTGTAAGACGAAACTTTGTATAATCAAGCATATGTCTGAAGTTCCTGGTATAACTGTATTTATAGCATGCCAGCAAGTAGTGGCAAAAGGACAGTGAAAAAGAGGCTGAGAAAGGTCTTCATCAACACTCAAGTGGCATAAAACGCAGATATAAGTTGGTAGTACTAACCCTATCCTGCAAAACCATCCAGAAGAAAAAATTCCTTCTGTTCTAGCATGAAGATTTTCTATAACCATTTGAAAGCTGGATGGACATGGTGACCAACAATGAATTTGAGATAAAATTTGCTTGAAGCAAAGTCTGAGCCCCATACAAAAGTCTAGGTATCAAATCAAAAGGTTGTCAAAATAGAAAGACAAAAACTCAATTATAGTACTTCATTTAAAATGTTCGATGTCTATTTGTAGGGGAGGCTCAATGTAGAGCCACCACTACAAAATCGTTTAGTAGGGGCGGCTACATGTTGAGCCGCCCTAAAATCTTTGGAATTTGCAAGGCCGGCTGAAAACGCCAACCTCACTTACAAATTGACTTGGTAGGGTGGCTTGTTTCAGAACCATTTGGAGTGGAGGCTTAATATAAAGTCACCCCTACACAAAAAGGGTGTCGTTGCTAGAAATCGATTTTCTAGTTGTGCCGGCTTCCATGCGTTGTACAAGCATATCTTTGAGTCAGTCGCGTTAGGAATTGTATGCAATGAATCGGCTTGTGTGGCCTTGTCTTTGTTTCTTGTGTTGCATGAAATGAATCTTGTGTGTCGCACATGTTTTCCTTATGCCTTCCAGCCTATCGGGAAGCGAAAGTGTCAAAGCAAGACGAACTTCCCGAAAGACCTATACACTTGATTAATCTATTTTGAATGTTTACCAGGAGTGTTCCTCTCACACTACTAAAACTATCTGGTAATATCACTGACCATTGTGCTTGGGCTTGAAAACTTCAATATATATAAGAAACACTTACTACGTAATGTAATGCGGAAACATAAAAATTTTGGAACAATCCAACTACCAAACGTACCACCCTTTTAATGTTGTTGAACTACACTTAACCCCATGTTCCCTTGCGTCATCTGTGAGACGCCATCCAAGAGATTTAATACCTCTATATTTAAAGGGTTGTCTGTGTGCTGGCCTCATATTCTTGGAAAGGCACGTCCTTGGTCCTAGACTGGCTATTAAAATTGTTTGCCAATGATGATTGGCTACATTGTGCACCTTTAGCAAGTGTTTGGTCTCAAGGATGGAAAATTGTGTGTTGATCTTAAAATCCAGAGCAATTGGATGGGTTAATGCTCATAGTCCACATATTCAGTAGAGAACAAGAACTCATGCCGTCGTCAACCAGTGACGTTTCTGTCCTGCCCTAAACGATATAGATGTCACTGGTTGCCTGTCTGCCCCCATTGGCCGTCTGATGAATATAGTAGATGGGTTGAGCATATTGCATTCGTCTCCTTCCTCTGAGTCTTTCTGCTATCTAGTCCTCGCACCAACGAATCGCCAGGTCAAAGTGACTGATGAGTAACGAAAGTATCCACTTTTGCATAGAGGTTTTTCTTTTTAATTTATTTATTTATGGCCGAAGTAGCGCCTCTTGCAATATGTGCGAGCTGACCCGTAGTCCTCATAGTTTAAGAACAAAATAGTTGATAAAAACATGCGGAGACTGAGTAAACTTGCAGTACACTACCACAGCTAGTGCAGAATGAGGAGCGAAGGCAGCAGCATAGTTCATGAACACGGTTCTCATGGACTAGAGGCATAGTAACATTGAAGAAGAATTGTGTTGAGGAATAATCGTGTGGTATGTATCCAGAGCATAGCGAAGAAGATGCTGACCAAATTAGCAACGTATCAGCAAGACTGAGACAAACCAGTATTGTATTAAGAGGTGATCCCTGTATCTCTGCTTCATCGACTCTGTCTACAGCTGCCAGCTGTCTATCCAATACAATTCTCCTGTGTCTGTAGGGTGGCAGGGCGGCTGCGAGTTCAGCCCTCATCGTCAAGCATCCATGGATAAAATTCTAATGGTTTTGTTCTGTCTCCAGACTCAAAAGCACATCGCAATTCTGCACTGTAGCCACTCTCGTTCTTGCACTAGTGTGTCCCACGCCTAGCACTCGTGGAGTAGGCACCTAGCAGTGGATCCAGTAACCGGTGCCAGGCCGGCCAGACAGCTGAACAACGATGGTGTTTGAGATTTGGATGGAGGTGCAATCAAATGGGTACCTGCCTGAGCGTGTGGTACTGTACGTTGCACACCATTCCTCCGATATAGCTTGGATGTGAGACAACATGCATTTTCACTTCTTTTTCTCTATGTATCCTCATCCCCTAGACCCCTACCGTTTTTATAATCCTATCGCTATGGGAAGGATAGGTGACTCAAAATTCTTAATGGAAATGAATACCGCCATGTTAAAATCATCTAAGTATGTGGGCCATCTCTACCTGACAGCAGAGGCTATGCTGACGGTTGGCCTTGCATGAACCCATCTGGCCGACAACCTGCTTTTTATTGTTTCTGACCTGCTTTTTCATTTAAGGTGCCCAGCAGTATCAATTGTTGGACATGTGCTGTATTTACATTTTCCAGTGACTCAAAGCCTTTTGACAGTAAGATACATGGAGATTTCGGAATTAAGATCGTATCAGGCACGAATATCATGCACTTGCATTTTCTTTTATTCATCTAATAGAAATCACGGCAAAGCTTTTGCCGTCTTTTCTAAAAAAAAAAAGGATTATGTAATGATAACTGGTGTTCATTGTCTCAAGAACAACCTCTAGAGTTCATTTTGCCCTCTTCGAGATGACCACATCATATTAAATGGATTTGATCTAGGAGATTACATTATTTTCTCCTGTGTCTGTATGTGTCACCCTGTCTGATTTCCTTGTAGAGCTAATCCTGAAAATCAGTCTAGAATATCACTCATGACTCTTGTGGCTCAAACCTGGATCTGCCGTTCTTTCATGTTGTTGTTCTCGCCACTGACCAATGCAGGTAAAAAAGATCCTTTGGTTACTTCTGTTTTCTGTCGGACATCTATGGAAATGGCCTAAGGTAGAACAGAAACTCTATTGGATCCATGCAATATTCTTGAGCCTTGCTAAGTGCAGATGTCGTGAGCCCAAAGGAGGCCGGCGGCCCCCCTAGCTAGGCGTGCCCACGCAGGCCAGGAGGGTTTGCTTTGGCCAATGTATGTATATGTATACGATGCAAATTGGGAAATATGTGGCCAAACGGTATATATACCCGAGCTGAGAGAAAAGGTGAACAAAGTGAACCTATGGGTACCATAAGTATCTGGCCAAATATTGTCTGCTCCTTCCCATGAACGGGGCCAATATGGTCTGGTCTTTCATAAGAATAGAGTCGTCACTTGGTTAGAGTATAACCTGTGTTAGGTAGGGTTGTGAGGCATTGGGATCACACATGCGAGGAAAGGGTACAAATCCTCTAATATGGAAAACATGGTCGGGTTGTAGGCACGACTACCTTAGCCAAATATTTTGCTTAGCGAGCATTGAGTTTCCAAAACAACTGCATTCCTAGCCATACCCTATCATTTTAGTTATTTTGGTAGCAGAATTTTATGAGTCCAATTGACTAGCAAAGGTTTTTGTGGTGGCAGAATTTTACAGCCTTGTAATGGCAAAAGTGCATTTGGCCTCAAAATTTACTTACTATTAGTTACAAGCCAATATGATAAAGCTTGTAGCAAATTGAAAACGATTAGATGGAAATGCAGAATGGTTAAATTTCATTATCCCACCAAACCTACAGTGCAGGTGAAACATCTTAATTACATTAATGAAGCTCGTTTTGTTACTAGAACTCTAGTTTTGAGTTACATAAAAAGCACAAATATAGTCCTTAAATATCTCTGATCTATTTCTTGAAACTTGTAACCATATGAACTATGGCAATTGGAATACATATTCTTCTGAACATATGATCTGCAATGTGACTATATCAGAAAACTGACGTATATGACAAATGTCAATGTTTTCAGAATTAAGCTAGAGTTGACTGGAGCGCACGAGTGATAGGATGATCAATGGCAAGCCAAAATTTGTGAGTTGATAAATTGCAAAGCCCAGTTGGTGGAGAATTTTAGCACGTGAGTGCATGAGCGTGTGTGTGTGGACGATGTATGTTGGCACATACAGTACCAAAGTGAAGTTTGAATTTGGAAGTGTGTTGATGGTCAAAGGCTGTCGTGGTGGCAATTTGTAGTTGTCTTAGTTGACTTACTTTTTGTTAGTGGGTGGCGACGGCGCTACGGAGGCTGGCGGCAGCGTAGGGAGGGGTGGCTCCGTCTTGGGCGGGCGTGGGTGGGGGGTGGGGTTGGGAGGCAGGAGCTAGGGGAATATTTTCTTTATTGCTTGAATAATGAGGTTACATTGCCCTAATACTTATAGCCCACCAAGGGGACATGTAATCCAAGTAATCTCTAAAGGTTTTTTTATAGATCGGAAAACCTTTTTACAAGCATGTCCTTATTTATTTATTTACTAATAGCAGGAGATTTCCTTATAGATTTTAATATCCGCCTTTACAAGAAAAAGCTATCCTAATCACAAACTTTTATTTAATTTATTCCCTAATTTTGTAGGCCGATGACATCGACGATGTCGCTGGGCAGCGGTGGCGGCTGCCCTCCCCTTTGGGCACGCATGCCATAGCCCCCTCTGGGCCTGGCCGCCTTTGTACTATGACACCTCACTATAGTTCCTCAAGGCAATACATCCTCGCATTGGCATACTGCCGGGGTTTGCGTGTATGTTGATGTGATCGTTGGTGCGACGATAGCTATGCCATAGCGAAGTCGAAGGCAGCCCATCCTATTATGAGCCTCGTTGACATAGAAGGCGTCATCTTGAAAAGAGAAGTCTAAGTAGGGGTTCCGAAGTAAGCAAGGAAGTAGAAGTTGTATGGTCCTCGCACGTATGGCCTGTCCAGTCAAATTAAGCTGCGCCCATCGCGGACGACCCTCATTACGCCCGTGTGAGGTGGAGAGTGTCCATTGTCGCCAGGGCTTTGGCGATGGAGTCGACAGTACCAACCTCGATCTACATATGTATGTGGCGGCAGAAGGCGTGATGGACCATCATCGTGGGTGTCACGGTAAAGTGAAGCAGGCGCTCGTACAGGAGGTCGCTCATGTTCTCGGCAGGTGGACCTGACTGCGGTGCCTTGCCGGGGAACCCAGCGCTACAAGAGGAGGTCCTGCAGATGGATGGATGTTGCTGGGACTTAGTAGCAGTTGTAGTACCCGACGATGCCATTATGAAGTGTCCAAGCTGGCGCCGCAACATGAAGCTCGGTAGTCGTAGCGATCGTCTGGTGCTTGCGGTTTGTAGGGAACGCGAGGTGTAGCTCAGTGAGGAGGTCGAAGGGGAAGAGGTCATCTAGGGCATCCATGGCCTGGGTGCCATGTTGCGGCCGCGTCAGGGGCGTCATCATCTTCGTCGGTGTGATGTCGTTGTCGTCGTCGATGTGGCTATGATCGCCGCCTGTCACCGAGGCGTTTGACCAGCATTGATGTGGAGAGTCGAAGCGACAAGTGAGGCAGAATTCCTCATCCACTATGTGGGGGGTGCCTCCCACTGCACCGCCTCTTGTAGCGGCATCCGGAGTTCGGTGGCCAAGAGGTGGGCGCTGTGGAGCTCGCTAAGGAAGCCCATGCACGTAGCATAGCCCTTGAATACGCCGATGTAGTGCAAGGTCGCATGTAGTGTCGTAGTCGATGGGCTGCACGAAGTCGCGCACGAGACACCACGCGAATGTGTCCCATGTCTCGATGACCTCTCCATGGTCATGCGAATGAACCAGAGTTGAACTACACTAGTGAGATGGAAAGCGGCGTACCAGGCATGGCTCTCGGGGTTGATGACCAGCTGTAGCTTGAACAAAGTCTCCATCTTCTTGATCTAGGGTGCTGGCTTGGTGGCGCCTTCAGTATATGTCGGAGGTTCCAGCCGGACCGCTTATTGGGTGTGTCGGTAGGGTTGTTGTTTGGGACTAGAGGGTAGGCGGGCCAACGAGCTGCGGCGCGGGCGCTGGGAAGGCGCCATCCCTGCCTGGTTCAGCACCGTGGCTCCAAGAGGGCGGCAGCTGGAGGTGGTACCGATTGTACGCTTTGTTCGTTATTACTTAAACATTATATCTTCAAGTGTCCATTCCATTTTATATATGAAATAAAGGAAGTCATGCTGGGATCTCAGCGGTAGATAGTTGCATTGAATGAAGCTCAACATATTATGTAGCGAGGTGGATTCCTTTGGATAATATATATAGCAGATGCAAATGGTGAAGGAGGAGAATAGCTATGACCTGAGCTGAGAAAAAAGGTGAAGAGAGGGCTCTTTGGGTGAGACAAGTATGTGGCTATTATTGTTTTCTCTTTTCAAAGAATGGAGTCATAGGTTAGAGAGCATAGCGCATGTCAGGCTTGTGAGGCATCAGGATCACACCTGCCACCGAATGGTACTTATGGACTTAGTATGGAAATCCAATTTCGTGGGTGGGCAGGAGTGCAGCAGCCACATATTCAGTTGCCCCAGCTGGGTGACGAAGTGAGGAACCTTTCATTTTTACCGAAACTGTAGGGGCCGACGCGCCTACAGACTGGGTGACCCACGGTAGTTCGTTGTACGCGGTCTTAACATCGCGGCACAACGGCATAGGATCTCTTCATATTGCACAACAGCTCCATGTTGTCAGGATGCCTGACGCCAATACCATCCCAGTCCATCGATCAGTCTCATACGCGCAGCCGATGGGTGTTTGCAAATCTAGATCCGCTTGTTGGTCAAACGTAATTCCAGTGGCAGAATTTTACAGTTACCTTACTGTGTGTAATGGAAAAAATGCATATGGCCTGAAAAAATACCTACTATAATTTAAAGGCCAATATGAAAAATCTGTATCAGATGAAAACGATTGGTGTTCGTATAATAAGGTACTTCCATTGTCTTGTCAAGTTTACAATGCAGGGTACTTCAATTGGCTGGGGTTTGATTACCATCTGATGAGTCGCATGTCTAAAAGAAAGGTGCATCAAACAACGGGACCATCAGTGTGCAACAGACCTGCAGCCACCCTCCGCCCTTCTTCATCAATGCATGTTCCATGGATTTGTTTGTATTGACAGTCAGTGGAACAAGGCAGGAACGAAGAATGCTGCAAATCTAGCCTGTTTATGATGGATGGCAATGAGGCTCATGGCATAGGACGTGCATACATTGCATTGGCATGTGTAGGAGCAGTGCTGAGCACATCTTCATCCATGGCTGCCATGGGCATACAGGTCGCTCCAGGAGACGACATGATGATAGCGGCCCCGTCATGTCGATCTCCATCGGCGGACGCATGTTCTTGCACCATGTGGTAGGGACGTGTGTTACTAGAATGAGGATGTGGTTGTAGGTGCTTTCTGCTTGGTTGCCGACTGCCGTTGCTTGGTCTCGCTCTGTCTCCAATGAGTAAAACCATCAGCAGCACAGAAAGGGGATTAGGGCAAGATGGCTTTGGCTCAGGGCTGGACAAAACTGTGTTGAACAGGCAGGCCTTGTGGGAAAGCAACAAAAGTAATTAAGAGAAAATTACTGCTAGTTAGAAGGGGTGCTTTGAAGATCTATGTAATTTTTAGAATGACGAGTATTAGATCAGTTCCCATGTGTTTTCATTGTTTGCAATGCATCTGTATAGGTTTTTAACATATATCTATTTTAAATCTTAATTTAAGTGAAACTGTTGTATTGTACATTTGCAACATCATGAACCTATATCATGGGTTCGTGGCTAATATCTTTAAATGTTTGTTATTACTTAAGTTGTTATATCTTCAAGTGTCCGTTTCATTTTATAAAGGAAAGGAAGAAAGTAGCACTGTTATACATTTTGGGATTCTCAGCAGTGGTTAGCTGCATTGAACGAAGCACAGCATGTTATGTAGGATGCGGTGCTTTCCTTTGGCCAATATATATGTGGCAGATACAAATGGGTATAAGTCGATGAAGAGCCGTGACCCAAGCTGCAATAGAGGTGAACAGAAGGAACTATAAGGGTACGACAAGTATGTGGTTATTGCTGTTTGCTCTTTTCAAAGAAAGGAGTTGTCACTTGGTTAGAGAGTGTAGCCTATGTCAGGCTTGTGAGGCATCAGGGTCACACATGGGAGTAAATGGTAGTAGTTCACTAGCTAGAATGGAAAAACATGTTTCAGTGGTGGGCAGGACTGTACCAACAAAATGTTCAGGAGACCGAGCTAAGCGACTGAGCTTTGCACGATGTACGCGCAATGATCTTTGCCAGAGCATATTGGCACAAGTGTGTCTCCAGCTTCATGGTAGAACTAGGTCTTTTGCATTGCACAACAGCTGAGTGGCCTGTCTCATAGACGTACTAGACGAGTGTCTACAAATCTACTAATCAACTTATGGTCAAAGACAGCTCGAGTGGCAGAATTTTATGGTTTCCTTACTTTGTAAAGGAAAATTTCCTTTGGCCTCAAAAATTATTACCTACTATATATAACTCACAGGCCAATATAAAAAAATTTGTAGAAAATTAAAACGATTAGGTTGTCGTGTAATAAAGAAATTTCATGATCTTATCAAATCAACAATTCAGGGTAAGCATGGAATAATAAAATATTATACCTCCATTCAAAAACATGAAATTTTATTTCTCCCCTGTGTTAAACAATCTGGAGGTTGACGAAGTTTTTTTTGAAGTTAACTTTATTTATATTACCGAGTAAGTATCATTGCAGTTAGAGAGCATTAATGCATGTAACCATATATATTCTTTCCTCCTTGTTAGCGAGCATTTATGCATCAAATTGAGATATCACACTTTTGATGTCCCTATCCATTGAACAAAACACTGGCTATAGGATTGGAAAATCGAAGCCAATGAGAAAAGGATAAACCTAAACATCTTAAAGGTGCACACTAATTATTACCAGTAACTATGGCTATTATCATAGCCATTATGAGTGACCTAGCTATTATGATGACACTGATTTTCTATAGTTAATCACATTTTCGACGCCATGGACAAATATTTTCAATTGATCATAAGAAGCTTGATGAAGTTTATGGGATCCATTTAGCATATTTTTTCCTATTAGCAAGACGTGCCCAGCTACAAAACATATATTTCTTTTGGACTACTAAAATGGGACCCTTCTTTGTCAAGAGGTTTACAGATACCTTATGGGTCACTCTCAGACTCCACAGGCCTTCAAATGGTTATGGAAAAATTATTGTCAACCAAAACATAAGGTCTTCTTTTGACTTCTAATCAAGCACAGGCTAAGCACAAGAAATATTCTAAAAGGAAAAACATGCAGCTGCAGTCTTATGTTTGTGTTCTGTGCAATTGCAATGAGGAGGAGACAATGCAGCATCTCTTTCTCCAATGTCAGATTGCAAAAGATTATTGGCATTCAATAGGCATTGATCTTAACCAATCTGATATCTTTCAAGCCATTGATCTAATCAGAGCGCAGTCAAACTCAATCTTCATCATGGTAGTGGCAATCCTAATGTGTTGGGCAATTTGGACGGTGAGAAATGACCTCATTTTCAGAGGTATCCCGGCTTCTCCAACTAGAGCAACAGATATTTTCATCAACGAGATCAAGATTCGCACCCTGTGGGTGAAGACAAAGTTCAGTGCCTCCTTTGATTTATGGATTAGATTCTTTTTTTTTTTTTCGTTTCTTTCTTCGTTTCTGGATTTCTATATTCGTTTCTTCGACACTTTTGTTGCTTAATTTTCAATAAAGTCCTGTAGAGGCTACCAGCCCCTCCAGTTTATTTAAAAAAATGTAAAGTAATTATATGGAATTAGCGGTTGACTTTTATATTGTGTTGCACAAAGGGACGGTTTGGTAATTTAGATGAACATTAAGGGGATACTATATATTATTTCTTATACGGTCCTTATATGAGTAAATTTAGATAAAGATTAGAGAACAATCATAGATTATTTTCCATAATTACATAAAAGAATTTTATGGGATGCATTTAGCATATTTTTTTCATATTAGCAAGACGTGCCCAGCTACAAAAACATATATTTCTTTTGGTCAACTATGGATATTGTTTGAGGAATTGGTCAAAAAGCCTGCTGCCTCAAGAATCTGTTTAGGCTACGCTCGTTTCGAGGGAATCACATTGTCGCTTCCGGCTAGATTGGGCCAGAATTGACACGTGTTCCTCGCTCGACGGCTTCAGAGATGGTGTACGGGGCTGCAGCTCCTCGCCGGGCGGCGACGGGCAGCAGCTCGAGGATCGAGGTAGATTGGAGGAGTCGTGGCGTGGACGGGAGGGCGGCCGGGCGGCGGCGCCGTCTTGCGCGGCGCCGCAGCAAGTGGGGAGGGGGGGGATGCCGCTGGCGGCGTGCGGGGCGGCGGCGGCGGTTGGAGAGTTGGAGAGCTGAAGATATTTTTTTATTTTGCTTGCTTATCCCCTAGAGATTACATGCCTCTTGCTTATATAGCCCGACTAGTGGGACTCGTAATCTAAGCAATCTCTATAAGGTTTCCTTATACGATTGGAATACCTTTTACAGGCTTTCCTATTTATTTATTTTCCTAATAAGGGTCTCCCTTATAGATGAGATAGCCCCTTGCACACCAAAGATTGCCTAAGATAATCCTAACTTGTAAACGAAGTAGACTCGGACTCGTACGGGAGGAGGAGGCGGCGGCAGGCCTGGCCCCCTTTCGGGCCGGTGGTCCGCTAAGGCCCCGCCCACTTAGCCACTCTCGGGCGGCCCAATTCCGTTCTTGACATCTCCCCACCGTCCGACGAGGCGGGCGCTGCCCACGTGCCGCCCAACCCACGACGTGGGGCGAAGGGCAGCCCGATCGGGAGGTGACCACCCAGGCCCGAAGTAGAAGACGAGAGGGCCGCACTTGTCGTTGAAGTCATTGCGCACACGGGCGCCGTTGTCGGGCGGGCGGTCGAGGTGGAGGTCGCCGGCGCAGATGCTGAACTTGCAGCTCAGCGGGGCTGCACGAAGGACGCTCCGCCCATGCACGACGCATGACGGAGGCGCTGAGGGTCCCGGACAGCTCGATCATCCGCGGGTCGGCGGACGAGACGTAGGTGTATGTCGCCGGGCACCGTCACCTTAGCATGGAGCTGCCCGCGCGAAACATGGCGGATCGACGTAGGCGGCGATGAGGTGAAGTTGAGGAGGTAGCCGTGAGGAGGACGCCGGGGCGTCGCGGACGGGCGGCCCCAACCGCATCTCCTGCGTCCATCGCCGCGCCGACGGTGACGCGTTCGATCGCGAAGAAGACGCCGCCGTTGTTGTCAAAGAGGAGGACGGTGGCACCCTCGATCCGCTCGTCGGGGCGTGCTTGGAGAAGTAGGACATACGCCGGGAACGCCTGATCTTCGGGGGCGGTTGGGGAGGTGGAAGCCCACTGCTACGCCATGCAGCGGGACGTTCTCCCCCAGCAGGAAGTCTTCGAGAAGCTCTGAGGCAGTGGGGATGTAGTAGCGGTGGAAGTACCTGACGATCCCATAGTGGAGGCTCCACTCTGGCGCTGTAGCTCCCAACTCGATGGCATTGGAGATGATGCCGAGCTCTTTGTTGTGCGTCATTGCTAGGTGTAGCGACGTGATCATGTCGTTCGACGTCACGTCGTCGATGTCATCCATAGCAACAGCGAGACGCTGCTGGCCTGGTAATCGGTCAACCAGGGCTGCCATGATGTCATCGTGGAGGTTGCCGATGTTCTTTGAGGTGGCGCCTTGGCGGCGCCGCTGTTTGCGGCGGGGGGTCGTCGTCGTCGGGCTTCGTCCTTGTTGTACTGGCGCGTGAGGTCGATGGCCTCCTCCAAGGAACGGGGCTCGAACCACTCGAGTGCCGTCCGTAGTGAGGTGCGCAGGCCTTCGACGAAGAGGCTGACGCGGTGGCGCTGTCCCTCAAAATCCATGCGTGTAGCATAGACCTCGAAGGCGTCGATGTAGTCGCCCGGCTTGCCACCACCGGACGGCGGTGCGTACGTCGCTATGGCGCGAGGTGTCGAGGAGGGCGAAGTGATGTCGGAGGCGCTGGTGAACTCGTCCCACTCGAGCGGGGACTTATTCTTGGACAGGTCGATGTACCAGACTGCAGCAAGACCGGTGAGGTGGAAGGCAGCGTAACTCACGTAGTAGTCCGGGTTGATGTCCGTTGAGCTCGAAGAAGAGCTCCCGGCTTGCGAATCCAGAGGTCGGGTCGCCGGTGCCGTCGAACTCTTGGACTTGCAGGTGCGTGGACGAGCGGGGAGGATGTATCGCCGATGGTAGCACGGTGCTGGGCGCCGTGGGTGGCGCCGACAGGGACAGGAGCGGGGGCGCCGCGGGTGGCGCGTGGCGCGCCGGGGCGGGACAGGGCGCCGCGGGTGACGCCATCTCTGTCGGAGAATCTGCGTGGTCGCGGTGTCGGAGGGGAGAGAGGGCAGCCGATGCTGCAGTGTCATCGAGGATGACGGTGATGACGCCCGGTGCGTCACGCATGGCGTCATTATCCTTTGCGGTCGGAGGATGGCAGGGTCGGGGCCGACGTCGAGGTCCGTGGCGGGGAGGGGGCGACGCCGGGACGGCCCTGTGCCGGCGGCGGGCGGCCGCCGCCGAAAGCCGTCCTCAGCAAAGACAGCGTCGTATGTGCGGGGTCCTCCAGGCTTGCTCCATGCGACCAGGCGGTCGTCCATGTCGCCGGCGCTTCTTGCGATCCGGCACGATGGACGCCGAGGAGCTCCCTCGGCGCTGGGCGTTGAACTCCCCGGATCTCGAAGCCATGGGTGGTGGGGATCGCCCCGGTCTCCGGATACCAGTTTGCCGATTCGGCTAGATTGGGCGGAATTAACACGTGTTCCTCGCTTGACGGCTTCGAGAGATGGTGTACGGGGCTGCAGCTCCTCGCCGGGCGGCGACGGGCAGCAGCTCGAGGTTCGAGGTAGATCGGAGGAGTCGTGGGCGTGGACGGAGGGCGGCCGGCGGTGGCGCGCCGTCTTGCAGCAGCGCCAGAGGGGCGGGAGGCGGCGCGGTGTGCGGGGGCGGCGGTGGTTGGAGAGTTGGAGAGCTGAAGATATTTTTTTATTTTGCTTGCTTATCCCCTAGAGATTACATGCCTCTTGCTTATATAGCCCGACTAGTGGGACTCGTAATCTAAGCAATCTCTATAAGGTTTCCTTATACGATTGAAATACCTTTTACAAGCTTTCCTATTTATTTATTTTCCTAATAAGGGTCTCCTTATAGATGAGATAGCCCCTTACACACCAAAGATTGCCTAAGATAATCCTAACTTGTAGACGAAGTAGACTCGGACTCGTACGGGAGGAGGAGGCAGCGGCAGCAGGGGCGCCGCCCCCTGCCCCCGGCGCGCCCGCGCTGGCCCCTCTCGGGCGGTGGCCGTCGCGTCAGGCCCAATTAGCCACTCTCGGGGCGGCCCAATTCCGGTTCATGACACGCATCCTGAAACATTCCGGCCGTGATCACTTATCTAATTTATGTAGACACAGCTCTCAACAAGAAATTATTCGTACCCAGAATGACCTCTTCTGAAACCGCCTTTGCTATTTCCAGAGGAGGCCTTTTATTGTGCTATCTTTGGAAATCTATTTGCACATGCCGACGCTTAAGAAGCCCATATATGCAAACAAAATGCTCGTCCCTTATTGGTATAAATTCAGATGAAGCAAACTTTATATCTTACAAATATATATATGTAAGTCTATTTTGTTAACCAAGCTTTTCCTGCTGAATCATCATCTTGCAGTCCACATATTTAATACTGCCCTATTTGATCAGCATGACTTGCACAAAAGTTATATGCAATATAATTTCTGTAGTTTTTCCGTTCTTCTCTGGCTAATTAAAAGGATATGTGTCCCAGCATGTCCATTTTTCGTCGTACAGGTTGTCCTTCAAAGTAGAAATTTGTAACTATTTCCTCTTAACGTGATCAAGGGATATATATGGTGCGTGGACAAGCAAGTGAGGGGAAGAGCAGGTTTAAAAGGTCACCATACCTGTTTTACCAATTCAAATATTTGTTTCGAGTGAGAGTCAGTAGTGTACATTGAATAAATGAAAACTGGATAGTCGCATTGAATGAATCAAGACACATTGGTTATTAGGCGAGTAGGTTTCCTTTAGCCAAATATATAGCATAATGCACATGGGGAAGCAGAAGATCAGCAGAGCCATGCACCTGAGCTGAGAGAGAAAGGCAAACGAGGGGAGGTCATGGGTGCAATAAGTATGTGGCTATTGTTGTCTGCTCTTTCCAAAGAATGGAGTCGTCACTGCTAACTAGGTTTGTGAGGCCTCGGGATCACACGTGTGTCAAAACGGCAGAGATGCACTAGTATTCATGGGAAAAAACAAGGTCCAGTGGTAGGCAGGACTACCGGATCGACATGATGTGGTGGCGGAACATTTGCTGGATGTACGCGGTGATCATATGACTTGATGGTCATAAGATGTTGCGGTTACCTTACTTTGTAATGGCAAAATGCATTTGGCCCGAAAAATGATTACTATCTATCGGTCCAATACAATAAAATTGAATCAAATGAGAAACGATTTGGTGGACATGCAGAAAAGAAAATAATTTATTTATTATCTCATCATATCTACAATGTTGCACAGTAGGCATCGGACATTAATTAAATTTACTACCTAGTAAAAAAAAAAATTGACATATTAGTTCTCTCTAAATTTAAACAATCTTAAGCTTGACGAAATTTATTAAAAAAATAATTATACTTACATTACCAAGTAAGAATATGTACCCTCTTCGTTAATTGGAATTAGCTAGCTGACTACACCCTAGTTTGTGAATCAAGGCATGACAAGGCCTGAATGGCGTACATTTGTTGAGTGAAGATGTACACGTAGAGGATGATGTGGTTATCTTCTATATCTCATAAAGTCATGTTGGGATCTCAGCGGTTGTTAGTTGCATTGAATATATATATATATATATATATATATATATATATATATATATATATATATATATATATATATATATATAGCAGATGCAAATGGTGAAGGAGAAGAATAGCAATGACCTGAGCTGAGAAAAAAAGTGAAGAGAGGGATCTATGTGTGAGACAAGAGTATGTGGCTATTGCTGTTTGCTCTTTTCAAAGAATGGAGTCATAACTTGGTTAAAGAGTCACTACACCACAACCCAATTATACGTCTGACCAATGGTCGGTAAAAATACCGAAATAGCGTCCGGACGGTTGGTCGGTATATCTCTGTAATGGACGGTCGGTCGCTATATACCTCACCTGTTGGCATACCACCACCAGTCAAATGCAGCTCGGGAACAATCTTCACTTCATGCAGAAGCACTCTCTGGACTGGCTTCGCTGATGAGCACTGTAGCTGGTCTGACAACATGCCCTCGCCAGCAACACAGTGTGCTCCTGCTCTCCTGCCTTCACAAATGTGCCTTCTCTTTCTTCTTCTTGCTAGGACACCGATTAGCATAGTGTCCGTGGTCATGGCACTTGAAGCATTTGATGTGACTTTTGTCACGCTTCCCCGTGCCTTCCTTGCCGGCATCCTGGCCACCGTTGCGACCACCACCGCCACTACTGCGGCTACGACCCGACCCCGACCCCTACCATTTCCTCTCTTCACGGATCCAGACCCTCGCCCCCTGCGCCTCTACGCCCGGATTCCCAATCCTCCTGGGTGAGCAACACATGCTCACTTTTAGATCGCGTACCACCGCCGCGTGCGCCATCGAACGCCTTCAACCGCCTGACTACATCACCAAACGCCAATTTCTTCATGTCACAGAATTGCTCAATTGGTGCCACTACGTTGAGGTAGTGTTCCAAAGACGATGTCAAACAGCTTCCGCACGGATCTGCATACACCAGCCCCCCCCCAGCCGTTGTAGCGCAGACCAACATCGCCGTCGATCCCGCCTGCGAGCTGATCCAAATGACTCGTCCTCCTTCATCCTAATGTTATCGAAGTCACTCTTGAGGTTTGCAGTCGTGCCTCCTTGATGCACTCCTCACTAACTGAATGATCCTTTAGCGCATCCCACACCTCCTTCCTGGTCCTCTTCGAGGCGACTTGCAAGATCAAGTCATTGGAGATGCACTACATCAAATTTGCCTTGACCTTCTTGTCCTTAGCGGTTGCTTTGGCCGCATCCGCCGCAGACAACAGGGTCAACAACGTCCCCGCATCCATCTCCACCACACACCACTCATCCCGATCCTCCATGATCGCTTGCACTTGGATACACAAACTGGTGTAGTTTTGAGATCGTCAGGCTCGGGTACACCTGACGCAGTTCGCCACCACGCCCCCTCCCCCGCTGGCATGATGGACATGGTTCTTGATCTAGAGTATTTCCGTGAGTAATCTCAAAGCTTTGATATCAGATGTTGCCTTAGGATCCCGATTACATGCTATTTGTGGCTAGATTTAATGGATGAACATGAAGAACATGCACAAGAACACAACAATGGCGAAGCAACCGCCCGGTTGATGACCGGGAGACGGTGCCCTTTTTCACCCACAATATGTTCAAGTACAATTTGCCTTGTCGGCTTACAAAGTGTTAACTCCACTCCACGAACTCCCTGCTACTTGTACTAGCTATCACACGCATCGTAATTAGCTAAACCAACCGCTGAACATGGATTCAAGTTGCTGAAAAACACACTATTCAGAACTGACGAGGTCGTGGGCGCGATCACCGCTTCGTTGCTCCTGCACCAGTGCACTCCCACTTCAAACTGAAGTTTCCCGCTTTGCACTTCCACCTTGGGTCTGAAAGACGTCATCGAATATCTCGACAGGATTAACGCCAACAAGCGGGACATGTAGACTTTTAATATACCACGTTAGCGAAAACCACTTTAGGGGGAGGAGGGGGGGGGTGTATGGGGGATTGTTTAGGCGCTTTTCAATAGTTTGAGGGATAAAATAGCTGTTTTATAGGTGATGGGATGAAGTAGGTAACCTCCCATAATTGAGTAAAATTTGTCCACATTTTAGTGAATATTTTTAAAATGAACATTATAAATTAAAGTCTAGTTTAATAGATATCTTCAAATATCGGGTTGGAGAGACAATCAAGGCAGTAATTCGTTGAATGAATGAGCGGTCGATAATTGCATTGAATGAATCATAACACATTGGGAAGGAGTTGGCTACCTTTAGCCAAATATATAGCATATGCAAATGGGGAAGGAGAGCCACACACCTGAGCTGTGTGAACATAGGGAACTATGGGTGCAATGTGTATGTAGCTATTCTATGTTGTCTACACATTGTTTCGTCAAAAAAAAAATGTTGTCTACACATTGCAAAGAATGGAGTCATAAGTTGGTAGGCAGGCGCTGCTAGTTAGTCTTGTGAGGCATCAGGAACAAGCATAGAGATGGACTAGTATGGAAAACCGCAACTCCTCCACTTTTTTTATATGACCGAGAGATCAAGATTTGTCAGGTCTACTACTGTTTCATAAATCGGCACCAACAGCAACACGCCAATGGTGGAGCTCATATGACAGTCAAGTCTATGCGCACAGCTGCTCTGTCGGTAGTACTTACATTGTAGCCTTTTCCGATCGACACCTAACATATGGCGAGCACATCAAATGCAAGAAGCTAGGCTAGGCCACATCGGTTCAGTTTCACACGAAGAATATCAGATGTAGAACCAAATGTAACTCTGTGTGGGTGCTGTCAAATGTACAAACCCAAATGTGGCCCTGTGTATAAATGCATTAGTGCTTGCACAAAAAAAAAAAAAGAGCCAAAGCATGGTATAGAACCGAATTTGGAAAGTTGGATCCAGGCACCTACCACCAGAGATCAAAATCGTTGCCCAGTAGGCCTAGTAGATTTAGGCAAGGGAAAGTTGCAGGATAAACCATGTTGTTTGCACACAGAACCTATTGTGTGTTTGGCCAGTAGTAGCAAGGAAGAGGACCAGCTTGTCAGAGTGATTCATGTTTGTGCTGCCTGATGACCCAAAGAGCATCCTTGACAGCAGGAATCTAGGGTACCGCTGTGACGTTGCATCGCACCGACATAGGCATTTTGGAAGGCTTGGGGTGGTGCGTGGCCACGTACTATATATACCTGTGCTGTGGTGGGGCATCGGCTGTGTGGATCTCCATGTACAGAGGAGTTGAGACTCACACAACCAGATAGTCAGCCCACTCAATCTCGACATAGTTGGTATTTTACAGAAAAATGTGGACAAGCATTTCTGATGCAGCATTTGAATTTCATCAACATGGAGAGCCTAAAATTGCATGTCATATATGTCAAACATGTTTCCTGACAAGGAATAAGATCAATTATTGCAGCTCTTTTTTTTGGGCAATGTGGTTAACAAGGAACGAGGTGATTTTTGACAGATGTACACCAAAATTTTTTTTGCAAGTGCTGTTTCGAGGAACGCATTGGCTACGTCAATGGGCAAGTCAACAAATAATCTTTGTGGCATCGCACCTAGAAATGTCAACTTTTCAGTTCTTTGGGTCCAATAGATGGCTTTCGCATAGATATATTGGTCACGTTTAGTGAAACTTTTCCATTCCGTTTTCAGTGTGTGAAACTTTTTCTGTCTACAGCAGAAAGTTTTTAAGTGTGTGGCATGTAATAATTGGTCTGATTCTATCCTTGGATAGATGAAGCAGGATATTTTACCCATTATTTAAAAAAAAAAAAAGGTTTGTGAGTACCACTTCCATATATAGATCCTCCAATACAATAAGATTTTGCTGTGATTTTTCTAGCAAGGATTTCAATGCTCCAACCAAGCATTCTCTACCAAATATTTTTTCTTCTTCATTCATATCTTTAAATGCGTGTTTCCTTTGGCCAGTATATATAGCAGATGGAAGTTGAAGAAGAGGTGTGGCGAGCTGACAGAGATAGGTGAATAAGGTAATTATGGGTGCAAATACAAATATGTGTCAATGGTTGTCAAAACATTCCAATAATTGGAGTCTGTCACTTGGTTAGAGTATACTGTGTTAGACTGCAAGAATTGCCATCAAGCTTTGCCATATGTTGGTGTAAATTCACATAGTAGCAACAAATCAATGGTTGAGCATGTGTTCCAGTCATGTCTTTGCCGACAGTTTTGGCTCATGCACACACCCACTCTCTCAGCAGTAGTTATGTTGTAGGCTTTGCCGATCAATGCCTAACCTGTTTTGAGCTCATCGGTCATAGTTTCAAATTTAGCATGTCAGACGTATAAAACCAATTATAATCCTGTGAGCGCTGTATTGAAATCTAGGAATATGTTGTACCAAGTATAGGGTAATCTCGTTACCTAGAAAGCATCCTTCGGTCTCCCTATAAAATTGGAGTGCTATAATAGCGTAAGAGAGGGTAGAAAAAAAAGAATTATATATCTTTATGCTACAAGGGACTCTCAGTGTTCCCTTACTATTGGGGAAGGTGGGATCAACGGGAACATCTTGGCAACAAGGACAAAACCAATTCTTATGTTACCTGGATTGACATCCATGATAAAAGATCCGTGCCATTGATCTAGGCCATAGATGATGTCTCTATCAAATCTCTGGGTCATTGTTTTTTAGTTTTTTTAAATCAAAAGACCAAGTAAGGTATAAAAAGAAAAGAAAAAACATTACTTGGTCACGTTTTGTGAAAAAATAAAAAAAACATTAATTTGGCATGATTTGACTTGCAAAGAAAGGAAAATAAAAGGCATTTTCTAGAAACATATCATGTGGATTGACATGCATGAAAAATGATCTGCAGTTTATGTGAACTAGACAATGTTAAATGTTGAAAATTCCAAGCTAAAAATGTCTACCACATCTAATAGATCAGTCATGCATCCATTAGATTTTTTTAAAAAAATATATATGTAAAATTTCCTTAATTATCATATTTTACAAAATAAAAACTTAAATAAATATGTATTTCACCTATCACCTTATAGAGAGTAATGTATATTCTTAACCGTCCACTCTAATTAAATAAACAATTCCCAGTTATTTGAGAGTAGAACTATAAAGCCTCTTTTTTCTTAATTGTAAGCAAATTTCCACCATTATGAGTTGGACGTGAGCTTTAATTCATCTCAGTTTCTAATATATATTTATTTCAAATATTAATTGTTGTGAAATCATCTCTTGTTGTAGGCCAGTTTTGTGACAACATTAATCTATACTTGGCTAAATATTTTCACATGTTTAAGTTATATCCTCAAATGTCATGACCCAGGAAATAGGGCCCGTAAGGACAGGCCCACGGAGCACGGGTGCCGCCCCCCAGGCTGCATGCGCCCCCGCCGCCGCCTCCTCCCTTCCGCGGATTCTTCTTCGCAATTAATTCGGGAATAAAGGAGGAAAATATCTAGGATTATCTTTAGGCGTTTTTGGTGTGCAAGGGGATATCTCATCTATAAGGGAGGCCCTTATTATGAAATAAATAAATAGGATATGCTTGTAAAAGGTAATCCAATCTATATGGAAACCTTTAGAGAGATTGCTTGAGATACAAGTCCCACTAGCCGGGCTATAAAAGTAAGGGGTCTATAATCTTTCAGGGGCAACAAGCAAATAAAGAAATTTTATCACAATCTCTTCCTCTCTCCCTCTCCCTCGCCCCCCTTCCCCTTCCCTGACTGACCGCCGCCACCAGCGCCGCCCCGCGCGCCCCCCCCCCGCCGCCGCCCCTCTCCACCGCCACCGCCACCATCCACCTCCCGATCGCCGTTCTCGTGTCAATTCCGGCCCAATCTAGCCGGAGTCGACAACAGGTATCCGAGACCACTACGATCCACCCACCACCATGGATAACGAATCAAAGAAGCTAACAAGAACTTTGGGGACCAGTTCGCGAGATTCAACAACAGGGATCGACACGCCGCCAAACAAGTTGCTATGCTCTCGGGCAACGACCTGCGGCGATAAAACGCCGTCAACAACTTCAGGAGGCTGATCTTGTGATGAAGACGCTGCTGGAGACGACCGCACGCGACTTCATCAAGAAGCGGACTGACGGCAAGCAAAATCAGGATGATCAAGTCACCGCAGCCGATCTGGAGAAGCTGATGAAGGGCTACCTGGGGCAGAAGCCCGAACCAGCAGGGGCGCCGCCGCTAGGGGCGCATGCGCCGCCCCCACCCCCTCCGGTGGACACCTTCCCAGGTCTCGCTCCTCGCTTGCACAAGCTGTCCTTCCCAACGTATGATGGCAAGGAGGATCCTCTCCCATGGATCAACCGCTGCGAGCAATTCTTCAGGGGACAAGGTACGCCAGCAACAGAACAAGTCTGGTATGCTTCCTATCATCTCACAGGGGGAGCACAGCAATGGTACATGAGGCTGTCCCAGGAGAAACCGGTGGCAGATTGGGCAAGTTTCGCCCAGTATGTCAACGAGCGCTTCGGCCCAGCTGAACGGCGGAATCCGCTGGGTGAGCTGGCATCACTGAGGAAGACAGGCAACGCCAATGAGTACACGGAGCGGTTCCTCGCGCATGTAGCACGTGCAGGCCACCTTGACGACAAGCAGCAGGTGAACATCTACACAGCCGGATTGGGCGAACCGCTCAAGACGGACGTCGAGATGCAGGAGCCCAAGGACATGGAGGCTGCCATGTCTCTCGCCAGGGCGTACGAGCGACGCCTCGCCATCCTCTACAACACCGGCAAGCCAGTACAGGCCAAGGGCAGGGCGCCCGCACCTGTGGCCCTACTGGCCGCCCCCAGGCGCCCACTCCATCGCGACATCAGCAACGTCTCGGCCGTTCAAACGGCTGACACCGGAGGAGATGATGGAGCGACGCAAGGCTGACCTCTGCTTCAACTGTGATGAGCCGTTTGCACGGGGTCACAAGTGCAAGCACCTCTTCGACATCACGATCTTCAACGACTACACCGACGACTCGACGAACGCCCCACTGGCGGATGTCAAAGAGGAGCAAGCCGACATGAAGGTCCTCGTCAGGGAACCCGACTCCCCGGTACGTGGTGCTCATTCTCTCTACATCGTCGGTATGATCTCAGGCACGGGCGTCCCACACACAACTACATCGACCCCCGCGTGGTGACCGCGGCAGGCCTCCGGACTCAGCCAGTGCGTGTGCTGATCACCACTGGCATAGGCGCCATCTCCACATGCCGGGCTGCTACCTTCGACGTGCCACTACGCCTCGACGCCAGCACCTTCGACATCGACGCCTACGTCATGCCACTAGGCAACAACGTCGACGTCATCCTTGGCATGCCTTGGCTGGCAGGCTTGGGAGGGGTGATGTGGGACTTCGCGACCCACGAGCTGCAGTACTACCGCGACGGCCGCCCGAGCACGTTCACTTCGGCCCCACCTCCCCGGCGTGGAGGCGTGCAGGGGCCTGGCCTGCTCAGGTCGGGCATCAAACATTTGTCTGGGCACAGAATGAAGTCAGTAGTATAATTGCATTGAATGTATCATGACACATTAGATAGGGTGCGTGGGATGCTTAGGGAAATATATAGTGAGAGAAAGTTGAACGCAAGGGGACTATCGGTGCAATATTATGTGCAATAGTACTGTTTATAGTATATTGGGATACTCAGTGGTGGTAGGTGGATAGCTTGATTGAATGAAACATGACATGTCAGTTATGATGGGGTTTGCTTTGGCCAAGATATATAGCGGATGCAAACCTGGAGGTAGAAGAAGAGCTGTGGTTCATTGGTTCAAATGTTTCCGTAGAATGGAGTCGTCACTTGGTTCATTGGTTGGAGTATCGTGTGTTAGGCTTGTGAAGCATCAGGATCACACATGTCAGCAAATGGTATGGAGTGAATTGTATGGAAAAGTACAACTCCTTCACTGTTAGTATGACCGAGACCTGGAGCTTTTCGCGCGGCACAATAGCATCACATCAATGGTGGAGCATGTGTGTCAGTCAAGTCTGTGTGGACAGCATTAACTCACGCACAACAGTGTAATTTACATTGTAAGCTTTGCTGATAGATGCCTAATTAACCTCTGGTGAGCACATCAAGTGGTGGAAGCTCAGCTGGTCAATATCGGAGTCGTCACATGGTTAGAAAAATTTGGCTAATGCACACAGCAGCTCTCTCAGCCGTAGTTATGTTGCAGGCTTTCCCGATCAATGCCTAACCTGCGCTGAGTCATCGGTCCTAGTTTCAAATTTAGAGTCTCAGATGTACAAAAATATTTATAATCCTGTGTGAGTGCTGTCTTGAAATCTAGGAATATGTTGTACCAAGTATAGGGTAATCTCAGTACCTAGAAAGCGTCCCTCGGTCTCCCAATAAAATTGAAGTGCTGCAAAAGTGTAAGAGAGGGTAGAAAAAAGAATTATCCCTATGCTACAAGGGATTCTCAGTGTTCCTTACTACGAAGGTGGGATCACCGGGAACCATCTTGGCATAACCGATATGCTTATGTTAACTGGATTAACATCCATGAAAAAGATCGAAGCCATTGATCTGGGCTTTAGTAGATGATCTTTTTATAAAGGTTTATGTGTCAAACAAATCTCTGGCCCATTGTTTTTTAGATTTTTTAAATCAAAATTTTAAGTATAGTAAAAAAGAAAAGAAAAACATTATTAAATCCCTTCATGAGAAAGTGAGCATTCGAGCAGTTTTTCGCACGATTGACTTGCAGGAAAGAGAAAAAAAGATAAGAAAAAAAAGCATTTACTGGAAACAAATCACGTGGTTAACATTCATGAAAAATGATCCGAAGTTTGTGTGAATTAGAACATGTTATTATGTCCGAAGTTCCAAGCTATAAATGTCTACCACATCTAATAGATCACTCTTCCATCCATTAGATTTCTTTTATAAAAAAAAATTATATGTAAATTTTCCTTAATTAGCATATTTTAAAAAATAAAAAATTAAATGAATACGTATTTCAACTACCACCGTATAGAAAGTAATGTGTAGTCTTAAGCGTCCAATGCAATTAAATAAACAATTCACGGTTATTTGAGAGTACCAAAACAAAGCCTTTTTTTCTTGTAATCTAAATTCCACCACTATATGAATGAGGGTGAACTTTATTATCTCAGTTTGTAATATGTATTTATTTGAAATATTAATTGTAGTGAAATCATCTCTTATTGTAGGCCAGTTTTTTTGACATCATTAATCTGTACTTTGGCTAGCTAATATTTTCACTTGTTTAGGTTATATCCTCGAATTTTTGTTTGGGTACGGATATAAGGCAGGAGTATAATTGCATTGCATGAATGAGCAGTGGATGATTGCATTGAATGAATCATAACACATTGGATAGGGTGCTTGTTATCCATCGTGGATCGTGGACGTAGCAGAAGGAGCTCCTTTCTTGAAAGGCTACTCTGGTCGCAGAATTACCTTGCTTCCTTGTAGTTCCAAAAATGCATTTGGCCTTGAAAACAACCTAATATAAGTTACATGCTACAAAGCGCGCATTTTTTGCAATTAACATCGTGTGACCTGTGACTGCCTAGCGTGGTCTCCCAGTATGGAAATTTTTTTTGTTATTTTTAAGGCCAAATATGGTTTTCTAGAAAACCACCACCAGGATCTAGAACCGGCACTGGTGAGCCGCGTCATCACTGCCACTTTCCTACTACTGATATAAAATACGAGAATGATAGGGTTTTTTGAACTCGCAGTTCTGGGGTAAGCACACATTCCAAGGCCCAATAAGCACCACCCTGTTTCCTCCTCCAACTCATAGCACTCGCTCTTCACTGACGAATGCCCATATAGGTGTGGAGCAGGAGACTATGGGTGTGTTTCATATCTTGACTCTGGCCGGCCTGGCCAACGGGCCTAGCTATGGCCAGCGAGAGCCAGGTACCGACGGTGCAACCCTCTTGTTTGATTTCTATGTACTGAGAGAACTTGGTTAGATTGAGATTGTGTTTGATATGGTGCAAAAATGGATAACAAAATGGTTATTACAATCACCTTGCCTCCATTGTGGTTACATTACCCTCCGGTCTCTCTTCCAAGCATTCCGTCAAGCACTTGCTAGGCGGCGGCGGAGGCCATGGTGACCCTGCGACAAATGGAAAGCGCGATGTCAGCGGCGTGGTGGACCGTCGAGCGCAAAGTGTAACACCCGTGTTTTTGCATCATTTTAAAAATCACTAAAAATTTGAACTTTTTATAATTACAACTAAAACTTGATTTAGTTTCCGCTAAAACCGAAACCCTGTTTCCGAAAAAAACCTGCATTTCAAACCCTCACCATATAGAAAATAGGAAATCTTGTTTGTTGCTTGATGAGCTTTATGGTGACCAAGGATGCAAGGTAGGTTCTAGATTTTATTTATGGAAGTATAATATTGCATGAGAATGATTTATAAATTTCTCTGGGAATCAAATACCAAAACCCATGTGTACCAAATATATATATTAATATTTTTATGAGCACAACAAATAAATATTCTCGACACTAAAAGTCGAGGAATGCAAAGGTGCTCACAAGAATATTTGTAATATATAATTCACACATGAAATGATAGAATTGGGGAAATAAGGTGTGTGCACCTATATATGTAATTATTTATATAAGTACAATTGGATAAATATTTTCATGAATGTAAAACATGGGAATATGCATGTACTTATATAAATATTTATGAAATATATAAATGTGGCACACATGGAATAATAGGAGAGGTAATGAGAGAAAGAGTGAAGGGAGAAATGGAAAAAGGAAAGGGAATTAGAAAAGAGCTCACGGGCTCATTTCCTCCCTCCCCTCCCATCGGCCCAAACCCAACCTGGCCACTCCTTCCTCCCCTTCCGCGCAAGCCGAAGCAGGCCGGGTCCAGCAGCAGCAAGCGGGCACACGGGCCCAACTCGGAAGCCAAGCCCAGCCTCTCCTTCCCTCTTCTCCCGACGGATGGGACCCGCGAGCGTCGTCCCTCCTCTCGCTCCGCCCCGAAGACGAGGATCGCCGCGACAAATGACGCACACGAGCAGCTGCTCCCCGTCAGACCGCCATGGCCGCCGCGTTGACGAGAGCACAGGAAGCGCCACCATCCGCTCCGCCCCACGCGACACCGAGCCAGCACCGCCCCCGCCATCGCGTCAACCCGCACGGGGAAAGTCGGCGAGCCCGGACGCGCAGGCCAGCCGAACCGGTGCTGATGATGGAGACCGAGGCACAGGGAGCTCACTAACCTCCCGCCGAGCCACGATGCCGCACAGGACGCCAGGTCAGCTCCCACAGTCATGCCGCGGACCGCCTTGCCGCCATGACCGGCGACCGCCGTTGCTGTAGAGTGATGCGACCCGACGGCCAGCTCATGCACCGGAGACGAGCACGATGCGATCCAGCTCAGGGAGCACCAGTCCGAGGTCCACGAGAACGAGGAACGCGGTCGGAAAAGATCACCGCCACGACGAAGAATCTCGCCGGTGAGCACCCGTGGGTCGCGGCTATAAATAGCGGTGCCCGGAGTGCCATTCGACCTCGCCCCACCTTCACGAGCTCCGCCATCGTTAGGGAACGCGCAGTGCTCGCCCCTTTCCTCCCTCTCCTCCCTTCCTGCCCTCGCCGGAAGGATTTTCCCCAATCCAAACTCCCCGCCGTGACTACTAGGTCAAGGGAGTCCCGGGTCGATTCCGCCGCGGTGGGGCCAAATTGGTGAGTCCAATAGGTCTCCGACTTCCTCCCCTTTCGATTCATCCACTTTTCCCATGCGCTGGTGCAGTGTAGGCATAACCCGAGCGCCGCCGTCGACGGAAGTCCGCCGAGGCCGACGCCGCCGAGGGAAGCTATCCTCCCCGCCGCCTTGACCGCCACCGCCGAAGTCCCGATGACGAGGGGGCCGTAAAAGCCCCCGGGCGGCGAGCATCAGGCGAAAGGAAGCCATTTCCGGCGACTCTCCGGCGAGACGCCGCCGCTGACGCGGGGCGGAGGGAGACGCACCCCGACGCCGCCGCCGCTGAGACGTAACGCCGTTAAGGCACGCCAATACGGAGTCGCCACGCCGCCATCCGGCCTTCCCGTCAACGGCGCGCTACGGCGACCCCGTTATACACGTGGGCGCATATGTGGGCAGCCACCGTGGCGCCCACGTGGACCCACGTGGCATCCACGCATGGGAGACTACTCTGTGTACACTATTTTAAATGCTAGATCCACCCGCAGCTTGTACACGTAATATTATAAGTGGTATTTCCCCGTGTCGAAAAAAATTCCCGGAAAATTTGTAAATTCATTATTTGAATTATAGAATTTTATCATGTAATTAGTTCCAATATTATTACATGATAAAATTATATTATAATATTACCCTAATGATTTAATTAGGGATTAATATTATAAAATCCATATCTCATGCAAACTAACTCCGTTTTCTCGCGTGAAACGACTTCCATAATTCATCTAAAATCTAGCTCTATGCATCTAACCCCTTGCCACCATAATATTCTATGTTGGTTTTATATGTTCTAGTTCAAGCTAGGGTTTATCGCCATTCGCAAGTAGATTCGACGACCCGATTAGGGAGTATCCGTCCGAAGTACGTTAGAAGACGTTCGACGCCGTGCCGATTCGTAAGAACCTCCCGTGCAAGTCCTTACCCCCTTAATCATGACCTTAATATGATGATATAATGATGATGATAATAATAAATCGGATTAGTAAATAGTGGTGTGAGCCCGATAACGTAGCTATGGAGCTAAAGCCGGGATGACGTAATCATCCACGTTATCTATGCTCATACGCTGTGATCAAGAGAAACATGAGAATGCCTAATGAACCCTAACCAACAAAAGAGGTGAGTAGTGGTAGTCCGGTAGAGCCTAAATACCACGTCGGAATCGCCGCGAGGGGTTCCTCGCGGAGAGATACTCGCCTCCCCTAAGGACCGGTTCATAGACCTTCTACCTAGTATAATATTACGTACAGCCACACGCCGCGTTTATGGGGCGGCTTGATTCACACCCCGTTGGGTTGAGGTATAATTGGGATCCAAGGTGGCCGGGTAGGCAAACGACCTATTGGGAGCGGATGTGGGGAGAGTGGCCCCATGTCCTTGGCGTGGATGCTTTGAGTGGTCTTCCACGGAAGTGTTTGGGCGCGGTGGCGCAGTGCTAGAGGCACATATTGATGATTTGAGATTGAGAGTGGTGTTGACAAGATAGGTTGGGTAATTAGGTATTACCTCAAAAGCCGTGGGTGATTTGGTATCACCATATTGTCTAGGGTGATGCGTCATCTTAGGGTGGCGTGTTGTCCTTCCAACCCCGAGAAGTCGTGGGTGAAGATTATACCAATATACCTAGGGTAGCACCTGCCGGTACGGATCTCGTTAGGCCCGCGCTAAGCCAAGTCGCGGTGGTAAGGGCGGTGTCTATCGTGTGGGGAAAAGTGTACAACCTCTGCAGAGTTAATTGAATCTATTCGAATAGCCACGTCCTTGGAATGGGCAAGTGCTAGGACGAACATCTATGATTAGATATACTTTTTTGATGATGACTAACATGTGGTGTCATGACAGCGGTGATGACATGAGATAAACCGGAACTAGCGAGAGCAGTTTTAGATACTCGCTAGGGCCCAAACCCTTAATAATTACAACCCCCGGTTGGGACTTGCCGAAATACGCCCGTACTCACCCCTCTATTTTTACGTATATCGGCATATCCGGCGGTAAGGTCGCTGTCGGGCGTAGGAGACCCACGACGTAGAAGTTTACAAGACGTTGCTTAGGAGAAAGACGTAGAAGTCCGTGAATTCCATCCGCGCTCAAGTTGCCTCGTGGAACATGGAGTTGTGCCCGCACGGTCCAGCCGTCCTAGCGCACCGTCACGCAGATAAACCACCGCTTCCGCTTGGCTACTCGATCAATATAATCCGAGTGGTGTCTTCAACACCGCTGTAAAGTACATCTATCCTATGTCAATATATGCTCGAATAGTTCATCTATAACTGATTTCCATTATCGTGACTCGGGTAACGTATTGGTAGCGTGATCCCGGCGCCAATACGCGAGATTAAAAGTCCCATTAAGAAGTGGGCGGATAAAGAAGCGTGGCGGAGCTCCACCCAGGCCCCTAGCACCGCGAGCACCGTCATCCGTGATGGAGCTCGTCGCCCGAGCGCATGTGCGAGGGAGGTCTGCCCCGCCCCTCCCTCCGCCAGCGCAGTATCAGGGGCGTCGCCCGGCCCCGGCCGCCGCTGAAGCCGCTCGCTCATGAGGGAGTGCCATCGCCGTGACGAGCAAAGTGTTGTGGGTGCGGAGGAGGTCTGCCCCGGTGCCACCATGAGAAATGAGAAGGGGTGAGGGAGGTGAGAGGAATCGAACGGGACCTCGCCACGACCTGGCTCTAGAGAAACGCAACCCTCCAACGTGCGGCCAGTGCCAGGAGATAGAACGTTTTTTGCATCCACAGGGATGTCGGAGAACAGTAAACACAATCAAACAGGATGGCCTGGCCCTCACGGGCTCGAGCACAAGGTTTTGGCCCATATCAAACACGCCCCTATGTGGATTAGATTGATGGAGGAATCAAGTGGGCCTGCATGCTAGCATGGGTAGTTAGGTTAGTGTGGTCTGTTCGCTTGGCTTATCAGCCAGCCAACCAGCAGTACTTTCTATCACGGCATCGGCCAGTCTATTACATACTTGATACGTTAGCAGGTTACATACTTGGATATAGTATCCAAATACTACAAAATCATCCAAAGAGGTAATTTTTACATTGTTATATACTTTAAGGGCCACAATATTATATTTTATAGTTAAGGATTTATATAGTCAACCCTTGATACGTTAGCAGGTTATGTAGATTTTTTTATATATATACCACGTTAGCGAAACCACCTTCAAAGCCACTTGGGGGGTTTGTTTAGGCATTTTTCAATAGTTTAAGGCAATAATGCATTGAATGAATGAGCAGATAATTACGCACTGAATGGATCCTGACATATTGGGTAGGAGTTAGCTATCTACCTTTAGTCAAATATATAGAATATGCAAATGGGGAAGCAGAAGACCAGAAGAGCGCCATGCACTGATGCACCTGAGCTGAGAGAAAGCTGAACAATGGTAGAAATGTGTATGTAGCTATTGTACGTTGTCTACTTGTTGCAAAGCATGGAGTGGCGCCAGTTGGTATGTAGGCATTGCTAGCTAGTTAGTTTTGTGAGGCATCAGGATCACACATCCAACCAAACATATATAGAGATGGACACCTTTAGTCAAATATATAGAATATGCAAATGGGGAAGCAGAAGACCAGAAGAGCGCCATGCACTGATGCACCTGAGCTGAGAGAAAGCTGAACAATGGGAGCAATGTGTATGTAGCTATTGTACGTTGTCTACTTGTTGCAAAGCATGGAGTGGCGTCAGTTGGTATGTAGGCGTTGCTAGCTAGTTAGTTTTGTGAGGCATCAGGATCACACATCCAACCAAACATAGAGATGGACACCTTTAGTCAAATATATAAAATATGCAAATGGGGAAGCAGAAGACCAGAAGAGCGCCATGCACCTGAGCTGAGAGAAAGCTGAACAATGGGAGCAATGTGTATGTAGCTATTGTACGTTGTCTACATGTTGCAAAGCATGGAGTGGCGTCAGTTGGTATGTAGGCGTTGCTAGCTAGTTAGTTTTGTGAGACATCAGGATCACACATCCAACCAAACATAGAGATGGACTAGTATGGAAAACCACAACTCGTCCACTACTAGCATGACGGAGAGATCAAAATTTGTCAGGTGTACTATTGTGGCATAAATCGGCATAAACAGCAACATGCCAATGGAGGAGCATGTATGCTTGTCAAGTCTATGCGCACAACAGCTCTATCGGTCGTAGTAACATTGTAGCCTTTTCTGATCGACACCTAGCATGTGGCGAGCACATCAGTCTAATTTCACATGAAGACTGTCAGATATAGAACCAAATGAACCCTGTGTGTGTACTGTCAGATGTACAAAGTCCTGTAGTTCATCATCATGGATTGTCATCCAATGTGGCTTAGGCAATTCCCCAATAGCATGGCAATGCTGACGAATGCGATGAAGCTGCTATGCAAAGGGCTGCACCATATATAGTATATATACATCTTATTGTGTACTGAGCAGCTCAGCTACCATGTATGCATGATATCATCAAGCTAGTCAGAAGCCATAGGAATTGTTTATATGCAACGAAGGGAAAGTGTGCAAGCCCTTGGCTCCATTTCTGGTGTTGCAAGAAAAAGATCACCTGCGCCCAATATGTTCCTTAAGGGGCGATCCACGGGGGCTGCCCGGGCTGTAGCCCTCCACACCCCCCCCCCCCGCCCCGCGCACAATTCCCATGCTACATACTGTGCTTAGCCATTAAACCACCATTAAATTTCTTGATTTTCGTTTAAATCTCCACTAAATAGAACACCCACCCCCAGACTTATACTGGCTCCGCCCCTGTTCCTTATGCCTTCAAGGCCTATAAGGAAACAAAATGTCAAATCAATGAACTTCCTCAAAGATCTCTACACTTTCATAATCTATTTCTCGGATGCGTACTAGCAGCCTTCCTCTGGCACAGCTAAAGCATGTCACTGACAGTTATGTTTGGGCAGGAAATTAAAGCTTCAATATAAATCGGAAACTTATTACATAATGTGAAAACACAAAAAAATTAAGAGCAACCCAACTTCAAAACATACCACCACTACTACAGAACTGACTTCTAGTCTCGAGGCCAAAATAAGCGTTTACTCCCGGCTGGAAATTTACCCAGAGTAAATGTATCTTTACTCCCGGTTCTAATTCCCAGCCGGGAGTAAAGCACCGTGCGCCGCGCGCCCCCGCCCGGGCAGGACCTCTAATCGGTCAAGGACTACAACCAGGAGTAAAGCTCGAGCTTTACTCCCGGTTGTAGCCACTGACCGGGAATAATATTCCCTCCTATAAATACCCCCCCGCCCGTCTTCGAATTTTCAACGCATTTTCTTCCTAAAAAACTGCTCAACCCCCTTTACTCCGGGTTCCCCAACCAAACCGGGAACAAAGGTTCGAAATTTCAATCCCCCCTCATTTTCGCCATTTTTTCATGTTTTTGCACTTTATATAAATATAGTTGTTTATGTAATTTTCTTTTGATTAGAAAAATGAGGAAGTTAACTTAATTTACCAAATTGTGTAAATCATTAATTTGTAGTCTAAATTAGAAATCAATTTAATTTATTGACATGTGTAGGAAACATGGCATGGTACGTAGTGCATGTTGGGCGCGTATCGTGGATCTATCGAACCCGGCCGGATTGCCATGCTCAGTCCATCGCTACCCCGAAATTGTTACAAAAATACCACACGAAGCTGAAGCTTTGGCGGCCTACCATGGTGCAAATATTCCAAATAACAATGACGAAGGTGTAGCAATGGAGATTCATGAGATGCCGGCGAAAATATTAGCTTCTTAGGTTCATTGCTTCGTGCCCTACGAAGGATGTTCTGTTTTAATTAATGTCTTGTTCTTCTTCCTCTCGCTTTAGTGGAGTTTGTTGTATGCAAGCAAACAAAAGCCGTAGGCGACCTCGTCCCGAAATAATAAAATGTACTATTCATGCATGTTGTGTATTTACTTAAATGTATGTGGTGTTTACTTTTTTTTCATACAATGATTATGTTAAAAAATTACGTATGAAGCGAAATTGATGTACAACGTAGATCGACGCGACGATGAGTACGGGCGTGGGGTGCATGAGTTCCTATGTGCGGCCCAAGCAAACAAGCGAAAACGGTTTTATGTGCTGCCCATGTGCCTTGTGTAGGAATAAGAGAGAGTTTTCCAAAGCACATATCCTTCATTTACACCTGTATAAGTCGGGATTCATGCCCAACTATGTTTGTTGGACCAAGCACGGAGAGACCGGTGTCCCAATGGAAGAAGGTGAAGACGAAGGAGGGGATGACGACAATGTTATTGCTGAATATGCTGAATTTGGTGATGTCATAGAAAATATTGCAATGGAGGAAGATGCAGAGGAGGCACCGGTGCCGCCAGGAGACGAAGCTTCTTGATGGGCTTGATCAGGCTATTCGTGAAGCACAGAATGAATGCGAAAAAGAAAAGGAGAAGAAGAAGTTTGAGCGCATGCTAGAGGACCACAAGAAGTTGTTGTACCCAAGCTGTGATTCAGGGCAGAAAAAGTTGGGTACCACACTAGAATTGCTGCAGCGGGAAGGCTAAGAATGGTGTTTCGACAATGTGTTTAGCCGCTTATTGACTATCCAAAAGAAGATGCTTCCGAAGGACAATGAGTTGCCTGCCAGCACGTACGAAGCAAAGAAGGTTGTATGTCCTTTGGGATTAACAATCAAAAAGATTGATGCATGTCCTAATGATTGTTTCCTGTACTATGGCGAGGATAACGAGAAGTTGGATGAATGTCCGACATGTCATGCATCACGGTATAAGATCAGGCGAGACGATCCTGGTGATGTTGATGGCGAAAGGCCTAGGTTGAAAATCCCTGCTAAGGTTATGTGGTACGCTCCGATAATACCATGCCTGAAACGTTTGTTCAAAACAAGGACCATGCAAAGTTGATGCGATGGCACAAAGAAGACCGTAAGATAGACGCGGCAAGTTGAGACACCCTGGCGATGGGTCACAAAGTGGAGAGCAATCGATTCAGAATTCAAGGATTTTGCGGATGATGCAAGAAACGTGAGGTTTGCCTTAAATACGGATGGTTTTAACCCCTTCGGGATCGAGCGATAGCCATAGCACCCGACTGTTACTCGTCTATCTACAATCTTCCCCGATATGCATGAAGCGGAAATTCATTATGATGCCGATACTCATCCAAGGCCCGGCGCCTGAAAACGACATCGATGTGTACACGAGGCCACTAGTTGACGAGCTTCTTCTTTTTGTGGAATAAACCCGTGTAATGCGTATGTGGGATGAGTACAAACAGGAACACTTTGACTTGCGCGCTCTGTTGTTTGTAACAATCAACGATTGGCCGGCTCTAAGTAATATATCGGGACGATCAAACAAGGGATATAATGCTTGCACGCATCGCTTTTCCTGGATTGTAAGGGTATTTTTGAAAAACTGCCGAAAAGTCGTGGTACCCTCGCTACCGTCGATTTCTTCCCAAGAGTCACGTGTTAAGAAAGAAAGGGAAACATTTCAACGGTACCGCAGACCACAATGCCAAGCCTCGCAACCGGACCGGGTCGATGTACTTGGAGATGGTCAACGATGTCAAAGTAGTGTTTGGGAAGGGACCCGGCAAAGATACCTGCTCCAAACGGCGATGAAGGTCACGCACCCATGTGGAAGAAGAAGTCAATATTTTGGGAGCTACCCTATTGGCAAGTCCTAGAGGTTCGCAGCAGTGCAATTGACGTGATGCACCTAACAAAGAATCTTTGTGTCAACCTGCTAGGCTTCATGGGTGTGTACGGGAAGCATAAGGACACACCCGGAAGCGATCGGACGATGATGGACGCCAATACTTAGGCCCCGCTAGCTTTAGTCTTACCAAAGAAGAGAAGGAAAGCATGTTTGAATGCCTAAACAAAGATCAAGGTACCATCCGGATTCTCCTCAAATATAAAGCGATTAATAAATGTGCCGGAGAAGAAATTTCAACACTTAAAGTCCCATGATTGCCACGTGCTCATGACGCTAGCTTGCTTCCGTTGCGCTAAGAGGGATTCTACCTCCCAAAGTACGTCTGTTGCTCGTGAAGCTATGTGCATTTCTCAATGAAATATCTCAGAAGGCAATCGATCCGCAGGAATTAACTAAGCTACAGAATGATGTGGTTCAGTGTCTTGTCGGCTTTGAGTTGGTGTTCCCTCCCTCCTTCTTTAATATCATGACACACCTCCTAGTTCACCTAGTCAAAGAGATTGCTATTCTCGGTCCCGTGTTCCTACACAACATGTTCCCTTTTGAGAGGTTCATGGGAATCTTGAAGAAATATGTTCACAACCGGGCTCGCCCAGAGGGAAGCATCGCCGAGGGCTACGGAACAGAGGAGGTCATTGAGTTACGTGGTTGACTTTATTCCCGACCTTGACCCAATTGGTGTCCCTGAATCGCGACATGAGGGAAGGCTAAGTGGAAAGGGGACACTAGGAAAGAGAACACTAGGAAAGAGAACATATATCAGTATGGAGGATAATAATTTCGACAAAGCACAATACACGCTACTCGAAAACAGCACTTTGGTGTGTCCGTATGTCCAAGAACATAAGGAGCTAATACGATCAAAGTTTCCTGACATGGATGAGGATTCTATTAGGCGTGAGCACTTGTCAAGTTTTATCGGTTGGTTGAAAAAAAATGTCAAGGTGATCAGAGTCTTCCAGAGCAGCTATATAGGTTGGCTGCACAACCATCGTGGCATGTCCTCACATACAAAGGGTATGAAATAAATGGTAGCACATTTTACACAAGATCCCGGGATAAAAGGAGCACGAACCAAAACAAAGGTGTTCGAATAGATGCCGAAGACCCAAATGGGGTGAAGGAAACATTTTATGGCTGCATAGAGGACATATGGGAACTAGACTATGGAGGTAATTTCAAGGTCCCTTTGTTTAAGTGGCAAAGGGTGAAGTTGACCGGAAGCGGGGCTTTAGCAATTGACCCAGTTATGGATCGACAACGGTGGATCTAAAAACCACATTATAAAGAAGAACCATTTATCCTCGCCAACGATGTAAGTCGGGTATTCTATGTGAAAGACATGGCTACAAAACCTAAGAAAGGGAAAAACAACAAGGAGCCAACAAATGATGAGCCCAGCGCCACATAGTTCTTCCGGGTAAATCAAACATCGTAGGAATTGAGGACAAGTCGGACATGTCGGAAGATTATGAGAAGCAAATCAGAATTGTGCCTTTCAAAGTGAGCAAGGATCCCTCCATCTTACTCAATGAAGAAGACACTCCATGGACAAGATAGAAGCCAACTTAATTTGGTGTTTGTGTAATATCGTATTTTGAGACAACCCTATATGTAATAATTATGACCGAACATCTTTATTAGTTTCTTCCATTTGACAATGTTTGACAATGCTACGAATATACTTTTAAAAAACAAGAAATGTTAGAATTTTTACGCATGAGATAATGTAAAAATAATGTTCCTCTCAAAATACATTATATTTAATTATTTTATTTAATGGCAACAATTTTGCATTAATGAATTATTGATTATTAACTACATTATCATAGCTAGTCAATAGAAAAAGGTAAAATTTTTTAGGTTACATATTTTTATAGTGTGGAGTACAACAATGTGTAGTTAAATTCTATTTTTCAAAAGTTTTAAAATTGCTATGTAATTTTCTATATTAAAAATGAATTGTAGTGAATAAATGAAAAGAAAATGTAAAAAAAAAAAAGAATGAAACGGTGGCGGGAGATGTGAAAAATTTCACCTTTACTCCCGGCGCACTCGCCCGGGGGTAAAGGCGGGCTGATTGTGCTGGCCCCCGCCCAAAATTCACCTTTACTTCCGGCCGCGAGTGCAGCCCGGGAGTAAAGGGGGACTCTACTCCCGGTTGGGGAGTGGAGCCGGGAGTAAAGGGGCTCTCCCGGTTGTTGAGCGGAGCCGGGGAGTAGAAGTCCGTGGTATATAACTTCGGGCGCCTGTTCCCCTCCTTCCTCCGGCCCCTCCGCCAATCCAGATCGCCCGTCGCCGCCTTCGTCTCCGTCGTCGTCTCGCCCGCGCCCCATCGTCGTCGTCCTCCCGCCCCCGCCCTCCCGACGCTCCCCGTCGTCTCGCCAGCGCCCGTCGTCGCGCGATGCGTTCCCGGCTCGGCATCGCGGCCTCGTCTGCGACCCGGGGCTGGTCGCTCTCCACTCCGACGCGCCAGCGCTACCGGGCCTCCCGGCACCTCGTCACCGCCGCCGCTGCTGTCTCCCCCGCCAAGGCCGCCCTCCGCTACCGGCCCCGTCGCGGCCCCGCCGCGAAGCGCCGCCAGCGTCCCAGGGCTCCGCGCGCGCCCTCACCGGGCCATTCCTCCTGACGCGGCGCGCGACCAGCTCCCTCCACGCCGCCTCCGCCTCCATTGACGGCCTGCGTGCGCCGCTGGTCCTCTCTGCGCAGCGCGCACCGGCCGTAAACCCCCTCAGCTGCCCCCAAGGCCGCCACAAGACCGGCCGGTCACCAAGGTAGAAATACTTTAGAGAAATTTTTTTAAAAAAATGCTGTAAATCTAAAAAAAAAAGTTGTAAAAATAAATTGAGAATAATTGTATATGATTGTTAGAGATTGTATGAGAATTGTAAATAATGGTAAAACCGTTAGGGTTTTCGACGACGACATCGGAGATTTTTCGCGAATGTGTTAGGGTTTCCGACGACTTTAGATTTTTTTGAATGTGTGTTAGGGTTTCCAACGATGATGAACTATATTTTTCGATGAATGCATGTGTTAGGGTTTCCGACAACGTCCGAGCGTTTTTCCGATCGATGTAACATGTAAAATTGAAACTTAGTTTTTCCGGCGTAAAAGCACGTGTGTGTTAGGGTTTCCGACAACTTTAGATGTTACGCGAATGTGTGTTAGGGTTTCCGGCGATGATGAACTATACTTTTCGATGAATGCATGTGTTAGGGTTTTCCGACGGCGTCGACGTTTTCCGATCCATGTAACATGTCAAATTGAAACTTAGTTTTTCCGACGAAAAAGCACGCGTGTTAGGGTTTTCCGACGAAGAACTAAACTAAAAACTTTCTTCCCGACGAATCCATGTGTTAGGGTTTCCGATCCATGTATACAAAGAGTTCAATGTAACATGTCAAATTGAAACTTAGTTTTTCCGACGAAAAGCACGCATGTTAGGGTTTTCGACGAAGAACTAAACTAAAAACCACTACAAAATGAACCCCCTTTTAGCAACAAATATATGTGTTGCTAGAAGTCCAAATAAGTGTGGGTAGAGTCTATACCAACACATAAATATGCGTTGCTAGAAGTGGCGTTGCTAGGACCTATTGCAACAGATACATATGCGTTGGTAACATGTACCGTAAAAAGCGTTGCAAGCTAGCAACAGAAATCCCCTTGTATTTCCAACGCTTGTATGTGTTGCTGCCAACAATTCGGTACATATATATTTGTTTAAAATGTTTTTACTATTTTGTTATTTATTATTTTTGTGTATGCCACCAAAAACAAAATTTGAGCGTCATGTATAAATAGTATAATAAGAATTGACAATGAGAACACATCATAAACGGCTCTTGCAAAGACTTTCATTAATAAATAATTGTATGGCCATACATGTTCTGCTACTATAAATATAATGTACAATTCATAAGGATTGTAAAAAAAAAAAACATGTCTGATTTTCAAATCATCTCTCAAGGCTCAATTCAGCAGAATCCTGTTACTTCCTTCTTCGTTTTTAATCTCCATCCTTTGAGCCGTACAAGAATTGATCATTTCCATCAACCTACAATTTGGTATATATGCACAAAAAAGGGTAATCAGAACAAGTCATTAAAACAATAAGCAATTGATGCATTCATTCCAGAATAAGAATTTGCAATCCAAAATCGTGTATGTAGATAGATAGGTCCTTAGAATTTCAGAAACAAACCCAAAAAATAATATCACAATAATTTGATTAATTCATCTAATGCAGTAAAAACACTTAAATGGAGTAATCTATTATTAAACCTAATCAACTGGAGAAGAACGACACCACTCTAAGTGTGTGATCACCAAATTATTGCAATGATCTGCATCATTCAGATGAGGGAACACCTTACGGTTGGAAGTGCAGGACAAAGAATGGAAGTTATAACACGGCAATTTAGGCCAGAACGAGGATGCTTGCTGATGAATCTCACCACAACATGTCTGTTTCAACCTGTAACAGATCTGTCACTTATCATTATAATAAGAAAGAAATTAAGACAGATCGAATGCAGAATTTAAAGCACATACTTTTGCAAAAATCACGTACCCTGATTTTGTTGGGAACTTAGTATTGTGGTTACTTTGATAATCCTTGTTCTGCAGCCTAGAGAATTTGCAAGAATCAGCATATATACAATGCAATAGTCTGGAGATCTAGAGATAGGAATACCCAAATGTACGAGAAATCAAAGAGCTCTGACTCACAAAAATAGTAAAGAACCAATGGGCGTCAGGGATTGACAAGTTCCGTGGCCACTAACCACCACGCTTCCGCCTATTCTCTGGATTAAAAAACAAAACTTACAGAAGAAGTTAGCGGAAACCAATTGAGGATGAGAAGGAATTTATTACGAATCTGAGAAAGATACAAATAAACTACTAACCAAATCTGCATCTGAGGAAAGTCGAGTTGTAAAATACCTCCCGTTCAAATGGAGTTCATATGAACTTCCCCTTCAGACACATGGATGCATCACATCGCCACATCCTGCTGTGTCGGCAGTTCTTGGAACTGCAGCACGACAAAAATTTTAGGTAGATGGCTGGGATCTAGTACTCTTGCCATGTTCCCATAATCCCATTCCAATGGATCGACGAGACGGCGGCGGCACAATTAGGAGAGAATAGATCGGGAATTGGGAAGGACATGCACAGAGGAGAGGGGTTGATGCGGTGGTAGAGGGCTAGATCGTAGATTGGACAGGATGCATCCGCACTTCTGTGCGTGGGTGACGGGGGATTGAGGAGGGGCCCGGTTGGTTATTTATTACGAAGTAATCCCAGCAGCACATCTCATATACGTTGCAACCCATCCGTTGTTAGAAGGGGGTTCGTTTTGTAGTGAACTTACTTCCCGACGAATCCATGTGTTAGGGTTTCCGGCGACGTCAAACGTGTTCTGATGTACAACGTAACATGTAAAATAAAAACTTAGTATGTTTTTTTTTTTTTTTTCAGGGATAGATGGCGATCCAAGAGACAACATCAACATGGACGATGAAGAACTAATGATGAATATTATCCACGGTGGTGGCAATGATGAAGTTGGCGATGATAATAATAATGAAATGGAAGATGCAGATGTCGATCAATACTTAATGGATTTTGTGCGTAACAACCCGTGCGCTTATGACGAGGAGGTATATATGTGTTCATTTTGTAAGAATTAATATATATATATATATATATAATATTTTCTTCTTATTTGAAATGTCTTTGTATATCAGCCTTCTGCATCAACGTCAACTACTGCCAATAGTAAGACAACTCGAGGGGCCCGTTAAGCCGTTGGACGGCCGATATATCATCTCGAGTTCCATGTGGGAAGAGGACAAGTGCTAGGAGAACATGCCAAAAATATATATACCACTTTGTGGGTACCTTGTAAGGGGAAAGGATCCCGATCACATGTCGGCTATGGAAGAAGAGGAAGAGTGCACCTCATATTAGTTACGTCTCTGATCTTGCGACAAAGATATAATCGGCAAGAGGTTGAATTGAAATTCTCGTTTGACACGGATAATTACCACCATGTCATCACCCATGACGATTTGGTGGCTAGAGTTAAGAACTGAGTATGCAAAGAAATGGCCAAACTATTCGTGTCCCGGAAGAAGGATTTGTACACCAAATATGTCAAGAAGAACCCGACTCCAAATTGGTTAGTTCCAGCTCCGATTGCCAGCGCCGAGACCGTATTGGGATGAATTTGTGGAGTACAAGACTTGAGAGGAGGCAATGGAACTTTCGAGAAAGAACCAACAAAATGCCGAAGAAGAGGAGTACCACCACCGCTTAGGTTCTGGTGGCTATGCAAGTTCCATTCCTAAGTGGAGACAAAAAGAAGAGGAGCTTCTCGGCAAGGGGATCACACCGAAACACTCAACGGCCCGAACGCACTAAGCGGTGGGCTTCGGGTCATGGGGACAATTGTGCCCGAGAGACCGCAAGGTAATTCATGGCCAAAAACTTGAGGAGGCAACAAGAAGATTGATGCGAGATTCTTCAAGCGAAAAATGCTGGCTTGTTCGGGCCCAATAGAGAGAGAGATGAACTTACATATGCCATTGGGACCGCTGAGCACACCGGGTCGAACAAGAGGCAAAGGGGTGTTCCATGGAAGTTTGGTTTCCCGATGACATCGGTACCTATAGAACCCACCGGAGAAGGAAGGAGCTTGAGTTAGAGCACATGCGCATGTTGGAGCAATATGTTGTTAACGCAGTGAAGCAAAAGGAAGAAGAAATGCAAGCAAAAATGCAAGAAGAAATCAAAAAGGCAAGTCCAGCTACAATTGAATGAGCTGCTTTCGGTGCACCACCGCAGCTCGACTAGCCACTACGATCAAGTGAGAAGCGGTGTGCTTCCACACAACAGACCAAGTCTTGTTGACACGGACCTGCGCTTCCCCGTGGATGACATCAGCGAGAAGTTGACACCATGCGAAGCCGCACATCCCAAAGGAGGGTGGCGATGCGGTGAAGGTGGCCATTGCGGTTGTTAGTCCGATTGACCGTACCAAGACACCAAGACTTCACGGCACGCGAATACCACCGGGATTTGCAGCCGTCTCGGTGGATAAAGTGGTTGAAGGTTACGCCGGCGTGGATCTTGAAATTGAAGGAGGTGACGGGGATACAAAACTAGGACACGTTGAGAAGCAATTTATTGCATGGCGTAACGGTACATTGTTATTCCCCGGGATGCCGATGCCGCGCAGTTGCCTCCTAAGTTACCACAACCCGGTGGAAAGGATGGCTCCCCGGAGGATCGTAGTAGTCCCGGCGGTGGTTACGATGGCCCAAGAAAACACGGCGGCATCCCCGGCCGCATCTCCAAGGCGTCGCCACGGCCTCCACCACCACCACCACCACCACCTCCGGGGCCGCCACCGGGCGCCGGCAAAATGCGATCACCGCCGCCAATGCGATGCCAATGTCGCCCTCCCCGTGACAAAGGCAACTAAGAAGGCAACAAAGGCAACGCAGCTTCTTCAGCGCGACGAAGAAAAAATATTGACCAAGAAAACGAAAGCTCATTCCCAAGAAATTGCCCGGTGAAATGAGTAAGGAGGAATTGACGCCCGATGTCAAAGAAATAAACAAAAAATTCTTCAAGTCGGTGTGCCCCGAAGAAGGCGGAGGAGGCGGCGGCGGAGCTCAAGAACTACTTTCTACCTCGAATGTGCTTAGACGTAAAAATAGAAGCTCGGAAAAAAAAAGATAAGGATTCAAGCAAGCCCTCGCCACTTTCGGACTTTGACCGCACTCTATTCAAGGAAACTGACCCAAAGAGAAGGAAGAAGAGTCAAAGTGTTCCACAACTTGGAGATACGTCACGACCACTTTCGGTGAAGTGTTCGATCAATACGGTTCGAACACGTACATAAAGTTTCCTTCTCGGTGCATCGCTTAATACCGGTGAGCTTTTAGAGTACTATATTGCTAGTGGTATCGACATGAACAGTGATCTTTGAGGCCGCAAAGTTGATGATGACCAATATAGAACCTTTCAATTGGGCCGAGTCTATGGGATCCCGATAGATGTTCTAGCCCCGGTACTCAAATGTATGAGCTAAACAGAAGTACCTAGACTTGTGTGCAAAAGGACAAGACAAATTTGGTGTCGACTAAGAAACCGGTGGGGAACGGGCGATGACGTGATGTGGGTTGATTTTTGTGAATTGCACCAACTATCCCATCGGACCTCCCTCGACAAAAGCATCCTCGGCATTTATTGTTTGTAAGTGATTCTTTTTCTCTGTTTACTAATACGTCAATATGTCCCGATAATATATGTATGTGTCTAATACCATATGCTCTTTCTGACCATATATGTAGATCTTGGATTCAACATTTTCGAATCAAGGAGCGTACTGATATTGGATACATTGATCCTTATATCGTGCACAAAAACCCAAAATCAATACATGGTTTGAAAGTAGACACACAGAAAAATATAAAGATGTTCCTCGAGCAACACCGCACCGACAAGAGGGTAGTAATGTTCCCATACGGATTCAAGTGAGTGTTCGTAACATTGACGATCATGTTCTTCGTAATAACCTTTCTTTCTAGCTAGCTCAACCGTTTACACATGCGGTGGACACCGGATATTGTTTCACATCGAGCAACCAAAAAGTCACCTCACAATCTTTGACTCGTTGAGATGGCCCCTCGAGTGGTACGAAGATATGATCGAAATAATTCAGGGTAATTGCATAAACCTCGTCAATTTTATATATACTCAAGAATTTCAAACCCTTTTCTTATGTGTTAATTAAAGTCTAGTTTTTTTGTTCTATTGTGCGGGGTTTTGGCGGAGAGATAAAACATGAACATAACATGACCAATCGTGCACATAACCCGAATGTTCAACTATTCCCTATGTACTTGTATATATGGTTACATTAATTCAAGTCCCTATATTGCTTCATATATATGACAAATGACTCTTTTTTTTTATCTTAAAGTGGGGTCTACAACAACCACGGGGAGCGTCATTGTGGATTATATTGTTGCGAGAATATCGGGATAAATTCCACCAATTACACCGAGCATGAACGGTGCGTATGTACATCAAAAGTCTGTTGTTATTGGCGTCGTTATTTATATAACTAATCATATCTTATATATACTAATACTTTTTATTTTACTCTAATTGCGAGGCGAGGAGGTTAATGGAGAAAACATTAAAAGAAACGCATCTTGAAGCCATGCAAGAGTCTATTGCCGGATTTATTAATACCCAGATCCTAGAGCCTTCCGGCGAGTTCTACAACGACACCAAGGACAAATGGCTGCCAAAGGATCCTCTGCACGTAATCGGGACATGTAGTATTATCTTAATATGTAATCGAGACATGTATGAACAACTTATATATATTTGTGCTTGAACAATTACTAATGTGTAATATATATGTGTGTGCTTTAATATATAAATATAAGTGTGTGCTTTAATATATATATATATATGCGCTTTAAAGATGTTCCTCGAGCAACACTATTCAAATGCTATTAGGAATAAAAATAAACAATTGGCACGGCACTACAAAAAAAACCTTTACTCCCGGTTGGGGGTACCAACCGGGAGTAAAGCCTCCTTGACCCACGTTGCTGGCGAAGCTTTACTCCCGGTTGGTACCCCCAACCGGGAGTAAAGCCCCCTCTAGTCCCGGTTCGAATACTTTTACTGCCCAAGCCGTGTTCCCGGTTCCATAACCGGAACTAAAGGCCCTAACGAGCCGGGATTAAAAGTGAATTCTGTACTAGTGCACCAATTTAATGTTGTCCAATGGCACTTAACTGCCCATGTTCCATCTCGCGGCCATCAAAGAAATGTAATGCTTGCAATATTTAAGGGTCGTTTGTACCATGTCCTGGTCCAAATGGCCAGGCATGTTCTTTGTCTGAGACAGGCATACAAAATTGGATAGCTGCATTGTGCACCTTTAGCATGTTTCTTTGTCTCTAGGATGGAAAATTATGGGATTGGTTGATAATGATGAAATTATGATGGTTCAAGAAGCTTATGATAATGATGACCCGAGATGCTTATCATGGTCCGGCCTGCCGGGAAGGAGTGTGTCCAGGTGTTGTTCATTCGTAGCCTTTTTCAACTCAATCGAGCAAAAGGAGTGAGTTCAGGTGTTGCATGAAATGAATGTATACGAGAAGTCTTCCTCTAGCACAACTAAAACTATCTGGTAATATCACTGACCATTGTGCTTCGGCTTGAAAAACTTCAATATATATAGGAAACACTTACTACGTAACGTATTGTAAAAACACACAATCTTTGGAACAATCCATCTACCAAATGTACCACGAGCAGCCCCTAGCCTAGCTGACGGATAACTGAATAGAAGAAACGAAAATTAAATGATGTGGTACAGTTTCAACATGGTAATGTACACTGCAGGTCAGCGCAGGAGCATGCAACTTATATTAATGGAGTGACAGTCGAGAGAGTAAAGGACAAGAGATGTCTCAGATTCACGCCCCTTCTCTCAACTCTCCACCGTGCATTGACACACTCACGATTCATTTGTTTTATGAATCTTGTATTGGTCCTAAGAGCACTCACAATGCAGACTCTACCATAGAGTCTAAAACTATTTATTATTTTGGTTAACATGGACTGGAGTCCAAATAAGACTTGGATTCTTATTTTCTCTCCCTCTCTGTTTCATAAATATACCGTCACATCAACAAAGTACAATAAATACGATGATAATAAATAAGCTTAGACTCTATGGTAGAGTTTGCATTGTGAGTGCCCTAATTGTAATAAGTCCTATATCTATAGGTGATTTATGTTCTCAAACTCCATATATTTAGCTATATTTATGACACTTTTTTTTTTTTTACATATGTAGTTAGTATTCATGAAAAAATCACAATACTATGATAAAAATAGATGAATTGATGTCTTAATGTGCAGTAAATAGAAATATTTATAGGGGTACTTAAATTCCGCCCCCTTAAAGGTGCATCTATACTCGATTTTGAGAACACCACTATATATATTTGCTTCTACCTTTCACCGTGATGCTTAACCATGTGTGTGCAGTGACACAATAGAATACCAGCAACAGCTTTGGAAACTAAATCTGTCCGACTTGTTTGTATGGAGTCACAACATATTGCATTTCAATTCCACACCTTCACCTTGTACCATAGGACTGAGAAGCATGGGGGAATAATTGGTACACCAGAACACAGAGTCCATTTCGTTCCTCCAGAATAGAGAGTCCAGTTGTGGTGGCAGAGGTTTTCACATACCGATCCACAAAACAAAGCTGCCACAATGATGGAGGTGCTGAAGATGATTGGCGTTGTAGATCCTTCCCCACATGACGTTCCTAATGGTTTGGGAAAGCACCCCACTCCTCTGAAACCTGTTAGTTTGATGGGACATGAGCAAAACTGTATATTCCTCCTTTCAGTGTCGCCGATTTGAAATAAAAATAATGGTTGCGATGTTCTGACCACAATTTTATATTGATACGTAGCCAATATTAGAGTTGTAGTGAGCCAATATAATTGAAAGTTGAATGTCGTGTAGCAAATGTTGCTTTAGTAGAAACACACATTTTGAAGCTTATATTAAGCATATGCTAAATTCTTAGTTACTAAAATAGTGAAAATAGTCATTAGGGTATGGTTTAAATGTTGAATTTCCTATTCCTTTGAATTATGCGGCCAATATTGGTTTTTTTGATAGAAATATTACAGCAAAACCTAATAATTTAGATACTAATATAAAGTTTCAGAAAAAAAAATTATTCTAGATAAAGTAACCGCTCCGGATAATTAGTAGAGTCTACAATGAATTATTATTGGTGTTGTAGTGTGTGACCCTCGAACATAGATGTATATTTGGCCTGCATAGTGGCTCATATAATTTATGTTCAGAAATGAGTACTGATAAAGAAACATATATAAGTAAACTGTTGCTTCTTTAGAAGTAATTTTTGAAGATACATACTTTAGTTTGTTTTTACATCTGATGGAAAAGGCGGATAATTTTATTAAAATAAGTTATTACTTATTATATTCACTACATTGTCGTGATAGAAAGTTTTAATATATTAGGGATTGCATCATATTGTTTTGACATATGAGAGTAATTGTTGCCCGTGTTCTCTAGAAAAATATTTGGCTGCTTGATACTATGATTTGTCACAAATTTTTGTCTTAGAAGGAGAGAGAAAACTTTCAAATGTCATTTTTGGCCCCGGCCTTTTTCCTTCTTTGTTCTCTTAATTTCCATCCATTATTGCCCTTGTGGCACAAATAGTCAATAGCAATAATTGACGCGGTTTTTTTTATACATCCACCTCCATTAACATTAATGTATATCTAGGTAGTTTAGGGTATGTACAACCTGTCGTTAGCCGCCGTCTATTTACCGGTAATTTTGAGAATAGCTCTCCGCCCCCCCCCCGAATCTGTCGAGAGACGGCCCTGGCGTCGCCTCCGGTTCTGTCCGTTCCCCATCCTCGTTCCCGATGCCGAGTAGACACCCGCCGTCGGGTTGTACAGAGGCACCGTCTTGAATTGCTGGCAGGGCTGGATCCAGCGCGCCCATGCCCATGCCTCCCTCCCCCCCCGGCGTAAACATCCCCTCGCGCCCGCCCCTCCCACCAAAGCTCGGCGTAGATAGCTCTTCTCGCGCCAAAAGCTCCCCTTCTGCATCTGCTTTCCCTCGCCGCATCGCTCTTCTTGCCACCGTGTTCTTCATTCTCGTCGGAGTAGGGTGCCGCAAGATGTTCACCGCCGGCGCTGCTTGTAGGAAGAACAGATCGTCAAGACGGGCGGCGACGGACCTAGGCCGTACCATAGGTCGCGGTGTCAGGGTGACCGCGTAGGGCGGTAGGTCCCCGTTCTCTCGGTCGTGGTGTTGGGTTACCACCGCTGCCCGTTCACACGGACATGGTGGAGCAGCAGCGACGACCCTCTCGGCGGCGACAGCATTCACCATTGTAAGGATTCCCATTTCCTCATGCATCATCTCTAACTTTGTTTGATGCGGCCGGCGGTTATCCCTCATCTCCCTCATGGTAATCATTATTTCTTTCTCATCTTCTGAATTATTTGTCTGATACTATCTGAATGCCAACAATACATGAGTGCTGCTAGTAAATTGCTGATAGACGAGGCTCTAGCTTATCCTTGTCTGATGGACGAGGCTGCTACTATCTGAATGCGAACTGAAACTCAATGTTAACATGTACTTTTGGCTCTACCTGTGTAGACGAGGCTCTGCACCATGGATACTGTTGCCATGCCATTTGGCCATGCATTAGATGACGAATATCTACGGCCTTCAGGCAGCGATGAACTTGAACACATTTTAAACAAAATTGAGGCCCTGGTTTTCCTGGATGCATGGGAAGCATCGATTGCATGCATTGGCCATGGAAGAACTGCCTGAAAGGTTCGGCGGGGATTTTCACAAGTGGTAAATAAGGTGTTCGTACTATGATCCTTCAAGCAGTGGCATCAAAGAATCTTTGTATATGGCAATGCTTTCTTTGGTACCGCCGCGTCTCAAAACGACATTAATGATCCTAACAAGTCACCACTATTCACTTAAGCAATAAATGGGGAATCTCCTATGGAAAACCATATTGTGAATGGAAATCAATATGACACGGGTTACTATCTTGCCGATAAAATATAAATAGAATGGCAGTATTCGTGAAGATAGTTATTGACCCTCAATTGGTGGAAGACAAATTAGTTTAACAGAAGCAAGCAAGTGTGAGGAAAGATGTCGAGTGTGCATGGTATTCTGCAATCACGCTTTGGTATTGTTCGTCGACCAACACGGTTATGGAAGCAAGGGAACGCTATCGACATAATGCAAGCTTGTGTTATCCTTCACAATATGATAGTGGAAGATAAGAAAGAAGCAATTATGGATGTCTTGGATTTGAATGAGAATCCAAGTGCGACAATAGTGATCCCACCAGAAGTGTCCACAAATGACAACCCTAATCCATGCTTTGCGAGAGGCACTTCGTAGAAATTTGGCTATCAAAGCTCGGCCAACACATAAGGCTACTCAAGATGGATCTAATCAAGCACATATGGCAATGCTATGGAAACAAAAGAAAATTAGACAAAAGGAATTTTAAATATATTTAATTATTATATTAATGGTACTTAAAAATATTGTAATCATGCTATTATTTTTTTATTGATTTTATTCTATCAAATAGACACACAATGGTATACACAAATACATTTGTAGTTGATCTTTAGATACATGCACAACATTAAATAACCTCTTGACGGACTCTCTGTTTGTGGGTTGTATGAGTTGTCTTCATATCTGACTGTATGATGAATTTGAGGTTCAGCAGGCGACCCATGGTCTGTGGGTTGTACATGGCATTGATTAATCTATTTTGAATGTACACCGGAAGTCTTCATGTGGCACAACTAAAACTGTCTGGTAATATCACTGATCATTTTGCTTGGGCTTGAAAAACTTGAATGTATACAGGAAACACATACTACGTAACATAACGTGAAAAACACACAAATTTTGGAACAATCCAACTACCAAATGTACCACCGCCTTTCAATTTTGTTCAATGACACTTGACCCCATGTTCCCTTGCATAATCTTTGAGAGGCCATCAAAGAATTGTAATACCTCTATGTTTATAAAGGGTTGCTTGTTTCATGTCCTGGCCTCATATTCATGGGAAGGCATGTCCTTGGTCTTAGACCAGCATACAAAATTGGACGCCTAAGATGGATGGCTGTATTGAGCCACACTTAACCCCATGATCCTAGAATTGAGAGTGTTTGGATAAGTCAATCCCCATAGTTTACATATTCAGTAGTGAATGAGAAGCAATGCCACCGTCAACCAGTGATGTTTCTGTACTGCCCTGAACGATATGGATGTCATCCGGAGCATGAGACTAAGTGTGGCTCATTGCCTGTCTGCCAAAAATAGTAGATGGGTTGAGTATATTCCATTCGTCTCCTTCCTCTTAACCTTTCAGCTATCCAGTCCTCGCACTAACATATCAACAGGCAATGAGTAACGAAAGTATCTACTGTTGCATCTGTTTGACGACCTGACCATAGCCACCCCTGGGCAGTAGAGATTTTTATCTGGAAGGAAGTACTGTTCAGTTGCAATATGTGTGAGCTCACCTCTAGTCGGCAGCTTTTGTTTGTTGTGTGTAAAATGTTGTAAATTTTCTTTCTAAGGTAGTCGGCAGCTCTCAGCTCTCAGCCTTGTAGAGAAAAAAAAAGTACTGTAGTTGATAATCATGCAATATGTGTTGAGGGTTTAGTTGCCAGCGATTTAGCTGGAGCTGAGTAATAAAAAAGATCGGGTTTCAAAAAAAAAAAAAAACATCAAATGTATACCCAGAGTCTTCCTCTAGGACAACTAAAACTATTTGGTAATATCATTGACCATTGTGCTTGGGCTTGGAAAACTTCAATATATACTACGTAATGTAATGTGAAAACACACAATTTGGAACAATCCAACAATCAAATGTACCACCCTTTTTAATGTTGTTGAACGACACTTGACCACCAAATCTTCAGCGTCATCTTTGAGAGGCCATCAAAGAAATGTAATACCTCTATATTTATACAGGGTTGCTTGTTTCATGTCCTTGCCTCATATTCATGGGAAGGCATGTCCTTAGTCTTAGACCAGCATACAAAATTGGATGCATAAGATGGATGGCGGCATTGTGCACCTTTAGCATGTGTTTGATCCCAAGGATGGGAAATGATGGGAAGGGTCGATCCTAGAACTGAGAGTGTTTGGATGGGTCAATCCCCATAGTTTACATATTCAGTAGACAATGAGAACCGATGCCACCGACAACCAGTGACGCTTCTGTCCTGCCCTGAACGATCGATATGGATGTCACCTGGAGCATGAGACCAAATAAGTATGGCTCATTGCCTGTCTAAAAAAAAAATAGAAGATGGGTTGAGCATATTGCATTCATCTCCTTCCTCTTGATCTTTCAGCTATCCAGTCCGTGCACTAACACATCAACAGGTCAAGGTGACTGATGAGTAACGTATGTATCTACTATTGCATCAGTTTGATGACCTGACCATAGCCCCCCTGGCAGTAGAGATTTTTTATATGGAAGGAAGTAAGTTCAGTTGCAATATGTGTGAGCTCACCTGTAGTCAGCAGCTTTTGTTTGTTGTGTGTCAAAGGTTGTAAATTTTCTTTCTAAGGTAGTCGGGAGCTCTCAGCTCTCAGCCTTATAGAGAAAAAAGTACTGTAGTTGATAATCATGCATTGTCACTCAAAGCTGCTATGCAAAGGGTTGCACACAGTACATCCTATATTGTGTAATAAGCAGCTCGCCTACCATGGACAAGTTGATATCTGTCTTCACCAAGTCGGCAGTCTTAGGAATTGTATGCCACGTATTGGGAACATGCCTGTCGTTGGTTCTCATTCTGTTGTTGCATGAAACCGATCTGCGTTGTCCCACATGTTCCCTATGCCTTCCAGACCTACCAGGCAGCAAAAGTGTCGAAGCCAAGAACTTCCTCCAAGACTTCTAGCCTTGATTAATCTATTTCTAATGTATACTGCGAGTCTTCCTCTCGCACAACTAAAATTATCAGGTAATATCACTGACTGTTGTGTCTGGGTCAGAAACTTCAATTATATAGGAAACACTTACTACCTAACATATTGTGAAAACACACAAATATCCGAATAACCCAAGTACCAATTGTACCACAATGTTGTTCAATGACACTTAACCCCATGTTCTCTCGTCGTCACTATAAGAGTCCATTAAAGAAATGTGCAATAGTTGCTATATTTATATAAATGGTTGTTTGCTTCATGTCGTGGCCTCAGATCCATGACTAGACACGTGCTAGGTTTAACACAAGTGTACAAAATTTGATGCCTAAGATAGATATATGTATGTAACCTTTAGCAAGTGTAAGTTTTGGTTCAATCAAAAAGTGGGCACGTGGCCACTCGTTCTTGCGATTAACATGAAAAAGGTTGTTTTGGAAACAAATCATCTGGATTAACATGCTTAAAAAATGATCCAGCATTTATGCGAATTATATCATGTTATCTCCAAAACAAAATAAAAAGGTTACACACTAAAATTCCTTATTGTTCATACTTTACAAAATAAAAAGTTTTAATAAATATATATTTCACATATCACCTTTTATAAAAGGAGTGATATATATGGTGTTGATGGTGCTACGCAGGGGAGGCTTCTAGGGAAGTTGTCTGAGCATGAGGCCACAAGTATTGAGCATATTGCATTCATTGTCATAAGCATGCGAATATGATGAAGAAAACACAATCAAACCATAGCAGGAACACAAAATTTAACGTGGAAACCCTTCCATAGAAAAACTTGGCTAATGCACAAAGCAGCTCTCTCAGCCGTAGTTATGTTGCAGGCTTTACCGATCAATGCCTAACCTGTGCTGAGTCATCGGTCCTAGTTTCAAATTTAGAGTCTCAGATGTACAAAAATATTAATAATCCTGTGTGAGTGCTGTCTTGAAATCTAGGAATATGTTGTACCAAGTATAGGGTAATCTCAGTACCTAGAAAGCGTCCCTCAGTCTCCCGATAAAATTGAAGTGCTGTAATAGTGTAAGAGAGGGTAGAAAAAAGGAATTATCCCTATGCTACAAGGGATTCTCAGTGTTCCTTACTACGAATGTGGGATCACTGGGAACCATCTTGGCATAACCGATATGCTTATGTTACATGGATTAACATCCATGAATAAAGATCAAGCCATTGATCTGGGCTTTTTAGATGATCTTTTTATAAAGGTTTATGTGTCAAACAAATCTCTGGCCCATTGTTTTTTAGGTTTTTAAATCAAAATTTTAAGTATCGTAAAAGAAAATAAAAAAACATTATTAAATCCCTTCATGAGAAAGTGAGCATTCGAGCAGTTTTTCGCACGATTGACTTGCAGAAAAGAGAAAAAGATAAAGAAAAAAAACATTTACTGGAAACAAATCACGTGGTTAACATTTATGAAAAATGATCCGAAGTTTATGTGAATTAGAACATGTTATTATGTCCAAAGATCCAAGCTAAAAAAATGTCTACCACATCTAATACACCACTCTTCCATCCATTAGATTTCTTTTTTTTTTTTAAAAAGATTTTTATATGTAAATTTTCCTTAACTAGCATATTTTAAAAAATAAAAAATTAAATAAATACGTATTTCAACTACCACCTTATAGAAAGTAATGTATAGTCTTAAGCGTCAATGCAATTAAATAAACAATTCACTGTTATTTGAGAGTACCAAAACAAAGCCTTTTTTCTTGTAAACTAAATTCCACCACTATATGAATGAGCATGAACTTTATTTGAAATATGTATTTATTTGAAATATTAATTGTAGTGAAATCATCTCTTATTGTAGGCAAGTTTTGTGGCATCATTAATCTGTACTTTGGCTAATATGTTCACTTGTTTAAGTTATATCCTCGAATATTTGTTTTGGGTACGGAATAAAGGCAGCAGTATAATTGCATTGCATGAATGAGCAGTGGATGATTGCATTGAATGAATCATAACACATTGGATAGGGATCATGTTATCCATAGCCAAATATATAGCTCAGAGAATGTTGAACGCAAGAGAACTATGCATGGGTGCAATAGTCTATGACGTCCAAAAGAATCGAGTCATCACTTGGTATGCAACCATTGCTAATTAGGCTTGTGAGGCATCAGGATCACACATGTGGCATGCCAGCAGAGATGGACAATGGTTTGCTGGTAGGCAAGGACGGCAGTAGAAGGTTGAGATGACCGAGCTACGTGCCCATCTTCGCTGGATGTACACGGTGATCACTTGCTGGAGTAGATTCGCAATGAAGCAAGAGGTTAATGTGTCAGCACAACAGAATCTCTTGCAGACTTAGCAGAAGGAGCTCCTTTATTGAAAGGCTACTCTCTGGTCGTAGAATTACCTTACTTGCTTGTTGTTCCAAAAATGCATTTGGCCTTGACAACAACCTAATATAAGGTGCATGCCACAAAGCGCGCATTTCTTGAACTAAAAATTGTGTGACCTGTGACTGCCCAATGTGGTCTCCCAGTATGGAAAAAAATATTTTTTATTTTTCACCCCAAATTTGTTTTTCAAGAAAACCACCACCAAGTTATTAAACAGGCACTGGTGAGCCACATCATCACTACCACTTTCCTACTACTGGATTAAAAATACGGAAGTGATAGGGTTTTTGAACCGGCAGTTCCGGGGTAAGCACCCATCCCAAGGCCCAATGAGCACCACCCTGTCTCCTCCAAGTCATAGCCCTCACTCTTCACTGACATTGAGCTCATGTATTGTCGTCGATGAATGCCCATATAGGAGTGGAACAGGAGACTAGATGTCACGTGAGCTTAGATGGATTAGAGTGATCGATGGAGGAATCAAATGGGCCTGCATGCAAGCATGGGTAGTTAGTCATCCAAAGAGGTAATTTTTACATTATTATATATACTCCACAATATCATATTTTATAGTTAAGGGGTTATATAGAGTCTAACCCTTGATATGTTAGGGGGTTATGTAGATTTTTTTGTACTACGTTAGAGAAACCACCTTCAAAGCCACTTAGGGGGAGGGGCGGTTGTTTAGGCGTTTTTCAATAGTTTAAGGCAGTAATGCATTGAATGAATGAGGGGTGGATAAGTGCGCATTGAATGAATCATGACACATTGAGTGGGAGTTGGCTACCTTTAGGCAAATATATAGCGTATGAAAATGAGGAAGCAGAAGATCCATGCACCTGAGCTGGGAGAAAGGTGAACAAAGGGAACTATGGCTGCAATATGTTGCTATTGTTGTCTACTTGTTGGAAAGAATGGAGTCATCAGCTGGTACGTAGGCGTTGCTTGTTAGTCTTGTGTGGCATCAGGATCACACATCTGACCAATCATAGAGATGGAGTAGTATGGGAAACCACAACTCCTCCACTGGTAGTGGCATGAATGGGCACCAACTGCAACACACCAATGGTGGAGCATGTATGCTAGTCAAATCTATGCGCACAGCAACTCTGTCGGTCATAGTTACATTGTTGCCTTTTCCGATCGACACCAAACATGTTGTGGGCAAATCAAGAGCAGGAAGCAAGGCTGGCCCATATCGGTCCAGTTTCAAACGAAGCATATCAGGTACAAAACCAAATGTAACCCTGTGTTAGTGCGTGCATATTTTATAAAATACCAAAGTATGTACAGGACTGAATTTTTGCAAAGTTGGATAATCCAAGTTCCTGCCACCAGTTCTTAATCGTTGGCCAATGGGCAGAGTAGATTTGGGCATTGGAAAGCTGTAAGCTAAATATACTTAGCCAAATATTTTCACATGTTTAAGTTATATCCTCAATTATTTGTTTGGCCACAGAATAACATGTAATTGCATTGAATGAATCATGACTATGGGTGCAATAGTATGTGCAATAGTACCGTTTATATAGTACATTGGTTGGGGTTTGCTAAAGGCCAAGATATATAGCGGATGCAAACCGGGAAGCAGAAGAACTGTGGCTACAGTTGTCAAATCTTTCCAAAAAATGGAGTCGTCACTTGGTTCATTGGTTGGAGTATCATGTGTTAGGCTTGTGAGGCATCAGGATCTCACAGGTCAGCAAATGGTATGGAGTGAATTGTATGACCGAGAGCTAAAGCTTTTCACGCGGTGTAAATTGGCACAATAGCAACATGTCGATGGTGGAGCATGTGTGTCAGTCAAGTCTGTGTGCACAACATTGACTCATGAACAACAGGGTCGTAGTTACATTGTAAGCTTTGCTGATCGATGCCTAATTAACCTCAAGTGGTGGAAGCTGGTCTGGTCTATATCAGTCCTGTATCGGGTGCAAATATAAGTATGTTGCTATTGTTGTCAAATCTTTCCAGTGATTGGCGTCATCACATGATTAGAGTATCCTGTGGTTGAGCATGTGTTGCAGTCAAGTCTATGCGGATAAATTTGGCTCATGCCAAATCTGTGCTGAGCTCATGGGTCATAGTATCAAATTTAGTGTCTCAGATGTACAAAAACCATTTGTAATCCTGTGTGGGTGCTGTCTTCAAATCTAGGAATATGTATAGGGTAATCTCACTACCTAGAAAGTGTCTCTCGGTCTCCTTATAAAATTGGAATTATCCCTAGGCTACAAGGGATTCTCAGTGTTCCCTTACTATTTGCGATGGTGGGATCACCAGGAACCATCTTGGCAATAATTGGGACATAACTGATGCTTATGTTACCTGGATTGACATCCATGAAAAAGATCTGAGCCATTGATCTGGGCTTTATTAGATGATCTTTTTATAAATGTTAATGTCTCTAACAAATCTTTGGCCCATTGTTTTTATAGATTTTTTAAATCAAAAGATTAAGTAACATAAAAAAAAAAAAAAACATTATTATATACCATCATGAGAAAGTTGGTGTTCGAGCACTCTTTTCGCACGATTGACATGGAAAAGAAAAGAAAAGAAAAAGAAAACATTTTCTGGTAACAAATAACGTGGTTAACATGCATGAAAAATAATCTGAAGTTTATGTGAATTAGACCATGTTATTATTGTAACCTTTTCCGATCGAGCACTCTTTCTCGCACGATTAACAAATAACGTTCGAGCACTCTTTCACACAGCAGCTCTGTCAGTCGTGAGTTACATTGTAGCCTTTTCCGATCGACACCAAACCTGTATAATAAAAACACCAAAGCATGTACATGACTGAGATTTGCAATGTTGGATAATCCAAGTTCCTGCCACCAGTTCAAAATCGTTGGCCAATAGGCAGAGTAGATTTGGGCATTGTTTAGTTGTAAGCTAAACGACATTGGCCATGGTCCAATAGTGATGCTTACGAAGGCCAGCACGCTGGACAACACCAGGGTGTACATGAAGGACACAGGCTATTGTAACTGCCGGACCGTGTCGCCACTGGCGTTGTGTTCCAGCCACATCCATCGGGCGGGCCTGGTCTAGAACATCGCACTAAAGGACTATGTCAAGCTCATGTGCGCCAGGAAGTACACTGTCTCACAGATCAGGACCGTCGCGCAGTCATGGTCCTCCTATGCTGTGGACTTCGTTGGTCCATCCGTCAACCTTAAGTACCAGTCGTTCATTCATAGCCTTCTTCAACCCAATCGGGCAAAAGGAGCGAGTGCAGGGGGGCTCAAAAGGCTCTGTTGCCGCCATAGATACAACCATTAACCATTGCACCGCATACCTTGCCTTCACCTACCATTGCACTGCATACCTTGCCCACACCTATGCCCAGCACAGACACGGTGAGAGGCTGCTGCTGCAAGGTCCGCACATGATGATGCCGCGCCTGACGATGGTGCTAGAGCAGCTACACTTGCTCCCGTTCCGGCATCCTCCGGGGCCTGTAGCAAAACTGGTGTCCGGTGCGTGTGCTAGAACCAAGCTCTGTGCCTACTGGTTGTTTGATCGAGCTGGAGGAAGGAGAAGACATGCACACGTGCGGGAAGATGAAGATGGGGGAAATGAAATCTAGTCCCCATAGGCATTGAGATGGAGACAGGGACTGGACCAGGCCTATTTTGGGATATACGAAGTACAGATGCCTGCAGGTGGGCCACAGGTAGTTGTAAGCATATAAGATGGAATTTCACACGTTCAACCTGAATTATAATGGCTTGTTTCTAATACCATGAATTGCAATCATATTTCTCGAAACTAGCAGAACTGTAATGGCACCCTTCCAGTTAACCCAGATTTTTTTTGTCTATCATGTGTCAAAGGTCGTAAATTTTGTTTTCCAATGTAGTAGTCGGCAGCTCTCAACCTCACTGTCATAAAGGAAAGAATTGTATGTGATCATCATGGATTGTCATCCACCATGGCTTAGGCAATTTCCTAATAGCATGGAAATGCAACTAAATTCAAGGTGCTTTGCAAAAGACTACTCCAAAGTACATGCTATTGTGTAATGAGTAGCTCGGCTGCCATTCATTGTGTAGTGATGTCATGTCGGCTTGCATGTCCTTGTATCCGTTTCCGGCGTTGAACGAAATGAATCTTCTGTGTCCCACATGTTCCTTATGCCTCCCAGGCCTACCATGAAGCGGAAGTTTCAAAGCAATGAACTTCCTTTAAGACCTCTACCCTTGATAAATCAACTTCAAACGTATACCGGAGTTTTCCTCAAGCACAACTAAAACAACTTGGTAATATCACTGACTATTGTGCTTGGGCTTGGAAAACTTCAATATATATAGGAACACTTACTACGTAATGTAATGTGAAAACATACAAAATATGGAACAATCCAACTACCAAATGTACCACCTTTTTAATGTTCTTGAATGACACTTGACAACCAAAACTTCGGCATCATCTTTGAGAGGCAATCAAAGAAATGTAATACCTCTATATTTATAAGGGGTTGCTTGTTTCATGTCCTGGCCTCATATTCATGGGATGGCTTGTTCTTGGTCTTAGACCACCATACAAAATTGGATGCCTAAGATGGATGTTGCATTGTGCACCTTTAGCATGTGTTTGGTCTCAAGGATGGGAGATGATAGGAAGGGTCGATCATAGAATTGAGAGTGTTTGGATGGGATCCCCATAGTTTACATATTCAGTAGAGAATGAGAACCGATGCCACCGTCAACCAGTGACGTTTCTGTCCTGCCCTGAGCGATATGGATGTCACCTGGAGCATGAGACCAATTAATTGTGGCGCATTGCCTGTCCGAAAAAAATAGAAGATGGGTTGAGCATATTGCATTTGTCTCCTTGCTCGGAATCTTTCTGCTATCCAGTCCTCATACTAACATATCATAAGGTCAAGGTGACAGATCAGTAACGAAAGTATCCACTGCTACATTAGTTTGATGAGCTGACCATAACCCTCTAGGCAGTATAATTTTTTTATGGCAGGAAGTAGTGCTTCTTGCAATATGTGTGAGCTCACCCGTAGTCCTCGTAGATTCAGAGCTAAATAGCTAATAAAACTATGCGGAGACTGAGTGATCTAGAGGCACTACATTACCAGCTAGTGCAGAACGGGGAGTGAAGGCAGATGGGCACCACAGCTAATGCACACGTCTCTCACGGACTAGAGGCACACTACCATTGGAGAAAGAATTGTATCGAGGAATAATCGCGTGGTATGTATCCAGTGCATAGCAAAGAAGATCCTGACCAAATTAGCAAGGCTGAGATAGAAGCTCAATCAAGAGCGTTGCTCAGGTACTCCAATTACCTGTTAGGAGGTAAGATCTCCATTGGATCTAGGCCATTGATTTTTTTTAATTTAACAAATTACTAAATGAATTAACAATTATAAAACAAAAAGTAAACCCCCTCGCTCCCCCTTTTCACGGGATAATTCCTGCATGCATAGCCGGCGTTGCCGAAGCCATAGAGATGGCTCCTCTCCCGTCGCCGCCGCCAAGGCCCCGCTTACTTCACGCATGCAGAGCCGCCGCAGTTCACAGGATTTTTTTTTTCCCCGCATGCAGAGGAGAGGTACTCCATGGGAGTTTTCGAGCCCGTCCCTCCTCGCGTGATTCCGCATGCAGAGGAGAGGTACTCCAATCACGGTAGTAAGACCATAATAACTTGATGTCCACACACATTAATTGTATCCATACTGTCTTACAAATTTAAAATTCAAATTCCTTATGACAATTCATTTTTTAGATTCAAATTTCAAAATTAAAAACGTAGTTTTGTGCGACCTATATTTTTATTTTGGTCATTTCTCCATCCGACATAGTAGTAACATTGTTCACCAATCTTAGATATCTCTTCTAGTTTCATAAACTACAAGAGATATATCAAAATGTTGTGAAAAGTGTTAATATCGCTTTTGTCATTTCAAAAATGATCAAAACAAAAATTGTACATCTTGATGAGTTCACAACATTTATGTTCATGTCTACTTCAACCGAAATCACATGATGTTTCAAATTGTTGTTTCAAGTTGATATTTTTAAATTCAAATTGAGAAATGTTCACGACAGAATATGAGTAAAATATTATTCATAACACCACAATACTGTGATAGACCATGATTTTAGAAAAAATTAGAAAAAAACATCACATTTGGAGTTAGTACGCAGTGAGAAAGACTAGTCACAAATTTTAGCTATAAATTAAAAAGAGAAATAAATGTTCTTCAACAATTTCAAGTTACAATCTAAACATGATTTTTTTTTTTTGACCCCGTACCTCTAACCCTTCCCACACACGTACGCTACAAGTCTTCCATAAAAACGTACGCTAGCCACGCTGGCTTTCATAAAAAACGTAAACTACAAGTCACGTAGGCTAGCCATGCTGGTGTCACGTACGTTACTCAAACTAATCAAGTCCAATGAGCGCATGCAACAAAATTACGTACCTTTTTTTTAAGAGGGTGTCACGTTAGTAAAACTAATCAAGTCACGTACACTAAAAGGCAATGAGCGCATGCAACAAAATTACGCATATTACTTAAAAAAGATTAACCATATTATTACTTAAAGATTACGCGTGTGCGCATGCAACAAAATCTATAAATAAGATTTTTTTTAATTAAAACTATCATTATTTACCCTATTTGATTAAATAAAAATTAAATAAATGCTATTACCACCTAGGAGGTAATAGATGATCGTGACCGTTTGATCGGAAAAAAATGGACGGTCCACAACCATTTCAGAGTACCGTAGCAATTGCCCTCAATAAAACAGTAATGTATAAGAATTAACATGTGATCCCTGTATCTCTTCTTCATCGACTCTATCTAAAGCTGCCAGTCTATTCAATAAAGTTCTCCTGTGTCTGTATGCGTGCTACTTCACACTAACTTGGGTGACTTCCTTATAGAACACGTTTTGAAAAATAGTCTTTAACATCCCTGGTGATCTCTCTCCGACCTCTGTGATCCACTCCATGCATAAACCTGGCTCTGGCTTCCTTTTTATTACTGGTTCCTTTGCTGCTCTCTCCGCTAAGCACATGCTGTCTCTGAAAAAATTAAACATAGCATATGCTCTCTGAAAATTGAAGTACACTAACACAGAGGCCCTGGGTGATACATTTCTATATTATTGCATAAATTTCCTACATTTTTTATTATACGAAATTGTAATAATTACAGAAATATGTGGAGATGAGATGCTCAATTGCTGATGCATCTGAATATGGATAAACCAAGAAAAGTATAAGCATGCATGCATGCCCTGAACTACTAAGCTGCCGTGATTATACACTAGCAGTTGGGTGCCTCATGAATGGATGGGTGGTGGTCGAGCCTCTCCAACCGCAGCTGAGCTACTCAGAGTTTTATCCATGGATGCTTTGAGAATGTGGGCTAAACTTGCTCAGTTGAAGGCATAAGACGACTTGCAGCCATCCTGCCATTCTGGTGTGTGATTCCACTAGAGCTATTTCGGCACCCGGGCCTTGTTTAGATGGCTAAAGTTTCTAACTTTTCTCCACTTTCTCTCCATCACATCACATTAAATACACCAAAAGACATATATTTTAGAGTATTAAATATAGATAAAAAAAAATAACTAATTATACAGCTTAGATGTACACTTTGCGAGACGATTCTTTTGAGCCTAGTTACTCCATGGTAGGATAATATTTACCACTAACAAACAAAACGTGCTACAGTGTACGATGTGACATTCGGGGCTAAATTTTAGCCATCTAAACAAGGCCCCACAGAAAAAGGCCCAGTACTCTGCCTTTCTACAGATTGGTGTAGTTCTGTCCCTAGATTCAAAGTCCATCCGCAATTCCACACTGCAGCCAAAATTCTTGTAGTGGTAGCTCCTAGCATTAGTGGGGTCAGATGCTAAGCACTGGCGCAGTACGCAGTTAGCTCTCGATCCAGCAATGGCCAATCACTAACGGAGGTGTCGGAGCGGGCGGGGCTCACGGCGGTTACCTTTCCCGTGAGCCCCGGCCTCACGGGATAGAGACGGGGGTCTTTCCCGTGATCTACAGCTCACGGGATAGCTATTTTCCCGCGTGTATATTCTTTCCCGTGACTTTTCCACGTTTCTCACGGAAAGAGTATGCTATCCGTGTTTGTTTCCTCTTAGCTGACGGAAATCCTATACCCACGGGATATTGATGAATTCCGGTAGTGAATAGCGGTTGATGACAGGCAACAACAGCATGGCACAATGGCAACGTGGCAGGCAGCATGCTGCAGGTCTTCCAGCCCCTAGGTGCTTGGCCTGCCGGATGGCTGAATGAAGAGGGTGTGTGAGATTTGGATGGAGGTGGCATGAAATGGGTGCCTGCGTGAACGAGTGGTACTGTTGCCCCATTCCTCCCGGCGCCTCTCAATCCTACATTCCTATCGAGGTAGACTCCATCAGCTTGGATGTGACGCAACATGTCCCTTTCACTTCTTTGTTCTCTATGTATCTCCTGTTGTGCTTTATATAATCCTACCGCTATGGAAAGGATAGGTCCAAGCTAAAGGTGACTCAGCATTCTTGTTGGAAATGAATACCATGGTCCTCAAATTATGTATGTATGTGGGCCATCTCTCTACCTGAGGGCCGAGTCTATATGACTGACCTGCTTATTTAATTGTTTCTGACATGCAATTGGGAGTTTTCTCCATTCATAAAATCGTGCCTAGAACATGTGCTGTATTTAGAAGATAGTAGATGGGTTGAGCAGATTGCATTCGTGTCCTTTCCTCTGAATCTCTCTGCTATCCAGTCCTCGCACTAACGTATCAACAGGTCAAGGTGACTGATGAGTAACGAAAGTATCCACTGCTGCATTAGTTTGATGAGCTGACCATAGCCCCCCTGGGCAGTATAATTTTTTTTATGGCAGGAAGTAGTGCTTCTTGCAATATGTGTGAGCTCACCCGTAGTCCTCATAGATTCAGAACTAAATAGCTAATAAAACTATGTGGAGACTGAGTGATCTAGAGGCACTACACTACTAGCTAGTGCAGAACGAGGAGTGAAGGCAGATGGGCACCACAGCTAATGCACACGTCTCTCACGTACTAGAGGCATACTACCATTGAAGAAAGAACTGTATAGAGGAATAATCGCGTGGTATGTATCCAGTGCATAGCAAAGAAGATCCTGACCAAATTAGCAACGTGTCAACAAGGCTGAGATAGAAGCTAAATAAACCAGTAATGTATAAGAATTAATATGTGATCCCTGTATCTCTTCTTCATCGACTCTATCTAAAGCTGCCAGTCTATTCAATACAGTTCTCCTGTGTCTGTATGCGTGCTACTTCACACTAACTTGGGTGATTTCCTTATAGAACACGTCCTGAAAATCAGTCTTTCACATCCCTGGTGTCTGGTGATCTCTCACTGACCTTTGTGAACCACTCCTGTGCATAAACCTGGCTCTGGCTTCCTTTTATTACTACTGGTTCCTTTGCTGCTCTCTCCGCTGAGCACATGTTCTGTCTCTGAAAAAAATTAAACATAGCATATGCTTTCTGAAAAATTGAAGTACACTAACACAGCCGCCCTGGGTTGTGTGATATATTACTATATTATTGCATAAATTTCCTATATTTTTTTAATATACGAAATTGTAATAATTACAGAATTATGTGGAGATGAGATGCTCAATTGTTGATGCATCTCAATATGGATAAACCAAGAAAAGTATAAGCATGCATGCCCTGAACTACTAAGCTGCCGTGATTAATTGATTATACACTAGCAGTTGGGTGCCTCATGCATGGAAGGGTGGTGGTCGAGCCTCTCCAACCGCAGCTGAGCCACTCAGAGTTTTATCCATGGATGCTTTGAGAATGAGGGCTAAACTTGCTCAGTTGAAGGCCTAAGACTTGAAGCGGTCCTGCCATTCTGGTGTGTGATTCCACTAGAGCTATCTCGGCACCCGCAGAAAAAAGGGCCACTACTCTGCCTTTCTATCTATTGGTGTCGTTCTGTCTCTAGATTCAAAGTGCATCCGCAATTCCGCACTGCAGCCAAAATTCTTGTAGCGGTAGCTCCTAGCATTAGTGGGGTCAGACGCTTAGCACTGGCGCAGTCGGCAGTTAGCTCTCGATCCAGCAATGGCCAATAGCGGTTGACGACAGAGAACAACAGCATGGCACAACGGCAACGTGGCACGCAGTATGCTGCAGGTCGTCCAGCCCCTAGGTGCTAGGCCTGCCGGATGGCTGAATGAAGAGGTTGTGTGAGATTTGGATGGAGGTGGTATGAAATGGGTGCCTGCCTGAACGAGTGCTATGGTTGCTCCATTCCTCCTGGCGCCTCTCATACCTATATTCCTATCGAGGTAGACTCCATCAGCTTGGATGGGACACAACATTGCCTTCTCTGTATCCCTTGCAGTTTATATAATCGTATCGCTATGGAAAGGATAGGTTCAAGCTAAAGCTGACTCAGCATTCTTGTTGGAAATGAATGCCACTGTGCTCAAATCATCTATGTATGTGGGCCATCTCTACCTGCGGGCTGAGTCTATATCACCGATACCTGCTTATTTAATTGTTTCTGACATGCAATTGGGAGTTTTCTCCATTCATGAAATCGTGCCTAGTAGTATCAATTGCTGGACATGTGCTGTATTTAGAAGACTTTAGGCAATAAGATATAATATATCCTTCAAAAAGGATAGATATAATACGATTATGTACGAATAACCAGTTTTTGTGTCTGAAGAGCAAGCTCGTGAGTTCATTTTTTCCTCTTTGAGACCAAATCGTTTTCAATTAATTTGATCGTGGAGTTTACATTTTTTTCACTTGTGTCTGTATGCGTGCTTCTTCATTACACTCTGCGTGATTTCTTTATAGAACAGATCCTTCAAATCAGCCTAGAACATCCATGGTGCCATCTCTCTGACCATTGTGAACCACTCAGGTGGCAGAAGCCTGGATCTGCCTTGGTTTCCTGCTGTTGTTGTCTCCACTGACCACAAATTGTGTTGTCTCTGACAAATTGAAGTAGACTAGCAGCCCTTTCTGGATTGTATGATATATTATGATTTTATTACATAAATACTATTTTTACAAAATTATGTCGAGATAAGATGTGCTGATGGATCAACTGAGAAAAATATATTCATTTATACCCCGAACTACTTAGCTGTAGAACATTTACAGATTATACACTAACTGGGGCGGGTCGTGCTCTAGCCTCTCAGAGATCTATCCATGGATGCTTTGAAAAAGAGGGCTGAACTTGATTGGTTGGAGGTAGAAGACCACCTGCCAAGGGAGTTGTTCCTGACCGAAAGGCATTCTCTTTACAGACCAGCAAACCCCAGTCCAGGAAAGAAAAGTCCTCTGGGTACTACAGTTTTCCAAGGTACGGCTATGACATTGGCCTAAGCAGCAGAAACTACATTTGGATCCATGCAATATTCTTGAGCGTTGCTAAGTGCAGAGACCCGTTTGAAGCTTGGTCCTGGCGCCTCTGAGACCTATCAATGTAAGGTCCATCAACTTGTTCTCTCAGAGTGTACACAATAGATCTAGAAGCATTGGACTGCACAATATGGTTTCTACTTCTCTATGTCATGTTATTAGTGTTCAGCTATGTATCTCCGATTCCTATATGTAATCCACTTCTGGTATGGAAACCCATACAGCCATGCTAACAACGTTTAATAAGTGGGCATCTCCAGTCTTCAGAAGGCTCACTACTGACCAATGTCCTATCACCGGACAGTAGACTGAAACACTACTGCCAAAAAAAAAATTACATGGCGTTTAGCAAATCATAACCATGGTGGTTTTTGATGGAAACCCACCATTGTTATTGCCTCAATTAACCGTAGCGGTCATTTTTTATTAAATATGGCTGTTAAACAAAATGGCGGTCATTTTTATTAACCATGGCAGTTAAAAAACCACCAGGGTTCATCATTAAGCGAGGTAGGCATTTTTTTTTAACATCCACGGTAAATTAGGCCCAATCCACCTGCCGAGTTGTCCCAGTTCCGAGCTCACGTACGTATATATACACAATTATGTAAACGGTTATTATAGAGGGAGAGTATGATCACGCATGAGGAGAACCCACATAGCACGGTCTATAGATCTAGCCATTATTATAAAGGGGGAGTCCCCTTAAAAGATTTGCTCTTTTATAGCGTGATGATGATGACAATGGTGGAAAGACTAATTTCAAGTTGTGCACTACACCACAACTTGCCTTTGTGGTTCCTTTTCTTATGACAGAGAGGGGCGATTCAATAGCAGTTAGCTGCCTCCAATAATCTGTGATGGAACACAATGAAACCACCATGCCAGACAAGGAGCTTTGGCAATTAAGCTTTTAGTTGTAGGTCTCCTCCCTTTGTAGCCCTATCCATTGTCACCGATGAAGATGAGCAGTTATGTTCCTCTACTCTGGCATCACTGGCAACAATCTCATCCTGGGCGGCGTTGGAGCCATCACGCCGAGTGACCTCCTCGATATCAGCAATGGCAAGCTCCTGCAAAAAGGCCATGCCATCTACCCGAGCCAGCTGCGCTTCTGGGACCAGAAGGCGCGCAGCAGAACACTGATGACACCCCGCCGACGCCGTGTGGTCCTTCTCGCCTCCCTCGTGTTCTGCATCCTCTTAGGCTACCCTGACATGAGCGCGGTGGCATCAAGTTCTTCATTTCTGTGACCAATAACTTTTGGTCTGCGTTGGCGACACAGTACCTAGTATTGTTTAATACATCTAGTGTATGAGCTAGGCTTACTAGTAATCATATTCATGTTAGCACACACGAGAATTGCTTAATCTTGTACTTGAGATTGTCAAGATTTATATTCTGGTTGTAAGATAGAAATTGCCTAATTGTTTAATAATATTAGATACAAATTTAGGTTTCCTCTAAATTAAATTTAATGATAGCAAAAGACAATTAATTATATGGAATTAGCGATTCAATTTTTATTGTTTTGCACAAAGGGATGTATTATTAGTGATAATCATTTCTTTCCGACATGCTTTTGCACTGACATATTGGGCAACAAGTGTGTGCGCTGGACTGCAATACATCGATCCTCTCTGCAGGCATTGTGAGCAACGCGAAAATCTGGACAACATGCATGGTCCTTTGTCGGATTTGGCAAAGAAAGCACTTTTCTAAAAAAACCCTCCACGTCTCATGCCCGAGGTATTGGGTATTCCTAATGAACCATCTATGGCATTTGTTGTCTAAATTCAAGTCATGCCTTATACAGTGCAATAAGATTATAGGACGAACCAGCATGGTTTTTCCAGAGTAAAATAGGATCAGATACCCTGCCGTCTGTGTGGTCTTTCTACACATCACCACTTCAATGTGACATACATCTACACAGGTGCTGTGCTGCAATGTCAGCTCGAGACGTGTAAACTTATACTGCCTCGGTGCCGTATTGCTTTTCGCTCGAAACCTGTATCTCCCTCACAATCTTGCTTCCCGAGGGAGTAGGTTATATGTGGAAATGCATAAGCAGACAGAATAGAACATGTGTGCCGAGCTGTCTGCAGTATTTTTCCAGCTAGTATGGAAGGCATCCAATCAGAGTCATTGTCACGGTACTGTCAGCACGTCGCTGGGTGATGATGTGCCCTACTGATGTCAGATGGCACGCACGCTATGAATACATGCATTAAATGAAACACTTGTATGTGTGTCTTGGACTATATGTATACCTGTTGGGGGATAGGCTTCATATCCTAAAATGATCAAAGAATAGACAAAAATCCGCATGGTGATGATGTGCTCTTTAGCTTCAAAGAGAGTAACACGACAAATGGTCCCTTCGATCTCACAGTATGAGTAGGCATGCGTGGCGTCGGTATCAGTTGCAATTTGCAACTGCACATATTTTCCACGATGTGTTACTGATACCACACGGATGCAGCTGGTACGTTCAAGCTGAGCTGATATGGGCACTCGGAGCACGCTGCTCTTAATTAGGTTGCAATACTTGGGATTGTTGTTGAGAAGCGGAACCAGGTGCATATTTTGCCCAACAGAGACAACTGGACGGTGCTTTAATTTCTTCTATAGTTTTCATATTTTCATTATCCCCATATGTATTTTTGTTCTACTTGTTCTAACTGATTTCCATGTCTGATTAAAATTTTTCACTGATCTCCAAATGTGCATCACCCTACAAATGTCGAGTACTATTTTTGTATTGTTGACATCAATAGGCATTAGATGTTCATTTGATACCCACAATGAGATGGTTCAATATCTTGGCATTGTGTTAACAGTTTTTCTCATCTTTATTTAAGATGCAATGAGCCTGAGCTCGTGCTGCTTCTAAACTGAATCATTGTTTGCGGTTGAGTCACTGCATACTACAAAAACTAATTTTTTGAGACAGGTGTTTTTGATTTATACAGATGGGCATACAACATCTCTCTACCACTCCACGCTATCCTTTTATATATATTTCAATGTTGCAATCTGTATATTGAATATTTTGGCGGCCAAATGATCTCAACTCAAATGAAAAAAAACTTTCCACTACAAAACCTGAATGTCTTGTCATGCACAACAACTTCTATATGTAGACGATGCAAATTGGGAAGTATGTGGCCAATCGTTATATATACTTGAGCTGAGAGAAAAGGTGAATAATGTGAACTATGGGTACCATAAGTATCTGGCCATATTGTCCGCTCTAGCTCCTTCCCAAGAACGGTGTGTCGCCAATATGGTCTGGTCTTTCATAAGAATAGAGTCGTCACTTGGTTAGAGCATAACCTGTGTTAGGTAGAGTTGTGAGGCATTGGGATCACACATGGGAGGAAAGGGTACAAATCCGCTAATATGGAAAAGCATGGTCGGGTTGTAGGCAGGACTACCTTACCCAAATATTTTGTTGACCGAGCATTGATTTTCCAAACAACTGCATTCCGCAGCAGGTCTTTGGCCAGACCCCCTGTCATTCTAGTTATTCTGGTAGCCGAATTTTATGTGTCCACTTGACTTGCAAAGGTTTTTCTGGTGGCAGAATTTTACAGCCTTGTAATGGCAAAAGTGCATTTGGCCTCTTACTAACTTTTTAGTTACAGGCCAATATGATAAAGTTGTAGCAAACTGAAAACGATTAGATGGACATGCAGAAAGGTTAAATTTCATTATCCCACCAAACCTACAGTGCAGCTTAAACATCTTACATTAGTGAAGCTTGTTTTGTTACTAGAACTCTAGTTTTGAGTTACATAAAACCACAAATATAGTCCTTAAATATCTCTGATCTAATGCAATGTGACTATATCTGAAAACTGACGTATATGACAAATGTCAAAGTTTTCAGAATTAAGCTAGAGTTCGAGTGGAGCGCAGAGTGATAGGATGGTCAATGGCACATGCGTTGGCACAGGGTGGCAATTTGTAGTTGTCTTAGTTGACTTGCTTTTTGTCACAGGGTGGCGACCGCCCGCACTTGGGTGGGACGCGGAGGCTGGCAGCAGCGTAGGGGAGGGGCGGCTCCGTGCTCGTGGGTGTGGGGTACGGGGGAGGGCTTGGGGGCAAGAGCTAGGGGAAAATTATCTTTATTGCTTGAATACTGAGGTTACATTGCCCTAGTACTTATAGGCTATAGCCCCACCAATGGGACTTGTAATCCAAGTAATCTCTAAGGGTTTCCTATAGATCGGAATACCTTTTACAAACATGTCCATATTTATTTACTAATAGCAGGAGATTTCCTTTAGATTGTAATATCACCCTTTACAAGAAAAAACCTATCCTTATCACAAACTTTTATTTAATTTATTTCCTAATTTTGCGGGCCGATGACAGTGACCATGGCGCAGGCACTGGTGGCAGCCGCCCTCCCCTCTGGGTGTGCATGCCATAGACCCCTCTAGGCCTGGCTACCTTTGTACTATGACACGTCGCTACCGTTCCTCAAGGCAACACGTCCTCGCATTGGCATACTGCCGAAGTTTGCGTGTATGTTGATGTCATCGTTGGTGCGGCGATAGCTGTGCCATAGCGAAGTCGAAGGTGGCCCATCCTATCGTGAGCCTCGTTGACATAGAAGGCGTCATCTTGAAAAGAGAAGTCGAAGTAGAGGTTCCCGAAGTAAGCAGAGAAGTAGAAGTTGTATGGACCTCGCACGTATGGACTGTCAAGTCTTGCTTCCCCCATCGTGATGCCCCTCATGACGCCTGTGAGGTAGAGAGTGTGCCTTGTTGCTCTTGTGGCCTGGTGATGGAGTAGACAGTACCAACCTCGATATGCATATGTATGTGGCAGCAGAACGCGTGTTGGATCCTCGTCGTGGTGAAGTGAAGCTAGCAGGCGCTCGTGCAGGAGGTCGCTCATGTTCTCGGCAGGTGGACCCATCGTGGAAGCTCCTGCACCTGCGTCATCTAAGGTGATGTTGTTGATTGTGATGAACCGGTACCCGTTGTCATTGAATAGGAGCACCATGATGGGTCCAGGCGGTCGTGGCGACGTGCTGCCATCAGCAGGATGCTCGCCGGGAAGGCGTGTGTGGCTGGTGAGGATGTCGGTAGGTGAAACCCGACTGCGGTGCCTTCTGGGGGAACCCAGTGCTACAAGAGGAGGTCCTGCAGAAGGATGGATGCTGTTGGGCCGTAGTAGCAGTTGTAGTACTTGACGATGCCATTATGAAGTGTCCAAGTTGGCGCCGCAACGTGGAGCTCGGTAGTCGATCGTCTGGAGCTCGCGGATTGTAGAGACCGCAAGGTGTAACTTAGTGAGGAGGTCGAAGGGGAAGAGGTCGTGTAGGGTATCCATGGCCTGGGTGCCATGTCATGGCAGTGTCGGGGGCGTCATCATCTTCGTCGGTGTGCTGTCGTTGTCGTCGTCGATGTGGCTATGATCGTCCCCTGTCACCGAGGTTGACCAGCATGGAGCTGAAGCGTCGAAGAGACAAGTGAGGCAAATAGCCTCATCCACCATGCGGGGTACCTCCCACTGGACCGCCTCTCGTAGCGGCGTCCGGAGTCCAGTGGCGAAGTGGTGGGAGTTGTGGAGCTCGCTCAGGAAGCCCATGCGCGTGGCATAGCCCTTGAAGACGTCGATGTAGTTGTTCAGGGCGTCGTCCTCCCTTCCTGGTGCGAGGTCGCATGTAGTTTTGTAGTCGATGGGGTGCCCGAAGTCACACAGGAGACACCGCCCGAACGTGTCCCATGTCCCGACAGACCTCTCCATGGTCATGCGAATGAACCAGAGTTGAGCTGCACTAGTGAGATGGAAAGCGGCGTACCAGGCATGGCTCTCAGGGCTGATGACCTGCTGTAGCATGAACAAAGTCTCCATCTTCTTGATCCAGGGTGCTGGGTTGGTGGCGCCTTTCGTATGTCGGAGGTTCCAGCCGGACCGCTTATCGGGTGTTTGCGACTAGAGGGTAGGCAGGCCGACGAGCTGCGGCCGTGGGCGCGGGGGAAGGCGCCATCCCTTCCTGGTTCGGCGCCGTGGCTCCAAGAGGGCGGCAGCTGGAGGTGGTACCGATTGTACACATTGTTGGTTATTACTTAAACATTATATCTTCAAGTGTCCATGCCATTTTGTTCCGCAGTTGATAGTTAAAGGAAGCCATGTTGGGATCTCAGCGGTTGATAGTTGCATTGAATGAGGCCCAACATATTGTGAAGCCAGGTGGATTCCTTTGGCCAATATATATAGCAGATGCAAATGGTGAAGGAGAATAGCTATAACCTGAGCTGAGAAAAAAGGTGAAGAGAGGGATCTATGAGAGACAAGTATGTTGCTATTGCTGTTTGCTCTTTTCTAAGAATGAAGTCATAACTTGGTTAGAGAGCGTAGCGCATGTCAGGCTTGTGAGGCATCAGGATCACACCTGCCACCGAATGGTATTTATGGACTTCGTATGGAAATCCCATTTCGTGGGTGGGCAGGAGTGCAACTGCCACATATTTAGTTCACCGAGCAGGGTGAAGAAGTGAAGAACCTTTCATTTTTACCGAAACTGTAGGGGCCGAGGCGCCTACAGCCACATATACGGTAGTTCGTTGTACGCGGTCTTAACATGGCGGCACAACTGGATGCATGTCATGGAGTACATGCACGGCATAGCATCTCTTCATATTGCACAACAGCCCCGTGGTCCATCCGATGTCTCCTCTAGATCCACTTGTTGGTCAAACGTAATTCCAGTGGCAGAATGTTACAGTTACCTTATTGTGTGTAATGGTAAAAATTCATATGGCCTGATAAAATACCTACTATAATTTACAGGCCAATTTGGAGCATCAGGTGCAATGCGGCCAGGCTGGAGTGTTGACACAAAATTGCTCCCGTGTCGCACACACCGACAAGCCGAAAAGTAGCTAGCTTCAAACGGTGCCCGGGCGTTGGAATCCGGAGGCGTGCCAGTCAGTTTGTCCTGAAACTGACAAGGGATGAAGTTTGTTAGATTCAAAAGATGGAACGTGTCAGGTGAGACCGGACAGTTCCATATATGCGCCCCTGGGGCCACTTACAAACGACATATAGCTATGAGAAGCTATCGCGCCAACAGTTTTATGGAGCATTCGGTAAACACGTAAGAAAAAAGCAAGTGTGAATATAGTTGCCAATGACTATGAAGAAGGCATATTTGAACGAATTATTCAATCATCTGTGTTGTAATAATTAAAGTTCATGTCATTGATCGAACAAGCATTCAAACTTAGTTGCTTTGTAAATAGGTAAGTCGTGATAAAGAAATTACATAATTGACACATGCATAGACCCAAACCAGCTAGTTTGCCGCGACGCCTAGCCTTATTAAATCCGTCGAGTATAAACCCTAGACTAGATCGATCCACTGATACAAATCTAATCAAGATCTATGCCACTTATCATAATTAAATCAATCCACCGCATGATACAATTAAATTATGAGAAGCTAAAAGCATGTATTCAATTATTAACATCTAGATCAATCATTACTCATTAAAGCGTGACCGTATTCGGTAAGGCTACCGAATCGGGATCCATGAAGAAGGAACAAGCACGTAAACTAACAAACTTGAACCCGCTACATGTAACAATCTTAGATTATGACGAACTTCGGCTATTATAAACATTGTAAAGAACAAAATTAGATCCAAATATTCATGATATAAAAGCAAAGTAGATCTATAACAAAATTAAGCCGAGTCGGCATTAATCTAGATTGGGCAATAAAGGTGTTGCAATTATATAAATAAACATAAAAAGCATGCAAACACATGGTAACTTAATGAATCTATTAGATTTTGCCAAGTCTAATAGAGCCGATAACTATCTTGTTCATGTAAAGCCATCAAGCAAGCACCAGCCGCACGGTTACTCCATCGAGACAAACTAAAACACGAACAAAGACTTCCCGTCATCAAGTAGATGCCACCCGCACGGCCATCCCATCGAGATAAACGAGACTACACGCTACTAAGCAAACGCCCGGCCGCACGGCCATTCCGTCGAAGTAAACGGGGTTGTCGATACTTATGGAGGTCGACGGATCGATGATTCCTCTCGAAGAACTTCGGCGACCGCGACACAAGGACTCGAAGTTGGCACGGGGCGGTTGATTGTATTGATTGAACCATCCTTATTACAATGGCCGAGGGTTTATATTTATACCCTAGGTGACAATATGAGTCCTAATGACTTACGAAAAAATACATAGATTTCCTTAAGATACAAGATTTCCTTAAGATACAAGCTTGAACCGCAAGTCTTCAAGAGTCCTTGTCGGCGTGGACATCCTCCCGAATCGGGAACCTTCCCTGCTGCTTTATTTATGGTTTTGCCCTTGTATTGCCGACCGCACTCCTTTCCCGAATCCCGACGGTTCCCGAATACGAATGTGGTTGCGGATTGATCCCATCTTTTCCGGAATATTTCCATTATTAGCATCTTGCACCGCCCACCCCGCATGCGAGATCTTTACCAAAATTTGGTGTTAACATATGCCCCTCAATTCGAAGATAAAATACTTTATGTTCGAGAATTGACCACAGCATCCCCTTTCTCTTCTAGGTCAAAGACACTGTGCAAGCTACCAGCAGCCGCCGCCGCATTCATCTCCCGAAGAACCCTAACCGGACTCTGAATCCATCCACATGGCGACTTCATCCAAGTCTTCAGAGGCCACTTCAGACAATTATTTGCAGGTATCATCTCTTCTATCTATTCGGCAATTTTACCGATCTCCTCCCTCTTTTGAATCCCAATTTCGCCTTTATTCAGCAAATGGGAGACGATATTCTATTCCCAATTGCCGAGGGAGCAGATTCATACTTTTTAGGACCTTTAGGAGATTCAAATCCCTCAGAATTCATTGAGAAGGAATCACAGAGGATCCCCTTTAAATTTGGAATTCCAGCGCCTAAGCAATGGGCAAACACCTTCAAGACCTGGCCCTTTCCCCCAATCGCAGGATGGCGCAATTGGTACAATAGGATTCATAAAGCCGCAGCCAAGAAGGCTTGGCAATGGGATCATCTAGAAATTAGTCAATGCTTGGATCTCTCTTTGTCGAATATGCCCAAGAATGACAGGGCTCTTGACAAACAGCTAGACTCATTTTTGGTCAAACGCCACCAATACCTTTGTGTTTGGTCATGGCCCAATGACTCCCACTCGGCGGATGTTTTTATGATCACAGGCTTGAATGTGACAAATGGCTAATGTCAATCCTTTCAAATATAGAAGTGCAAGCTCACAGAAGGCAGTGGTGTCTGGAGTAAGCTATACCAAGTATATAGCAAATTACCAATCTTCAGGGCCAGTCCAAGACAAAGAATATAAAGCCTTCTTAAACATGTGGCTCTGCAGATTCATCTTCTGTGGGAAATCCAATGAGCCTACCTTGAATTATATGGTAATGGTGAAGATTTACTTGGCAACCACACCGATTCCCTTTGGGCAAGTATCTCCCCGGGTAGTGTGTATCATATCTTTTTATCGGACCACTACTCGATGTTTGAGAAGAAAAACATATCCTGTGTAAATGGTCCTTGGTGGTTCATTCAAATGTGGTTGCAGTTGCACATGCATCAAATTGTTTCCATTGACCTGCTTAACCTGTCTTTCCCTTCTATAAATTATCTTTGAAGGTTCGGATCCCGTGAACGAGGGGCATGTCAATCATATGGGGAAGCAAAGATCGCCTATTACCATTGATTTTGATATTGGTCATTTATTCAAATTCTTCTTCAAAGGTTTTGATAAACCATGCCGGTTCCTTTATGGAGATCAAGGACATTTCACCTTTCCCTTCACTTTCGCTTTTGGAGTGCGTCGTGTTGATGCGGCTTCAACGACCATCTTCAATGCCTTCATTAAGCCTTGCATACTACCAGCAGAATTCAACCATGGAAAGCTAGTAACTCCCACATACGAGTTCTACTATCCAAACATGGTAGCCAGACAGCTGGGATGTGTCCAAGTGCCCCCAAGGCTATTCTTTTGTCAAATAATCAGGCCTAGGGAAATAATATCTGCTCCACTTGAAGCTCTCAGAGTTTTTGACCTTAGGAAAGATTTGCCTCAGTATGCTCCTGTGCCATTGATAGCAATTGAGCATGCTCACCCACTCTTCAACTCTTGGTGGCAAGAATGGCACAGTTACATTTTCAATACTACAGTTCATCCTCTGTGCCGGCAACTGATGCCAGATTTCGAATCAGACAGTGAGGTAAACCATTTTATCATTACTTTTCTTCACTTCCTCATTTATATTGAACCTTATTATCTGATTTTTTTATTATTATTCAGGATCCTGAACCTGCCCCTTTGACACAAGCTGTCAAGTACTACACTCCTGGGCCATATCCTGCTTTAGGCTGTGATGCTTTATCTTTGGGAGATTTAATGAAAACCCCAGCAGCTTTGGTCATGACTTACAAAAGAAAAACTCCAAACTCTTCTCGTCCCAGGTCATCTCGATCTCGAAAGAAAAGCAAGGTTATACCTTCATCTCCACCAGACTTGACCTCTGAAGAGCTCAAGGAAATCAATGACAAATTTGGTAAACTCATCTACTCATCACCTTAAGTCCATACTTATCATTCACATTTTAACATCTACTCGTCCTCAGAAGCCCAGGATGCCATAGATGCTGCTGCTCAGGATTCTGAAAACAGCTTGGGTCTTGGAAGCAATGATTCTGAAGAAACAATTGATGACTTTCAGATGCAGTCTCATGGTAACCAAATGATCCTTGCTGATCAAGTGATAAATGTTCCTGATTCTCCTGCAATTAGTCACCCAAAGGATCTTCAATTAACTTCTCCCAAGAATGTGGTTCCAAACCCTGCTCCTGGATTATCAACAGCTCTGGTCTCTCATCAGGTACCCATTATTTTATTTTATTTTTGTTGAAATTTCCAAGTAATAGTGCATTCCTCCTACTAACTCATTTTTTACTGCAGAGAATTTCTCCTTCATCACCCAACTATGCTTTCAATCCTGATGAATATGTTCAGGGTGATGAGGAAGTTGATTCTGGTGAAACACTTTCAGAGGAGCATGCTTCTCGAATCCAAGAGATCTTATCCTTTTTAGAGAAAGACAGCTTATCTTCCCAGGATGTTAGTCGAATGAGAGATCTCATCAATTTGTCTGAGCATGTAATCCCTTCTGCCCTCTTATCTACCCTTCATTACCTGGATGACCATCACCCTCTTGTCACAAGGGCAAGCAAGAACCTGTCTGCTAGGCCAACATTGTCATCAGGTATGAACCTCAGGGAACAAGAAGCCAACCAACTACATCAGAAAATTTCTTCAGATAAAGCATGCCTTGCCCAGCTGCCCCCTACTCTGGAGGATTTGAAGAAACAAAAGGCTGATCTCGAAGCAAAGCTCAAATTAGTAGAGGCTCAGATCCAGGAGCATGAGGGGCAGTTATCCTCTCTTCCTCTGTCAATCAAGTCTGCACAAGACCGTCTTGTAACAATAATCAAGGAGAACAGGCAATCTAAACAGAAACTCATCAGTCTATCATCCTCTGAAGAGAAAGACAAGAGGACTCTGGCCAAATTCAAGGAGCAGAAAGATAATGCCATCCAGGCTATCAAGGCCCTCTTGAGTGTGTAATTTAGAAGTAGAAAACATTTCCTCTGTTTGTATACTTTTTCACTCATTTAACGGACCATGTTTTTCTCTTCTGGAAAATATTTCGTTGCCGAATGAGTTCTTTCCCGAATGATAACGTTGCCGAATCAAACCTCCTTTAGGGTTTTAGTAGCACGCAATTTCGCGGGTTTCAGCCCATTAATGAAAAGACTCGGCCCAACTCGACTGGCAACTTCCAGACTCTTCGTGGAGTAGTGGACTTGGCGAAACCGCTTCGTTTCCCACGCCAATTATCTCTGCCATCTATAAATACGAGGGAACTTGTCCTCTAAAACCAATCTGAACAAAAACTTTTTCCTTCCTAGAAACTTTCGTCCTTCTCCTCTCCGAGAAAAGCAAGAAAACTTCCCTCTTTCTTTTTCCTCCCGATCTCCTGCCATGGCTGGCGGTGATAATCATGGCAAGCGCCCCGCAGAGGAGGTGGCGGAGAGCAGCCACGGCCAGCGCCGGCGCTTGATTGGGTAAACTTTGATACTTTTAATTCTTCAATGTTGGATCATATTTCCAATCTGCAACTGCTAACCCTTTGTTCAATTTTCAGGTCTTCGATCATGCGCAGGGTCGCCGCCGCTCGGGACGCAGCACAAGCTCCTCCTGCCCCCGTGCCGGTGCCGAACCCACCTTCCCCTGCATCTGACAGGGGGTCCAGCTCTTCCGACGAGCTGCCATGGGAGGAGCGCCCCAAGTTCTCCTGGCTCCAAATCCAGGCCGTCCGCAATGAGCGGGACGAGGCCAGGAGAGAGTTCTCGGATTACTCCGAGAAGATGGAGCGCAAACAGCTGGATTGGGAAGACCAGCGGGTGCAGATGATTGACACCATCGCAGGTTCTCGAATGAATCTTTCCTGTGCCTTTTTTCCATTGAATCCATATCTGTGAATATGCATTCTTACTGCGATGCATTCTTCATTCATGCAGCTCTCAGGGAGGAGCTCGATCATGTCAATGCGGCGGCAACAAGAGTCGCCGACAGGGTGGTGGCGGCGGCGAGAGACGGTTGAAGCTCGCCTTGTCAATGTGGCGGACAACCGCATTGATGAGGTGGCTTTGCGGGCGTCCACCTTGGCGCAGCCTCCGGGCTTGATCGCCCTATCCTCTCACACCGAGAGGATTACTCGACGAGGAGTGTTGGCTTCGGCGAGTTCGCGGATGCTGACAACGTCGATCGTCTGGTGGAGCGCTACGAGGATCATGCCACCGCCGTTGTCGCCGCCACTACTGCTGAGATGGTTCTTGACAAGCTGCGGGAGTAGTTTGTAACTAGGACTTTCTTGTCGGATGAATAAAATTTCTATTTTTTGTTTCCCGCATCAATCTTGTTTGAGCTCCTTTGCCGAATCGTCTTTCCGAACGAAAAAACCCCCATTCGCAATCTTTTTCATTTGACGTCGACAATTCCGATTCACAAGATTTCCACCGTTTAGAAAACATTAAAATAATACTCGCGTCCTTCTCGCTTCCCAATAAACCTACTCAGTCCATATTTATTAAAGAATCTTCTGGAAAATATCCTTCCCCTTTAAATACGCCAACAACACACCTTGTCCTCCATCCCTCTAGTAGCCGGCCTAGGAGAGTAGCACTTCAAAGAACACTTCAACACAGCAATGGCGGACAAGGGCAAAGAACCGGCATTGGATTCATCTGTGAATCAGCCAAAGCCCGAGTAAGTCAATCCCATTTGAAATTCCTAACCGCCTCTCATATGATTCCATCATTGTAATCTCCTTTTTCATACTTAGGGTGCACATCCATCCGGATTTTGCTCTCGGATCAAGCTTTATCCCAATCCCGATTCCTTCACTCTTCGGATGAAGAACTCCTGAAGACATTTCCATTCTCAAGCGGAGGCTCCGCCAGAGAAACACCGACGCAAAGATCTTGAAACAGATCTAAACGTTGTGCATTCTTACGCTAATGCGAGCGTGCACATCGCATGCATCCGGAAGTTCATATCGGAGGTAAATTTCATTTAGCACTTACTCGATTCTTTCTCTTATTCCATTGATCATCTATTATTCCTGCTCTTCTCAGAGATTTCCGAGCAGCACACTCATCTCCGTATGGCGGTCGAAGGCTTAGTGCGTGTTTTGGACATCCCAATGGATCCACCAGTTCCTCATGTACAAGCGGTCATCGACCGAGTCAAGGAGGCTATGAAGAAGAAAAACCCTTAGATAATAAAATCATGTAGTTTCTCTTGTTAATGCGGGTTCCTCTGTATGAATCTTGCTCAAGATGTATGAACTTATGATCTATCCGAGGCAGTTCTTCCTTTTTTCTATTTGTTTTTGTACTGAAGGCGATGTATCCAGTACACATCGGCTATAAAAACCCCTGAAGTCGATTTTATCAATCGGCTTTTGTCTTAACAATATATTCTGTCTCTTGTCTTGATTCAACGACCAATTTCAATACTGGGATAGTATTTTTTCAAGTACCTGCCATTGATAGCTCTTTCAAATATTTCTCCAGATAATGTTTTCAATATATATGCATTGCCAGGAACACACTTGTGTACTCGGTAAGGTCCTTTCCAATTGGGAGACCATTTGCCAAATGCCTTAATTTTTGATCCAATTGGCAATATGGTTTGCCAAACTAGTTCTTCTTCGACGAATTCCTTGACCTTAACCTTTTTGTTGTAATACTTGGCAACACACATCTTGTTCTTTTCAATATTCTCTAGAGCCTTAAGACGAATTTGATGTAAATCTTCCAATTCATCTATCATGAGATTATTATAATCTTCTGTTTTTAAATCTTTTTTGCAGACTATTCTCCTTGATTCGATCGCAATTCCCATGGCAGTACTGCATGATGACCATAAACTAATTCATAAGGAGAAGTTTTAATAGAACCATGACAAGCCATTCGGTAAGCCCAGAGAGCTTCATTGAGAACCAAATGCCATCTTCTTGGTTTCTCCTTAATCTTTTTCTGAATAATCTTGATCATGATTTTATTCGATGCCTCTGCTTGACCATTGGCTTGGGCATAATAAGGAGATGAATTATTCAATCTAATGCCCATGTTTTCAGCAAAGTCACAAAATTCTGAAGAAGTAAACTGAGTTCCCTGATCAGTTGTTATGGTCTGAGGGATTCCAAACCTGTAAATTATATGTTCCTTAACAAAACTGATCATATTTTCTGATGTTACCTTCTTCAAAGGAACTGCTTCAACCCACTTGGTAAAATAGTCAGTTGCCAAAAGCACAAATTGATGCCCCTTACTAGATGGAGGATTTATCTGTCCAATTAAGTCAATACCCCATCCTCTGAATGGCCAAGGTTTTATTATTGGATTCATAGCTGATGCTGGAGCTCTCTGAATATTTCCAAATTTCTGACAATCTTGGCATCCTTTGTAATATTCAAAGCAATCTTCCAACATTGTCGGCCAAAAATAGCCTGTTCTTCTTATTATCCACTTCATTCGGTAAGCAGATTGATGTGCTCCACATAAACCATCATGCACTTCACTTATCATCCTTTTGGCTTCCTCCGAATCCAGACATTTAAGCAAAACCCCATCTATGGACTTATAATATAATTGATCATCAAGAAGTACAAACTTAATAGCTTTATACCTGAGTCTTCGAGATACTCTTTGTGATGGATTTCTCAGGTATTCGGTAATTTCTTTTCTCCAATCGGTATCTGCTTCATCATTACCGAATGCGTATAGGTCCACAGCAAATGCTTCTTGATTCTCTCTATATCCAGATGCACTTTGAGCCAGCTTATTAGCCTCTCCGTTAGATTCCCTAGGGATGTGATGTAGTGTGACAACTCGAAAGCCTTTCAATATCTCCTTGCACTCTTCGAAGTATATCCTCAAGATTTCATCTTTGCACTCATACTGACCAAGCAACTGTTTAATTACCAATTCTGAATCTCCAAATATTTCAACAGCAATAGCTTGGGCATCTTTGAGGAAATATAAACCTCTGAGTAGTGCTTCATATTCAGCTTGATTGTTAGTCACGGACTGTTTTATAGGTATAGCATATTCGAAAATTGCTCCCTGGGGTGAAATTAGGAAAATACCAACACCACCTCCTTTGTCACACGACGACCCATCAAAAAATAATGTCCATGGCATAATATCAACAAGTTCAGCAGAATCACCGTGGTGTTGAGTAATAAAATCAGCTATAATTTGGCCTTTAACAGCTTTAGCACTTTCAAATCTTAAATCAAACTCAGATAAAGCCAAAACCCATTTGCCAATCCTACCATTCAAAATTGGCATTGATAACATGTGTTTAATCACATCAAACTTTGAAACCACTATACATTCGGCATTTAACAAATAGTGCCGAAGTTTGGTACATGAGTAATAGACACATAAACAAAGTTGCTCTATAGCCGAATATCTTGTCTCTGGATCCAGCATTCTCCGGCTTAAATATGCTATTACTCTCTCCTTTCCCTCATACTCTTGCATAAGGGCCGATCCAATAGTTTGATTATCGGCCGCCACGTACAACTTAAAAGGCTTGTCAAGCTGAGGAGGTACCAAAACTGGTGGTGCCTTCATGTATTCCTTGATTTCATCGAGAGCTTTTTGTTGTACGTCACCCCACACAAAAACTTGATCCTTCTTGAGTCTCAACAACGGAGAGAACGGCAATACTCGCCGGATAAATTAGAGATATGAATCTTCTCACAAAATTAATCTTCCCGAGTAACGATTGTAGTTCAGTTAAATTTGTTGGAGGAACCACCTTATCAATAGCTTCCATGCTTTTCTTTCCAACTTCAATTCCTCCTTTGTGAACCAAGAATCCCAAAAATTCTCCAGCTGACACTCCAAAGGCACACTTATTTGGATTCATTTTTAGTCCATGCTTTCTGGTGCACTCCAAAGTCTTCTTTAAGTCAGCCAAATGTATCTCATAGCTCTTAGACTTGACAACCACATCGTCTATATAAATCTCTACAATTTTGCTGATCAATTCATGGAATATATAATTCATGGCTCTCTGATAAGTTGCACCAGCATTCTTTAATCCGAATGTCATCACTATCCACTCAAATAGGCCAATATGCCCAGGGCATCTAAAAGCAGTTTTCGATACATCCTTGGCAGCCATGAATATCTGGTTATACCCAGCATTGCCATCCATGAAACTAATCACTTCATGACCAGCAGCTGCATCCACCAGCAAATCAGCAATCGGCATTGGATATCCATCCATAGGAGTAGCTTTGTTGAGATCTCTGAAGTCTATGCAAACTCTCATCTTTCCATTTTTCTTGTAAACAGGAACTATATTGGAGATCCACTCTGCATATCTACATGGCCGAATAAAGTTTGCTTCTAATAATCTTTCAATTTCCTTCTTTACATCGGCCAATACCTCATCCTTGTATATTTTTCGAGGAGGTTGTTTATATGGTCTATAACCAGCTTTAATTGGTAACTCATGCTCAACAATATCTCGATCTAGACCAGGCATCTCGGAATAATCCCATGCAAAACAATCTTTGTATTCCTTTAGCAAATCCACCAACTCCTGCCTGAACTTGGGATCCAAGTTAGCACTGATATATGTCGGCCTTGGTTTATCTCCATTTCCAATGTCCACTTCTTCTAACTTATCAGCCGACATAAACCCTCGTCCTAACTTTCCTTTATTGCCATCAATAGGGTTACCCATTAAAATTGCTATTTGAGCCGATTTGCTTGTATCGGCCGTTGGTCTCTGTCTCGGGGATTGACTGGACCTTCTTCCCATTCTTTACCAGAAAAACAATCAACTCCATCATATTCCCAAAAAGCTAACTCGGCATTAGCCACGCTTACCGAATCATCAGCATGCACTACTTCAACGTCATCAGCAATCCACTGGATCAAAATTTGATGCATTGTAGAAGGGATGCAACAATTAGCATGAATCAATCTCTTCCCAAAAGCAAGCTATATGCCCCCTTGCCATCAATGACAAAGAATGTTGTGATCAGTGTCTTGGATCCAATCATTAATTCCACATGTACTGCTCCCTTTGTGTCTGAAGGATTCCCGGCAAAATCTCTAAGTACCATGTCTGTCTTTAGGAGATCTTCATTATTAAAACCCAAATTTCACGAATGTAGTATACGGCATAACGTTGATTGCAGCTCCACCATCCACAAACATTTTTCCCAGAGGTTTTCCATTGACATACCCCTTTAAATAGAGTGGCTTCAAATGCCTGTTATTGATTGGCCTATGGAAAACTGCTTGTTTCGACAATACTAGCCGTCTTTGCCAATTACGCAAATTCAGTTTCATCAAAGTCGAATACACTTCATCTCGATCATCTTGTCCCTCAGGAGCTTCAAACTCTGATGGGAGGAAAAAGGTCATAGCCACATCAGCTGAAGGTTTTGACTCATTCGGTTTCTTAGGGCGCCACACTTGTCTTTTTCTGACTGCAGCATCCTTAAGTTCCCGATTCCTCAACCGTTGAACTCTCCTTTTCTGACTTTTCCTGAGACCTGGAGGACACCACTGGCCTTTCTGCCATATATATTCAGATTCATAGCTCTCCTCCATGTAGTCATCATCATTGCTCCACTCCTCATCGGCATACCTTTTCCCTTGCCGATTATCAGGACTTATCATTTTTGAACGCCGATCATCCTCTGGATACTGAATTCCAAGTCTTTCTTGGATGAGACGGCGATTGGCTCTACCTTGCCTATATTCATAATATTGATCACTGCATTCGGGACAATTGTTTCTAGATGGTAACTTCAAACCCTCATTCCAACAATGTCTGAAGAAAGAACATCCCCAATGAGACTGTTCTTGTTCCCTGAGATATTCCTCCTGCTCTCGATGATAGGCCTCCTCCTCATATCTTCTCCTTTCTTCCATGAACCTCTTTTTTAAATAATGTTCTTTTTCTTGCTCTCTCTGCCATTTGTTGAGTAAGATACGAGAAGTGACTCTAGGTTTCGAAGTTTCTCCCTTTTCAAACTGGCTATTCGGAAACCGAGCACCTTTTTGGACTTCTTTAACAGACACTTGCCGACTGGGATCAACAGATCCATTAGCTCTTGCTCACGAAAGTCGGGACTTTCATCTTACCTCTAGAATCACCGAAATTTACCATGTTTCTTTGTAAAACCCATCATGTTAACAGGAAAGGGTTCAGAATCTATCTTCATTTTTCCAGTAAACTTCAAGTGTCCATCTCGAATAGCCTGTTGAATCTTGACCCTGAATACTCGGCAATCATTGATAGAGTGAGTATTGGTGTTATGGAAACCACAATATTTCTTGTCTTTAACTCCCTCTGGCCTGAGCATGGGATGACCTTCAGATAACTTCACTCGTCCTTCTTTTATCAGCAATTCAAAGAGCTTGTCTGATTTAGTAACATCAAAACTATATGACCCCTTGTCTTGCTTGACCCACTTGGGAAGAGCTTGAGTAGGCTCCTTGGCCCACACTATCTCAGCAAAGAAAGAAAATTTCATTCTCATCCTCATACTCACAAGCTTGCTCCAGAAATTGTTCATACACATCAATCATTGCATTATTTTTCTGGAATCGATTATCCCTCTTAAAGCTTTGAGCCTGAGTACTCATCAAAGTCAAGCGTTGTGACAACTGCCCAAGATCATCAAACTCCATACCGAACAGCTTCTCCCTTATGTTAGGATGCATGCCTGCTATGGCCATTCCAGGAAGCTGATCATCTGGAATATTTAGAGAGTAGCATAGATTCTTGACTTCCCTGAACCTCCTAACAAACTCGAGAGGGGTTTCATTGGCTCTCATCCTCAAGCTCATAAGATCTACCATCTTCTTTTCATTGGTTCCAGTATAGAAGTATGAGTGAAACTTTTGTTCCAAATCAGCCCAAGTGCCAATGGAATTCTTTGACAGTGAAGAAAACCATGTAAATGCTGGTCCTGTGAGGGATAAGGGGAAATATCTGATTCTGAAAGCGTCATCTGTATTAGCTTCTCCCAACTGGATCAAGTACCTGCTAATGTGTTCAATGGTACTAGTGTCATCCTGACCAGAGAATTTTGAAAAATCACTTGGAACTTTCACCCTGGCTGGTAGTGCCACTTTATTGTACCATTCGGGAAAAGGAGACTGGTAGGAATGTGTTCGTCCTTTGGGTTTCAAGCCGAATTGATTCTGCATCATATCAGCCATCCTGTGCATAAGGGCATCAATGGGATCTGTGTCTTTCTTGACTGGTTCTCCACCTATCCTTCCTGAAGCAGCACTCTGATACCCAGGGTTTGGAAGAGCATGCATGTTATTGAAATCCGTGTACTCTATATAACCTTCACCAAATGGATTCTGTTGAAGTCGATTAGTTGCAGAATGAATCTTATAAGCAGAATGAGGTACTGTATCTGAAGCTCCAAACAATGCTTGACTAGCGTTTTTATTCTGTTCAGTTTCTTCTCTCATATTTTCTCCTCCTGCTCCTCCAACTCCAGTGTTGCCTGCAGGCTTTTGTGGAGCGTTGAAATAAACAGGTCCTCCCATAGGTCCTGCTGTTTCTTCAAAGCGTTTGTCTGCTGCAGGACCAAAAGTTTCCTTCATTATAGATCTGAAGGTATTGAGAAAAGCAGTATTGTGATTAAGCATAGCAGCTCCAAGAGACTTGTCAAACATTGATTGCACCCTCTGATTTTCTTCAGCTTCTGCATAATCAGATTGCCCTGGAAGAAGAACTCTTGGGAAACTAGTTTTCTTGATGATCTTCCCACTTTTGTTCTTGGAATATGACAGCAAGCATTTGTCTATGTACTGGCTGGCCAGTTTCTTCAACGTCTCTTGCATCTCATTCGGAAGATCTTCCATGGTGACGTCCAGAGCGTCATCCCCCGCAGCAGAGGCGTCAGGCATCTTGAATCAAACTTGATTGTCCCACCGGGCGTGCCAAAAAGTGTGTTGACACAAAATTGCTCCTGTGTCGCACACACCGACAAGCCGAAAAGTAGCTAGCTTCAAACGGTGCCCGGGCGTTGGAATCCGGAGGCGTGCCAGTCAGTTTGTCCTGAAACTGACAAGGGATGAAGTTTGTTAGATTCAAAAGATGGAACGTGTCGGGTGAGACCGGACAGTTCCATATATGCGGCCCTGAAGCCACTTACAACGACATATAGCTATGAGAAGCTATCTGCCAACAGTTTTATGGAGCATTCGGTAAACACGTAAGAAAAAGCAAGTGTGAATATAGTTGCCGAATGACTATGAAGAAGGCATATTTGAACGAATTATTCAATCATCTGTGTTGTAATAATTAAAGTTCATGTCATTGATCGAACAAGCATTCAAACTTAGTTGCTGTAAATAGGTAAGTCGTGATAAAGAAATTACATAATTGACACATGCATAGACCCAAACCAGCTAGTCTGCCGCACGTCTAGCCTTATTAAATCCGTCGAGTATAAACCCTAGACTAGATCGATCCACTGATACAAATCTAATCAAGATCTATGCCACTTATCATAATTAAATCAATCCACCGCATGATACAATTAAATTATGAGAAGCTAAAAGCATGTATTCAATTATTAACATCTAGATCAATCATTACTCATTAAAGCGTGACCGTATTCGGTAAGGCTACCGAATCGGGATCCATGAAGAAGGAACAAGCACGTAAACTAACAAACTTGAACCCGCTACACGTAACAATCTTAGATTATGACGAACTCGGCTATTATAAACATTGTAGAGAACAAATTAGATCCAAATATTCATGATATAAAAAGCAAAGTAGATCTATAACGAATTAAGCCGAGTCGGCATTAATCTAGATTGGGCAATAAAGGTGTTGCAATTATATAAATAAACATAAAAAGCATGCAAACACGTGGTAACTTGATGAATCTATTAGATTTTGCCAAGTCTAATAGAGCCGATAACTATCTTGTTCATGCAAAGCCATCAAGCAAGCACCCAGCCGCACGGTTACTCCGTCGAGACAAACTAAAAAACACGAACAAAGACTTCCCGTCATCAAGTAGACGCCCGGCCGCACGGCCATCCCATCGAGATAAACGAGACTACCTGCTACTAAGCAAATGCCAGCCGCACGGCCATTCCGTCGAAGTAAACAGGGTTGTCGATACTTACGGAGGTCGACGGATCGATGATTCCTCTCGAAGAACTCGACGACACGACACAAGGACTCGAAGTTGGCACGGGGCCGGTTGATTGTATTGATTGAACCATCCTTATTACAATGGCCGAGGGTTTATATTTATACCCTGGGTGACAATATGAGTCCTAATGACTTACGAAAACAATACATAGATTTCCTTAAGATACAAGATTTCCTTAAGATACAAGCTTGAACTGCAAGTCTTCAAGAGTCCTTGTCGACGTGGACATCCTCCCCCGAATCAGGAACCTTCCCTGCTGCTTTATTTACGGTTTTGCCCTTGTATTGCCGACCACACTCCTTTCCCGAATCCTGACAGTTCCCGAATACCGAATGTGGTTGCCGAATTGATCCCATCTTTTCCGGAATATTTCCATTATTAGCATCTTGCACTGGCCCACCTGTCTGTCTGAGATCTTTACCAAAATTTGGTGTTAACAGGGAGTGATTACCAACTGATGAGTCACATGTCTAAAAAAAGGTGCATCAAAAAATGGGGGCATCAGTGTGCAACACACCTGCAGCCACCCTCTGCCTTTCTTCATCCATGGATCTGTTTCCAATGACAGTCAGAGGAACAAGACAGGAACGAACTCTGCTGCTAGCCTAGCCTGTTTATGATGCGTGGCAATGAGGCTCATGGCACAGGAGGTCCATACATTGCATTGGCATGTGTATGAGCAGTGATGAGCACATTTATCCATGGCTGCCACCGCCATACAGGTTGCTCCAGGAGACGACAAGATGATAGCGGCCCCGTCAGCTCGATCTACATGGTCGGCCGCATGTTCTTGCACCATGTGCAGGGACGTGTGTTATTACTACAACGAACGAATCTGAACTAACTGTATCGGAGGAGGAATGTGGTTGCAGGTGCTTTCTGCTTGGTCGCCAGCTGCCGCTGCTTGGTCTCGCTCCATCTCCGATGAGTAAAACCATCAGCAGCACACAAAGGGGATCAGGGCGAGATGGCTTTGGCTCAGGGCTGGACAAAACTGTGTTGAACAGGCAGGCCATGTGGGAAGCAACAAAAAGTAATTAAAAGAAAATTTCTGCTAGTAAGAAGAGGTGCTTAGAAGATCTGTGTAATTGTTAGAATGAGGAGTATTAGATCAGTTCCCATGTGTTTTCATTGTTTGCAATGCATCTGTATAGGTTTTTAACATATATCTAATTTAAATCTTAATTTAAGCGAAACTGTTGTATTCTACATTTGTAACATCATGAACCTATATTATGGCTAATATCTTTAAATGTTTTGTTATAACTTAAGTTGTTATATCTTCAAGTGTCCGTTTCATTTTATAAAGGAAAGGAAGAAAGTAGCACTGTTATACATTTTGGGATACTCAGCAGTGGTTACTTGCATTGAACAATGCACAGCATGTTAAGTAGGATGTGGTGGTTTCCTTTGGCCAATATATATGTGGCAGATACAAATGGGTATAAGTTGATGAAGAGCTGTGACCCAAGCTGCAATAGAGGTGAACAGAGGGAACTATAAGGGTACGATAAGTATGTGGTTATTGCTGTTTGCTCTTTTCAAAGAAAGGAGTTGTCACTTGGTTAGAGACCGTAGCCTATGTCAGGCTTGTGAGGCATCAGGGTCACACATGGGAGCAAATGGTAATAGTTCACTAGCTAGAATGGGAAAACATGTTTCAGTGGTGGGCAGGACTGCACCAACAAAATGTTCAGGAGACCGAGCTAAGTGACTGAGCAGTGCAGGATGTACGCGCAAGGATCTTTGCGGGAGCATATTGGCACAAGTGGGTCTCCAGCTTCATGGTAGAACTGCGTCTTTTGCATTGCACAACTGCGTCTTTTTACGTCTCACAGACGTACTAGACGAGTGTCTACAAATCTACTAATCAACTTATGGTTTCCTTACATTGTAAAGGAAAAAATTCCTTTGGCCTCAAAAAAAATATTACCTACTATATATAACTCACAGGCCAATGTAAAAAACTTGTAGGAAATTAAAACGATTAGGTGGTCGTGTAATAAAGAAATTTCATGATCTTGTCATATCAACAATTCAGGATAAGCATGGAACAATAAAATATTATACCTCCATTCAAAAAACATGAAATTTTATTTCTCTCCTGTGTTAAACAATCTGAAGGTTGACGAAGTTTTCTTCTAAGTTAACTTTATTATATTACCGAGTAAGTATCATTGCAGTTACAGAGCATTAATGCATGTAACCATATATATTCTTTCTTCCTTGTTAGCGAGCATTTATGCATCAAATTGAGTTATCACACTTTTGATGTCCCTATCCATTGAACAAAACACTGGTATAGGATTGGAAAATCGAAGCCAATGAGAAAAGGATAAACCTAGGATTAAAAGAGAAAAATTACAGACGAAATTACTGGAAACCAATTGGGGATAAGAAGGAATTTATGATGAACCTGAGAAAGATACAAATAAACTACTAACCAAATCTGCATCTGAGGAAAGTTGAGTTGGAAAATACCTCCCGTTCAAATGGAGTCCATATGAACTTCCCTTTTAGGCACATAGATGCATCCTGCTGTGTCTGGCAGTTCTTGAACTGCATCACGACAAAAACTCTAGGTAGATGGCTAAGATATAGTACTCTTGCCATGCTCCCATAATCCCATTCCAATGGATCTACGAGAGATGGCGGCACAATGAGGAGAGAGTAGATCGGGAATTGGGGAAGCCATGCGCAAAGGAGAGGGGTTCATGCGGTGGTAGAGGGCTAGATCGTAGATTGGACAAGATGCATCCGCACTTCTGTGCGTGGGTGACGGGGATTGAGGTGGGGTCTGGTTGGTTATTTATTACGAGGTAATCCCAGCAGCACATCTCATATTCGTTGCAACCCATCCATTGTTAAAAGGGGGTACGTTTTGTAGTGCCTGAACATCCACTAATTATTACCAGTAACTATGGCCATTATCATAGCCATTATGAGTGACCTAGCTATTATCATGACATTGATTTTCTATAGTTAGTCACGTACAGTGTCCAAGTCATGGACAAATATTTTCAATTGATCATAAGCAGCTTGATGAAGTTTATGAGATGCATTTAGCATATTTTTCCCTATTAGCAGGACGTGCCCAGCTACAAAAACATATATTTTTTTGGACCACTAAAATGGGACCCTTCTCTGTCAAAGGAATCATGCTAGTTCGAAGGCTGGGCATATCTGCGGGCATATCTGCGGGCAACAGCGCAGCAAGCATGAGAAGTGCAAATATTAGTTAAGCCTTGTCAATTTCTGTCGGATTAACGATGATACATGAGACTTCATTCCATTTACACTATGCCAAAACAGCACAAAGGAAACACCAATTTTAGTGAGTCAGAAACCAAATACGTCTCTAACACGAAATCTGCAATGTTTCTAGTAGAGACAAGTCACTTGTGTGTTAGCTCGGCTGAAGTAGAGGTTTATATACAATAGACATGACTTTAGAAAACGCGTCACTGTTATATGGAGTAGTTTTGATTGATACATTGGTCTGGGCTGCTTCTATCTTGGGACAGAACTTGGAAACTTTGATCTGCCGGCTGCAGGATAGAGGAGGAATCTTTGGAAGTTTTAACTTTCTCTACATTCTTTATGAAGAAAATACTTTAGCTTTGATTTCCTATTTGGTAATATTAAATTTTGTGGCTGTAGATTCTATTAATGTCACTGCTTCTTTCTAATTTTTGACAACTATTTGGCAAAATCATTTGTGTGGATTGAGATGAGGCTACACAGGCCCTTCGCATCACACAAGCATCCAATAATTAGATGGCTGAGATGCATGGCTGTACTGCACCTTTGCTATAGGCTTGAGAACAAACAGGCCCTTATATTACTGCAGCAAGGAACAAATAGAGTGCAGTTTAATTTTAATCAGGGTTTGCTAGTTCCATTTCCATATATACATCCTCCGATATAATTTGTGATAAAGATACTTGACATTCTTCAATGCTCACTGTTGATATAGAATTATTAATTTCTTTCTTTCATATCTTCAAATGTGAGTCTTTAAACGAAATGAATGAAATATATAGTACTATTATAGTACATTGGGATACTCACTGGTGGTCGGTAGATAGTTTGATTAAATGAAACATGACATATTGTGTGGTTTTTTTTTTAGATAAAGGATGACTCATCCAGCCTCTACGCCCAGAGACGTACACAGCCCACATATTGTGTGGTTTGCCTTGGCAAATATAAATAGCAGATGCAAAGGGCAAAGTAGAAGAAGAGCCGTGGCACGAGCTAACAGAAAGGGTGAACAAGGGAATTATGCGTGCAAATATAGTTGCCAAATTTTCACAAAGAAATGTAGTTGTCCCTTGTTTACACGGTATGCTGCATTAGGCTTTTGAGGCATCAGGATCACACATGTGAGCAAGTGGTTAGGAGTAAACAGTATGGGAAAGTAGATCTCCTCCACTGTTAGTATAACTGAGAGATCAAGCTTTGCCAATTGTACTATGGTGGTGTAAATTGGCACAACAGCAACACGTCAATGGTGTACCATGTGTGCCAGTGAAGTATGTGCGCACAGCTTTGGATCAAGCGCAGCAACTCTGACGGTTGTAATTATGTTGTAGGATTTGCCGATCGACGCCTAACCTGTGGAGGACACTGAGTACGTGAGTCAGCTGGCCAATATGGGTCAAGTCTCAAATATAACCCTGTATGAGTTCTGTCTTCAAGTTAATCCAGGAATATGTTGTAGCAGATATAGCGTAATGTTAGTACCTATAGAGTATCCTTGTGTCCTTATAATTTTGGAGCGTTGTAGTAGTGTAACAGTGGGTAGCAAGAAAGGAATTATACTATTTGCAGAGGTGGGATCACCGCGAACCATCTTTGCGTAAGGGATAAAACCAATGATTATGATAATGATGGGGCTTTGTGAAAAATTACATTAGCGTGTTGATAAAAAGAAGACGAAAGCATGACAACACTGAAATTTCGAAATTTGGATATCCATGCACTGGCCACCAGTTCATAATAATTTGTGAATTGGCCGAGTGAATTTTGGCTAACAAAGTGCTAAGCTAAATAATGTTGTTTGCACACAGAACCCAATGTGTGTTTGGCCAGCAGCAAGGAACAGTAGCAGGTTGTCAAACTGGGTCATTTATGTGCTGACCAGTGCCCAGTGAGCATCCCTGACATCTGGAATCCATGGTACAGCCGGCGTGACAAACAAACAGAATAGGCGGTTTGGCAAGCTCAGTGAGTTGAGTGGCTCTCTTTGCATAGTGGTGTGAAAGTGAAGTGTCAAAGATCTTATGTTTTGGTTTGTAATGTAGTGGGCAGCTCTCCGCCTCGTTGTTTTAGAAGAAAACTGTTAGTTACTCGAGGATTGTCATCCAAACTCTCTTAGGCTATCCCCCAATTACAGGTCATGCTGATCAAACTGAAGTTGTTATGAACAAGTCTGCTCCATATTACATCCTACAGTGTAAAGAGTAACTTGGCTACCAGGCATGATATCATCGAGTTACCAGCCTTAGAATATATAAGCAACAAAAAGACAGACTGCCAGTCCTTGGCTCCGTTTCTGGTGTTGGATGAAATGAATCATGTGTATCCCACATGTTCCCTATGCCTTCCAGGCCTACCAGCAAGTGAAGTGTCAAAGTGACGAGCTTCCTCCAAGACCTCTACCTTTGATTAATCTATTTCGAATGTATACTGGGACTCTTCCTCTGGCGCAACTAAAACTATTAGGTAATATCACTGACCATTGTCTTTGGGCATGACAAACTTCAATATATATAGGAGAAACTTCAATGTATAACATAATCTGAAAACACACAAATATTTGAACAACCCAACTACAAAATGCACCACCCATTTAATGTTGTTAAAAGACACTTAATCACCCCATCTTCCCTCACATCATGTCTATTAGCTGGTTGCCAGAGTGACTGTTGTCACCATTCTTTTAATCGTGCACGACGTGCACAGGCTGTAGCATGTAGCGGGTTGCCAAGGGCGACCTCTTGAGATGTATACTACATATACACATTTAGATCAACACACAAGGGTGTTGGCTCCTTTTATCTATCTCTACAGTTAGTTTCATGTCCTAGCCTCAAATCCTATAAGAACCGTTCCCTCACAAGGCACGTCCTTGGTCTAAGACAGGCATACAAAATTGGATGCCTAAGATCCATAGCTGCATTCTGCACCTTTTGCATGTGCTTGGTTTCAAAGGATGGACAGGGCTGGGATGGGTCAATCCTCTAAGATGTGAGGCGGTACTAACCCCTTGAATTGAGGGGAATAGGACATCCCCAATCATCCTGGCCGCAAGCCATCGGCAGCTATTCCATCACAAGTGCGAGATGAATGTAGTGTCCGTGACATGGCATAGTCCACGTGGGCACGGGCGGTGAAGAAGCCAGGCGAATCTAGCATGGTGTTTGCAGGGGAACGAGTGCCGGCGATGGGATGGCGCTGATGCTCTAGCAAGGTATGGCAGAAGTGAGGCTCCTTGAAGAAGGTTGAGGTGTGATGGGAGGCGGCGTGCGCGATGCTGTGGTGCGAGCAGCATGGTGTTCTCTAATAGAAAAGCAAAAAAAAAAGGTAGGGGCTTCCCCTGCCGGTTTGGTAAAAAAAAATCACAATTGAGCATTAAAAATGTTTCTTATTACTAGCGAACTTCGCAAGATTACTCTATTTTTTTGGGAAACCATTTTTTAATTATATTACTTCAGTTGATCATGGGAATAATACTTTTTTTTGAACATCATGGGAATAGTACTGCATACATGGGAACAAAAAGTCAGGTATATGATGTGTGCACTTGCATTTAAAATTTGATGCCAGACCAAACATGGTCATATAGCATGCCGCCATGTTCCATCATTCATAACATAAGCACAAATCAGATAATGTGTATGGTTGAATTACGCATCCTAGCTCCCGAACACTTTAAATGCTTCAAGGTTATAGCCACTTGAGATGAATAACTTCTTTCTTATACATCTTCAAGTGTTCATTTGCATGCAAAAGGATATGAAGGAAGTACATTGGGATACTCAGCGGTGGATAGTTGCATTAGACGATCCAAACATGGTGTATTAATAGATAGAATATGGTTTCCTTTGGCCCATATATATTATTGCAGCAGCCTGCAGGAGTTGTGATCTGAGCTAAGAGAAAGGTGAACAAGAGAATTATATGGGTGTAACATGTACTTTGTGGCTATTGTTGGTTCCTCTTTCCAAAGAATGGAGTCATCACTTGATTAGAGTTGTCTGTTTACGTTTGTGAGGCATCAGGATCATACATATGAGCAAAGGGTAATGAGTGAGTACTGTTGCAAAGTATGATTAGCATGCTAGGATGATACCACAAATATTCAGGAGCACTTATTCAATCCTGGTGTACTGTCATCCATCCCCATAGAAGTCTATTTCATTTGTTTTACCTTTTGGGTTGACCTGTAGTGGATTCACAATTCATCATGATCAGCAGCATCTGGGGGCCTCAGAACCACAATGTTACTCTACTTCCAGTTTTCCTACCAGATTGCTGCCTCCTGCATGGATCTGTTCAATAAATGGTGCCTTGATTATTGGAACACGGAAAAAAACAAGGTTGGGGTTGGTGAAAAGTGCACCAGTGAAATGCCTGGGCACAACATGAACAGCAGCTACGTGATACAATCCATCAACCCAAGCAAGAAGTACATGTAAAGTTCGGGAGGCACATTTATTCCTACGGTTATTGTAAAATCTGGTGGCAGAATTTTGCAGTTAGCTTACTTTTAATGCCAAAGTTACAATACTCTTTGAAAGCGACGCTAAAATCCTTTTGGTCATTAAAGTTACCCACTTAAGTTATAGCTTAATAACAATGTATTATTGCAAATTCAAAAAGGGTTAGGTGGACACTTTAGGGAATCACTTCCATTATCTCACCTAAACTACAGTGTAGTACGCATAAACATTTATTAGGTATGGTACTACCAATGTCGGAAAAACTAAAAATTTAGTGTGGTAAGACTAGAACATAAATTGTTTTGTGACAAATAGGCTGGCAGGAACGATAACCACCTCGGTTAATGCCAACATGACCATGTGATTGTTGTTGAGCCTCTACTGGACGCTGCTTATGCTTACAAATCAGTGTTACTTTGCTTCCTATCAGTGCTTCCAGTACTAATCCACCAGATTATGTCATGGTTGAAAGAAAAACAAGTTGCACGTGGTCGTGTTTTGGCAGGTGTTATGTGCTGATTGATGGCAAAGCGCAATTGGTGGCGAATTTTAGCACGTGTGGGCATGAGCGCGAGTGTGGATGATTTGTGTTGGCACATACAGTACAAGCGTAGTTTGAATTTGCAAGTGTGTTGATAGTCAAAGGCTGTTCTGGAGGCAATTTGCAGTTGTCTTAGTTGACTTACTTTAAATGGCAAGGTTTCAGCAATGTTTCAGATGTTGAATCCAATGCATTTTGCTCAGGTTTCATATGATACGTAAGTCAGTAGCATGGAAAAGTATGACTTCTCGAGTAGCTAGTACCATAGGATTGTAATAAAATGAACATTTCACACCATTGCAGGAATATAATTAAATGAACTGCCAAGTCTTTTCCATTAGCTTAAGGTTTTGGGTTGAGCTCACCCATATATGCAGCAAGGATCCGCTGCTGGCAGGCTACACATTCTGGCGGTACTTTACTTTTTTTTTTTTTTTTTTTGAAACAGTCCGAACACTCGGCCTGGATATCATTAAGTGAAAGAAGCGAATAGAGTTTACAACCACCCGCACAAGGAAACCGAAACAGGGGTGAAAGTCACCACGCACACACAACAAAGTAAACGACGACCCATCTATAATGAAACCGAAAAAGAGACATCGCCCGAGTCGATTTCCACAACGACGCCTTCAGGAAGGTTGCGACGTCCAAGCGCCGCCGTCGCTCGTCCAAGAAGGACCGGGTTTTCACCCGTGGAGAATGCTGCAGCCACGACGCCCCCAACAGGGAAACGGCGCCCGCAGGCGTCGCTGTCGCCGGGCTTTCGCCCCAGAAACCACAGCATCGACGTCGGCCCAGATGCCGGATCCCAGCTTGTAACCACCGTCGTCGCTGCCGGCCAACCTGCAGGAACCTCGCCCAAGGGCACCAACGCGCCGGCCACGCAAAGCAGCCGCAGCTGCGAAAGCCACCCCGCCAACCAGATGACCTGCCGAAGCGCCGACCATACTCCATGGCACGCGTGGTCCGCCAGCTTGGGCGCCGCACCCAAGCCAAGGCCCCAGATCCAGAAGAAACCGGGCCTCAAAGCCCGTACAGCCGCCCACCATGGCCGGCGCCGCCGGGGCCGTCCCCCAGCATGGGTTCGCCATATCCGGCCGCCATGGCCGTGGTTGCGTCGCCAAGGCTCCGGGGTAGTCTAGGCCGGCCTCTGCTGGAGCCACCGAGCGAGGGGGAAAGGTGGGGCGGCGGAGAAAAGAGAGCCCCCGTCGTCGTTGTTGCCACCCCGCACCTCGCCGGGCCATCGCCGGCGCCGCCGCGGCCGCGCCACGCGCTCCTGCCGGGCTCCACGCGCTCCAACGAGACGACGCCCGCGCCGGTCCGCGTCGTCGGCGCCACCACACCACCGGGAGAGGGAGCCCGCCGCCGCCATCCCGGCGCGCGGCGTCGGCCGTGCCGGCTTCCTGCTCCGCGGCGGCGGCGGGGGAGGTGAGGGGAGGTGGGCGCGGCGGCGGCTAGGGGTTTCCGCCCGTGCCGCCAGCGTGGGGAGCGGCGCGGGGGACGGGTTCTTTTAAAAAGTCTGGCGGTACTTTACTTGGTATTGCTGCCTCCTGTACTTGTCTCCTGTGGTGGGCAGAAACAAGGTTGGGCAACCAAGAGGTCTTGCTTTGCCAGATGTGAGCTGATTGAGGACGAAGAGCACACAGTGGAGCATTTCTAATTATCTGGGCACTGGCAGATCGTGTGTTGGCACAGAAACTCACAAACAAACAAGATTGTTTGGATACATTCAGTACGAATCTATGTTAATGACTTTGCCAATTTAAAAATAAATCTCTATCTGGTGTAATAACTTTGCCAAATAATCTGAGTTGCCAAACAAAACTTCCACACATCTTAAAACACCAAGTTAATACTAATTAGAAATTATTAGTATTTATTGATCTATAGGTCCTGTATGAGCCTGTCACTAATACAATCAGCCCAGTCCGGCAGATTATTTTGCTCAATCTAGGCTTGTTGCCTGACGGAAACTGCTGAATGTGCCATATCTTCCATCGACCAAGTGCATTGGCGCCGAGATGGTCAAAACAGAGTTGGGGAGCAGAGCAGACAGCAGGCCCTCTGGATATGTATCTATTTGGATATTAATTTAAGTGAAATTGTTATCTGTAGTTTGGCGACATCCTGAATCTATATTTTGGCCAAAATCTTTAAATGTTTTTTATAACTTAAACATTATATCCTCAAGTGTCAGTTCCAATTTATAATGGAAATAAAGGAAGTCATGTTGGGTTCTCAGAGGTTGTTAGTTGCATTGAATGAAGCTCAACATATTATCTAGCGACCTTTGGCCAATATATATAGCAGATGCAAATGGTGAAGTAGAAGAATAGCTAAGACCTGAGCTGAGAAAAAGGTGAAGAGAGGGAACTATGGGTGCGACAAGTATGTGCCTATTGTTGGTTGCTTTTTTCAAAGAATTGAGACATCTGTCAGGCTTGTGAGGCATCAGGATCACACTTCCCACAGAATGGTATTTATGGACTAGGATGTAAATCCAATTTCGTGGTTGGGTAGGAGTGCAGCAGCCAGATATTGAGTTGACCCAATGACGAAGTGACGAACCGTTTACTTTTGAGGAAACTCGAAGGGCCGAGGCGCCTACAGACTGGGTGACAAACCTAGCTCGATGTACCAGATCACATTGTAGATCCACGGCGTAACTGCATCTCTTGCATATTGCACAATAGATCCGTGGTCCTCAGTCAATGGTGGGTCAGGACTCAGGACGCCTGACCCCTATATCATCCCAGTCCATGGATCAGTCCCATAGGTGTAGCAGAGGGGTGTTTGCAAATCTATGATCCACTTGTTGGTCAAAGGCAATTCGAGTGGCAGAATTTTACAGTTCCCTTACGGTGTGTAATGGTAAAAATGCATTTGGCCTGAAAAATTACCTACACCAAGTTATGCGCCAATATTAAAAAGATTAGGTGGTTGTGTAAAAAAGAAGTCCAGTATACAATGCAGTGTCACTGATCCAAGCAACACTCCGAGCATCTAGTGCAATGTGCCCGAGATGGGGAATAAGAATTGAAATCGGTCCACTTTCACGGCAGTGCGCACACAAAATATTAATTTAGGTGGTCAGTGTTCGACTGAATGCCACCTTCATAGGACACCCGTACGACCCACTGTAGTGTCTAACGCTAGCCTTTTGGTGGGCATGGCTGGTGGAAGTGTCATTTGACCATATCAAAGAGACATGGCATCGGAGCCACCCAAGACTCACTATGCTTTACTGAAGACTGGATGCCCTGGACGACACCATCACGCGGAGCAGACCATGTCAAGGTCACAGACTGATGAGTCGCATGTCCAAAAAGCAGGTGCATCAAACAACGGGCCCTTCTTCATCCATGTGTGTTGCATGGATTTGGTTTCCAATCACATGTTTCATTAAGAGAAGCGAGATTTTGGCATCACAAGTTGAGCTAATGATATTTGGCGAGGTGCCTCTGCATTAGTCAACTACACAGAAGAATAAGCGGCATTGGTGCATACTAAGTTACATCAACTATGAAGACTGAAATCGCCCGAAAGCCAGCTCCAGTCCAAACGTTCACAATGCTAGACAAGGGAATTAAAGGCGAGAATGAACACTACTAAAAAGGTAGCATGTTTATGATGCGTGGCAATGAGGCTCATGGCGCAGGTGGTTCACTTGGTAGCTATACATTGGCATGTGTTGGAGCAGTGATAAGCACATTCATGCATGGCTACCATGGGCAGACATGTCCGTCCAGGAGATGACTTGATATGCTAGCAGGCCCCATCAATTCCATGTCTATCATGGGGCGCATGGTCTTGCACCGTGTGGCACAGATGTGTGTACTGTATAACGAGCAAATCTGAACTAACAGTATCAGAGGTGACGTGGTTCCAGGTGCTTTCTGCTAGGTCGCCGGCTGCCCCTGTTTAATCTTTGGCCAGGTGCTCTCTAATGAGTAAAACCATCAACAGCGCACAAAGGGGTTCTGCGCGAGATAGCTTTGGCTCGGGGCTGGACAAAATTGTGTTGAACAGGCAGGCCATTAGGAACCAAAAAAAAAAAAGTAATCAAGAGAAAATTTCTGCTAGTCAGATGAGCTGCTTTAAAGATCTGTGTAATCTTTAGAATGAGGAGTATTAGATCAGTTCCCATGTGTTTTCATTGTTTGCAATGCGTCAATGTAGGTTTTTGACATGTATCTATTTGAATTCTTAATTTAAGTGAAACTGTTGTATTGTAGTTTTGCAACATCATGAATTTATATAATAGGTAATATCTTTAAATGTTTGTTATAACTTAAGCTGTTATATCTTCAAGTGGCCTTTCCATTTTATGGAGGAAATAAAGAAAGTAGCACTGTTATACATTTTGGGATATTCAGCAGTGGCTAGTTGCACTGAACGAAGCACATCATGTTAAGTAGGATGTGGTGCCTTTTCCTTTCGCCAATATATGTAGCAGATACAAACGTGTAAGTGGAAGAAGAGCTATATATATGGGTGCAACAAGTATGTTATTATTGTTGTTTGCTCTCTTCAAAGAAAGGAGGTATCACTTGGTTTGACAAGGTAGCCAATGTCAGGCTGGTGAGGCATCAGGATCACACATGGGACCAAATAGATGTGGGTGACTAGCTGAAAACGAAGTTTGTTGGTGGTGGGCAGGACTGCATGCAACAGGAAAATCTTATGGAGACCAAGCTAAGTGACTGAGCTTTGCACGATGTCCGCTCAATGATCATTTTCCGGAGCGAGCGTACTGGCACATCTGTGTTTGGCATCTTGAGCTTGCTAAGTTCGTGCCCCAAGGCAAGCTCTCTGACTGGACACTGAACTGTACTAAGTTTGTTTCCTAATTGCACTAAATTGGTTTAAATAAGCTTTGTCCTCCTCCGAATTGTATTACTGAGAGCAGTTAAAATGATCCTGTCTGAGTCGCCGTCTCTTGTAGGAATCTAAATGAGTGGTGCATTTTTAATTTATTTTTTCGTCATTTAATTTGCAGTCCAGAAGCGAATAATTGCATGCACTCACCCTGATAGTACATATTAGTACATATATAAAGCAGGTAGGAGCTGCCAGATGAAGTCACCTCTTCGCTTCATCTATCTATCCTGTTATGTTTTGTTAGACCTATATAAAAAAATATTTCATGATTCTAAGCAGCTTCTGATGCATGCGCCAAATGATCTGCTATATCAATGTGCACGTCGTAGCTATGGGCAGAGTTACAGATCTGTACTTCTCATGTCCAGAAAATTAATAGTCTCTGTATGAATCCTTTTCAAAAAGTAATTACGTCTCCAATACTGAGTAGTGTATTCAAACAAATCATTTATCACAGAAAGGATAAACCACCACATAAAAATTTGGTCGCAAAGCTCATGCTCCCTAGCAATGATAGACAAATTTAACCTGTTTTAAGCAGACACATGTATATGTTATTCGAGCAATGCTATACAATAAATTACAGAACAAATAGTTCAAATCCATCAGTAATCTTTTTGTATTACAGATTTTGAAAAACTTAAACTTGAAACTACAGGACTAATTTGAAGTTACCTAATGGTCTTCTTTTGTTGCAGATATATAGGCGTGTTCTAAACAGTGCACAATAACGTACATAAACATTGTATAATAAATAATCATACGTTCTGAAGTATTTTTGTAAGAGAAAAAGTCTACCTAATCCATGACGCTATACAAACAAAAACAAATCAATAAACTCAAAAATAAACTAAGCTGACAAATTTCCATTACATGACCACTAATAAATTTATTTGATTGCATGGCCGAATCTCAAGAAACAAACTAATTAACATGTGCATAAGTTGGATCTCAAATTAACTCTCTATTTCAGGAATGGGAAACCAGCCATGACCACTTGAATGCATGTGCTGAGGACCTGCAAATAATAAATAATCGATTGGAATGGATTGCCCCGTGGAGTATTATGGAATGGATTGCCTAGGAATTGAAGTTAGTCACCTGCTCTGTGAATAATCGAATTAAATGGAAGAAGTACGCATGCATCATATATACAGCTACCGAGAAAGAAAAATCAAATCTGCAACACATATTTGTGATTCATGAAGTTCATACCATTGTTAATAGGCCAGTGAGGTATTGGGATAATTTGTGAATGAAAATTATGCTAACCAACTCACATTCACAACATGGGTTCATCTAGTGCTGACATGTTCATTTCGACAACAATAGGTGTGGAGATCAATCTGTTACACATGTGTCTCTCAGATGGAAGTCGTTGCATGAAGCCATGCACAAAAAATCATGGGAACCCTCTTTATGGATGTAACACCCCAAATTTTACAATTTTTGAAAATAGGATAAAATGATTTAATTATGCATTTTGTGAGCATTCCAATTTAGGTAAATAAAAAATTTTGAGAAATAAAATGAAATATAAGGTTTAGAAACATGTATTGTGCACTCATGCTGCTGCATAATTATTTATGAGATGACTGGTTTTGACCAAATGTTCAAAAGAATTCAAATTCTCTTTGAAAAGCATTTTGAAATGGAGTTCAAATAAAAGAAAAAGTGTTTCTTTCACTCCCTCCTTCCTTTCCCTGGCTTTCGGCCCAGCTAGCCGCAGCAGCCTTGGCCCAGCATCAGCAGCACAGCAGCCACTCCTGTGCCACCGCCACGCGGGCCCCGCACGCCAGCCGGCCCCACCTGTCAGCGGACGGGAGTCGTCCCCGACCTCCGGATCGCACGGGCGACTCCACCGCCGCCCGATCCCGCCTCCAGCGCACGGATCGAGGATGGCCGGCCTATAAAGACGCTAACCCTAGTACGCCGAGCCCCTCTTGAGCCTAGAGCAGTGCGCCGCCACCTGGTGTCCCGAGCCCAAACCCTAACCCAAATCGCCGCCACCGTCGATCTCTGCCTCTACCGTCTCCCCGCCGACGAGATCGCCTCCACGGGATTCGCACGGAGGTGAGGAAGCCGCCAGTCCCCGTATCGCTCCCCGTCCCGCACCATCTCATGCGCGCGTCGTCGCCGACGTAGCGCCGCCGCGTGTGGCTCCGCTGTGTCCGAGTATCCGCCGACTCCGGCCATCTTTGGCCGCGACCATCGCCGTAATCACATTCGCGAGGACGAGCACTACACGCTGGTGCAACCCGCGTGCTCAGCCGACGACCGGAGCGCCGATCCGGCGATCTCCGGCGAGCTCCGCTGCCCGTCGCCGCCGCGTCTCCCGCCGCCCCGACGAACCTGCCCTGACCTTGCTCCTGGCCGTCCGATCCGAGAACGATGGTCCAGATCGGATCAGTGATACCGGTCAACTAGAAGTCAAGCCGGCCCAGTCACCTGCCAACGTGGCTGCCACATCGCTGCCACGCAGTGCCGCGTCACCGCCACGTCAGCATCGACCGAGTCAACGTGGTCAACACCCGGTCCGCCCTGGTGTTTTTGCGAGTTAGCCCTCGGTGGCTACGGTTAATCACGATCTAGCCCCTGGTTTCTCGCAGAAGTGTCCCTAAACCCTGTTTTTGGCCATAACTTTGTCGTTTTAAATCTGTTTAAACCCGTTCAAGTTGCTTTAGGTTCGTAACGATGTAAACTTCGCGTTAGCAGTGCTGTTAACTGTGTTTTAAACTTTTCAAATTTAAAGTTGATTTAATTTGTTTTACTAAAGAAAATCTTGTTTAATTAAGTAACTTTCACGTTCTAGCTCCGATTTTCGTGATATTTGCGTTTGTGTGATCGTGGCGAGACGTAGATTTGTTTTATAAACCTTTTATCTTGTTTTCATACTGTTGGTGTAATGTTCTAATATAGTTTTATTGTTTGCTTCGTGTATGATTTCTTGGATGCTTGTGTGGTGCTCTTTGACGATGTTTAGTCGGTGAGTTTTACGTTGGTGGCCTAGAAGAAGAGAAGTTGGTGATCTAGTAGACGGTGAGCAGTTCGTGGAAGATCAGGGAATCCTCGAAGTTCTTTGAAGAATTGAACTAGAAGAAAGGATCTGAATTTAAGGCAAGTATAGCATGGGACAATCCTTGTTACCTATACACTTTATAATCATGATTCATATACATGTGTCCACCTTGACAAACTTAGAGATTATAACATAGTTATTGTTATCTTGTACCTTGTTGCCTATGGGGATGCTTGCATATGGGTAATATCTTGCTAGTGCTCAACTTTATATAAACATGATTTAATGATGACTATGATATATATACAGTGGATTGTATGAGATGATGTTTACCAACATGGACCATAGGGCAAGAGCTCATGCTTTTACATGGTGCACTTGGCTCTCCATAAGGACTTATCCTTTGGCAAAAGCTGGGACTTACAGTACAGCTGTGGGGGCTATATGGCTGTGGCTTTAGTTGATCAAAGGACCTTCTCTATCTTGTTGAGGTTCCCGAAAGGCGCAAGTGGGGCTCTGATTTGGTTTGATCCACGGCCTTCCAAGGGAGTGCATGTTGGTATTTTGTTAGTCACACCTTGGAGGGGGGATCCTGCCGGTCTAAGAGGAATCCGTAGTGGCCTTAACAGTTTAGAAAAACCTTTGAAAGGCTTCATAGTGGTTTCTTGTGTTTGGGCCTAATTAACCCATGCATTTAGAAAGCACGACTCACAGTGAAAGTGTACACCTCTGCGCAGAGTATAAACTGTTATAACAGCCGTGCTCACGGTCACGAGCAGCCCGGAAAACTCAAGGAATAGTGGTTCACTGGATGATGTTGACACATGGATTTAAGATGATGATGGATCTGGACCTGGATGATGATGATGTTGATGATGATAATGGAGACTTGATGACAGATGTTGCTCTTAATTATAATGTGGGTTAATCGGGGCTTAAGCACATCTACTTGCTCAATTAATGATAAAATTTGACCTACTAAAATGCTAACCGCAGATTAAATCGGTGTCTATCCTTTTGAGCCTCATAACCCAATGTTATATTTGCTGAGTTCGACATGGACTCACCCTTGCAATTTCCCACTCAAATCGATGTTGCAAGATTGCTAGAGTTTTGAAGAACTCAGGCTTGTGATCAACCAGTCAGTTTGTCCCTGTGGTGAGGAGGCTTCATCTCAAGATCGGAGTGTCTTTCCGTTGTTCGCGCTTTGAGGTTATCTTTTTGTATTAAGTTTGTTATATATTAAGCATTATGTTTTGATATTTCCTTTAATTGTAACTATATGTGAGATTTGACTTCCTGGGCTCACATATGGTGTGTATCTGGTTTTGTTCTTAAAACCAGGTATGACAATGGATTTCTTGGACTCGAGTGTGGACAAAGCAGTACGGTTCGGTTGGCTGCAAAAAAACGGAGATCCATCCACAACATGGGTCAAGTTTCAAAGAAGTTCCTTGGTAATCTTAGGGTTCGGATGATGGGTACGGACAATTCTGCATTTGTAGTAATCTCTGTTGACATAAATGATTGGAGCATGTTTATGTTTGGTTCACATAATGTCTCTCCTTGTGCTAGCTGTTGTAATCTGTTCTCCTCTCCAGCCATTACTAGTTAATCGGGATCTATCCCACTAGGAAGAGGTTGTGAAGGAGAAGCATTAGAATGAACACTACTTCGAAGCTATGATGTTTATGATGTGTGACAATGAGGCTCGTGGCGCAGGAGATCCATATGGCACCTGCATTGGGACGTGTAGGAGCAGATCTGATTATGTGCTTGCGTCTTGAGGCGTCCTTGGCTTCTTGGGACTTGCCGACTTGCGGCTCATCAGTGATCGCCGTCCGCCGGGTGAGTGGTGGCTGGGTGAAGACGTGAAGTAGGGTAGTATATGGCACAACCACGGCGGCGGCAGGAAGGAAGAACGGTAGATCAGAAACGTCGCCTGGGGGCACCAATCAATGAATTTTTATTTTTTTGAGCAAAACCAATCGATAGATGAATAGATCATGGACTGTGATGTTACGTACATGCAAATGGACCAAGGAAGTTACATCTGAGCAAGCTTGGGCTGCTTCTCTAATTTTTATGGGCCTTCCAATGAAAAGACTTATTTTATATTAAATAAATAATTACATGTATTAATTACATATATAATCTTGGGGCCCCCATCTTAGTGGGCCCCGGCAGGCGCCCCCTGCCGGCCCTCCCCTAGAGCCGGCATTGGCTACCATGGGCGGACATGTTATTCCAGTAGACGACGTGCTAGCGGTGTCTTCAACTCCATCTCAATCGGGTGCGTGTTCTGGCACCGTGTGGCAGAGAGGTTTGGTACTAGAACAAGCGAATCTGAACTAACAGTATCGGAGGAGGATGTGGTTGTAGGTGCTTTCTTCTAGGTCTCCTCTGTCTCCGATGATTAAAACAATCAGCAGGGCAGAAAGGGATCTGGGCGAGATGGCTTTGGCTTAGGGCGGGGCAAACCTGTGTTGAATAGGTGGACCATATGGGAGCTGCTTTAAAGAATTGTATAATTTTTGAAAAGAGGATCAGTTCCCATGTGTTTTCATTGTTTGCAATGAATCTGTAACTGCCGGGATGGGTTCTGGCGGCGGTGCGTGAGGCGGAGGGAAAGGGTTGAGAGTTGAGGGTTTTACCCCCTTGTTATTTCTTTCTTAAAATTCAATGGAGCACATCTTCCTTGTATTTGTAGACCGGGAAGGCTTGCACATGAAGTAAATCTATTTTATTTCATAAATATTTGTTGCCTTTGATAAGTTAATGATGACAATAACGACACGACCAAGGTGGCCGGCGGCCCCGGCCGGCCACAGGGCTGCTGCCCTGGGTGCGCACGGCCCTTTGGACCCTCCGATGGGCTGTGACAGAATCTATGTAGGTTTTTAACATGTATATATTTGAAATCTTAATTTAAGTGAAATTGTTGTATTGTAGTTTTGCAACATCACGAACCTATAGTATGACCGATATCTTTAGATGTTGGTTATAACTTAAGCTGCCATATCTCCAAGTGTCGGTTTCATTTATAAAGGAAACAAAGAAAGTAGCACTTTTATACACTTTGGGGTACTCGGCAGTGGTTCGTTGCATTGAACAAAGCACAGCATGTTGACGTTCTGCTTTCCTTTGGCCAATATATATAGCAGCTACAAATGGGTAACTGGAAGAACAGCTGTGACCCAAGCTGTGAGAAAGGTGAACAGAGGGAACTTGTTGACACCCAAAAATGGCGTGGTCTAAGTCACGGTAAAAATCCGGACTTATATTTTGGAGGTCCAAGTCACCGCAAATTTCCAGACTTAGTCAAATTCGGCGGAGGAGAAAATCACCTGCGCCGGACGCTGGCATTGCTCGAGGCCGCGTTCGGCGCATGACCGCTGGGCGCGTCCGGGCGGTGGTCGCGTCGCGCCACACACACGCTCGGGCGCGCTACCGCGCATGTCCGGCGCGGCGTCCGGCGCGAGTTCAAGAATATGGTCCGATTGCAGTTTGATCGCGCCGGGACGCAGCGTCTGGCGCGCGTCCGCGCGCAGCGGGCCGCGGCGGCGCCCGGCGCTGTGTAAAAATATATAGCCCGATTGCGAGCTCGCGCGATCGCGCCGGACGCGCTCAAGGCGTCCGGCGCGTCGCCCGGCGTCCGCGTGCGTCCGCGCTGTGTAAAAATATGGCCCGATTGCGGAGCTCTCGGATCGCGCCGACGCAGCGCTGGCGCGTCCGGCGCCTCTATTTCGGGCGTCCGCGCTGTTTTCGCGACCGCACTCCGAGATTTTCCTAATTCGAACCGATTTTGTTTCGGGTTGGTTTTTGGAAATCTTTTTGTGATTGGAACGTCCAAGGACGGTTTCCTAAAGGGATAAGACCACCCCCTCTATATAATAAGAGGTTCATGGCCGATTTGATCCCATCTACATCCAATCGACAACCAATCTACCTCCCCGTCCCGTTTGTAGGTCATCTTCTTCCCTCAACCCCTCTATCCTGCTGTTCGGCGGCGAATTCCGTGTTCTACGTCGGCGTTCTAGGCGGCCACGCTGGTCCTAGAGCACCCCTCGCGTGCGTCCTCCCGACGGGTCTTCCCGGAGGTGCGTTCGGAGGTCATCTCAGCCGTCACCGAGCTTCACGCGCCCCCTACCGATCCCTAGATCGGTTTAGGGCTGTCACGCTGCGGTGCTCGCTGCTACAAGATCGATCACGATCTTCGTGGGCGTCCAAGGCCCTCCCGGTGTGTTGGTGTGAAGCCCTAGTTTCGTGTCAACACACTTTTTGGCGACTCCGCTGGGGAAAGCAAGACGTCAATTGCGTTTTGAAGACTCCAACATCATGCCTGCCAATAACAAGAGCAGTGGTGCGACGATTAGCGAGATACATGACGACAACGTCATCCACCCCTCTTCCGTTGATGAGCTTCCCGACGAATTGAAAGCCAAGATGCAACAGGTGATGGAAGCCGCTCAACGTCGCGTTCTGGAGAGTTGTCTTTGTGGGTCGTGGCGACAAGGTGGAGCTGCATGCGCCCGCTGTCACCGTCGGTCTTCCCGTCGATTCATCTACTCCAGAAGTTGAGGTAACAGATACTGGTCCTAAATTTGATGATTCTTATCCTCAACACGCTGATTATCTTTGTTATGCTTGAGGGCCATAAGAAAGAAGTAGATTCAACTATGACTAATATTGCACACATGCTTATGGCTAGATTTGATAAATTAGAAGGTAGAGTGCTTAAAACAGATGAAATTGATGATGAGCAATATGAGTATGGCATGCCTCCTAATTTTTACGAGAATCAAGCATGGTACACCTCCTATAGTAAAGGAAAATCGTCCCAATCGGCTCCTCCGGAAGCCGATAAAGCCGATCCTTCCACTACTAAGGAAACAGTTAATAATAAGCAAATGGTCTCGTTTGCCAATGTACAAGATCGTGATCGGCAAACAATTAATAGAACAATAAATGCTAGGAATTCGGGGGCAACACCGTGTTACCCAACCCACCGAAGTCCCCTAGTCGAATTCCTATTACGGGCGATGAAACTTCAGCCCCGATTCTCCTCCTGCCGATATGAATGATGCATTTAATCGGCTAAAGGAAGATTTAAATAAGTCTTTGCAGGGAAAGCCTCGGTGTCCAATTAAAAACCTCAAGGGGCACCTACAACAAACCGTACCCTCCACACTTTGATTTTATGAGAAACCCACCGGGGTGGAAAGTACCTGATTTTCAAAAATTTAGTGGTAATGATAATAAGTCTACCATGGAGCATGTTAGCATGTATCTAGCTCGCTTAGGTGAAGGGTGTGCTTTTGATTATATGAAATGTCGTAATTTCCCTTTATCACTTACTGGCACTGCATTTTCATGGTTTACTTCTTTGCCAACTTCTACTATTGGTTCTTGGGCTGTTTTAGAGGAAAAGTTTCATGCTCACTTTTATGATGGAGTCCAGGAAACTAGATTATCACATTTGACATCGGTTAGGCAAGGTCGTAGTGAGTCAGCGCTTGAGTTCATTAGGCGTTGCAAAGAAATTAAGAACCGATGCTTTCATTTGATGATTTCTGAACGTGACTTGGTTGATATATGCTTTAATGGTTTGCATTCTAAGATTAGAGATAAGCTTGAGCATATTCAATTTACTACTTTGCCTCATTTAATTGAGAAAGCTATTGCTGTTGAGTCACGTTTAAATTCTCAAGATCATGATTATAAGTCTCGTCGTTCCAACGTGCATCACGTGGGCGATTGTTCTTCGTCCGATGATGAGACTAAAGATGTGTTGGCTGCTGAAATTAGGTGGCGAGAGGAAAATAAACAAGTAACTTGTCCTTCTCTCAAGCCGATTAATAAGAATCGGAATGAGGAAATAAAGTTTACTTTTGATACATCTAAATGTGACCGAATATTCGATGAGTTGTTGAAAATCGGGTATATTAAGATTAAATATGTTATGCCTTCTGCAGATGTGTTAAAGAAACGGGCTTTCTGCAAATATCATGAATCTTATTCCCATGCCACTAATGATTGTCATGTTTTCCGTCGGCAGGTACAATCGGCTCTTAATGAGGGCGATTAAGTCTTACCGACATGCGGCTTGATAAGAATCCTTTCCCTATGCATGTGGTTGAGGCCAAGAAGCCCGAAGCCAAAACACTTGAAGTCAAGGCTCCTACCATCTTGATCCGTCCCCGAGCAAGCTGCTACAACTCAAGGCAAGAACGTGTCATTGGTGAGCCTCGCCCGCATACGAATGTGCCTAAGAATTCGGGACGGCAAGTGTTGGCTAACCAAACTGAAGAAGGCAAGACAAAGCTTACCTTTGTGGCTAGCTCGGCGCAAGCATTACAGCGTCAAGCGTGGCTAGATGGTCGTGCGGCGCGAGACAAGACCAGCTAGACCGATTGAAGCAATCGGCCAAGATGATCAAGCTCAAGCGCCAACTAAGCCAGTTGAACCGACTACCTTAGTCGGGCCAACCGGCCCTGAGGATTCTAGCTCCCTCACTTCCGGTGTGCATACGATAAAGACATTCGTTCCACAAAAGCCGGAGGTTGGAGTTTGGAAAACTAATGAGCCAAAGGTCAAGAAGCATATCAAGCCTTTATGTGAATTTGATAGACTTTTGGCAAAATACAAGAAGGAAAAGGCCGATTCCAAGAATCGGCCAACAAAAAGAGAGAGTCTACGCCTCCCAAGCATGATGAAGGGAGAAATAAGCAAGTGGCTATGACTCCTACAAATGTTTCTTCTTCTTCGCAGGTTGCGCGTCCAAGGATGACTCGTTGGGGGCCACCACTATCCCATGTGGCGCCACCACAACGGGGACCGAAGGGAGTGCTTGTTCCCTATCCTTCGGGTCCCATAAAGGAAGGAGGCGCAAGCATGGCCAAAGCCTACCGTCTTTAGCCGATTGGGTTCACAATCGAGCTCTAGCGGTACGAAGAAGAAGGAGGTGCCCACGTCCCGGGAGCTCACTTCTGAGCAAAAGGGAAAGGCGCCTATACAGCAGGTGTATATTCCCAAGAAGATCGAAGTTATTGAGAAGCCTGCTCCCGTTGCTACTCCTCCACCTTCCGTCATTATCGGTTCGATGACGGCCCCTATAAATGATGTCAACAAACCGATTGTGATTGGGGGCAAGAGCTCCGAAAGGGATGATCAAGATCAAGTCATGGAGGAGGTTCTTTGAAGCTCAAGATAAGAGGCAAAAGTTTGTGGATCCTCGTTTCCTGCAGCCCAAGTGGTGCCCGGTTGATATCGATAAGACACAGAAGAGGAAGCTTCAGCGAGCCAGACAAAAGATGCTCAAGCGCTTGGCTGCTGCGCAAGGTGAAGGGCCAATATTGCCAGAAATTGTGCAAGAGATCAAGAAGAAAGAGGCCGAGATAATCGCTGCTGCCAAGAGGACGTCTCAACCGATTGATGAATCGGTTAAGTCGGTCATAGTGCAAGAGCAGCCGCCCAAGCCTGTGGAGGAGGTGCCTGAACCAAAAAGTTGATCTTTTGGCACTTCTAGCGCATGGGGCAGCCAAATTAAGTGAGCAAGTTGATAACTCAACCGAGACGGTTGATGGGGCTGTTATTGCCCAAACTTGGATTTACCGACTTCCGAGTCGGTTGAACCGAATTCTCTTGTTTCGATGTGTGTGCGCAGGTGCGCCCGAGGATTTTGCTACCGCCGTCGCCACCTTGTTTGGCCTTGAAACGCCAGGTGAGGATGAAGAGTTGGTGGACTATGAGCCTTCGCCGCCACGTCTTTGAGATGAACACCATCTTTCTCTCCGCCGATTATTATGTGATCGGGCGGGAGATGATGAGGTTGCTTCTGTAGAATTTGCGTTTGGGGTGCAAGATGCTATCTTCAAGAAGCCCGCTTTGTGCCCGTCGACACCTCAAGCCATTGCATGTGAGCGGACATATCAATGGGAAACCAATCCGGAAGATGCTAGTGGATAGTGGTGCAATTGTCAATCTTTTGCCCTATTCACTATTCAAGAAGCTTGGTGGCAAAGAGGAGGAGCTAATCCAAACCAACATGACTATCACCGGCGTAGGAGGAGGGCGCGCCAATTCCTTCAAAGGGGATCGCCAACGTCGAATTAACCGTTGGTAGCAAGACCATGGCTACGGCTTTCTTCATCGCGGACGTCGAAGGTAGCTATGATCTTATCCTTGGTCATGACTGGATTCATGCCAATCCTTGTGTTCCTTCTAGTTTGCACCAATTCCTCATCCAATGGGTGGGAGATGCCATAGAGATTGTTCATGCGGATAATTCGGTTGAGATTTCTACAACCGATGCCTCGCTTGAGAGCTCTAGGTTTGCTTGTCTTTTCGGTAGAGACTTATCCAACTATCGGTACATTAGCTATGATGAGCGTGGATTTGTGCTCAGTAACATTGAAGCCGACGGATAATCGGCTCAATATTATCTTGTAAACATTGTTTCTCAATGGAAGACAAACTTCAATGGTTAAAGTATAGACTTGAACACTATCGGACTTGAAAAGACCGATTCTTGTGAAGCTATCGATGACTTTGATGAGCTCAATAAGTTGGGCCAAGGTTTCACGTCGGCCGACCCTTTGGAACAAGTTGACATTGGGGATGGTTCGGTGCCAAGGCCGACATTTGTAAACCAAAACTTGGATGCCGATTATAAAGCTAAACTAATCGCGCTTCTCAAGGAATATGTTGATTGTTTTGCATGGGACTATACAGAGATGCCTGGGTTAAGCCGTAATCTTGTTGAGCATCGGCTTCCCATCAAAAGGGGATTTAGGCCATACAAGCAACCGCCAAGGCGCTTCAATTCGGCCATCAATGACCGAATAAAGGAGGAGATTGATCGATTGCTTAAGGCAGATTTTATCCGTCCATGCAGTGCAGGGAGTGGGTCTCTAACATTGTGCTTGGTTGAGAAGAAGGACACCGGGAAGATTAGAGTGTGTATTGATTTCAGAGATTTAAATAGAGCCACTCACAAAGATGAGTATCCTATGCCTATTGCCGACATGTTAATCAATGATGCTTCGGGGCACAAGGTTATTAGCTTTCTTGATGGTAATCTTTGGATATAATCAAATATTTATGGTGAAGAAGATACCTCCAAGACTCGCTTTTATTTGTCCCGGATTTGTTGGTTTTGTTTGAGTGGATTGTTATGACCTTTGGCCTCAAGAATGCAGGCGCCACCTATCAACGTGCTATGAATCTTATCTTTCATGATCTCATTGGTGTGATTATGGAGGTGTATATTGATGATGTGGTGATTAAATCGGCTTCACATGATCCTCATTTAGCCGATTTGCGTCTTGCTTTTGAGAGGATGCGCCACTATGGTTTGAAGATGAATCCACTCAAATGTGCCTTTGGAGTGTCGGCTGGAAAGTTTCTTGGGTTTATTATTCATGATAAAGGCATAGAGATTGATCCCAAGAGGATAGAGAAGATCAAGGCAGTTCAAGCACCTCAATGCAAAAAGGATTTGCAAAAATTCCTAGGTAAAGTGAACTACTTGAGAAGATTTATTGCTAACTTATCTGGGAAAATTATTCCTTTTACCCCCATACTTAAGTTGAAGAATGAAGCTGATTTTGCCTGGGGGGCAAGCCAACAATATGCATTTGACAAGATAAAGGAATATTTGTCTTCACCACCTGTTCTTCGCGCGCCTAGAAGGGGTGTACCTTTCCGATTGTATATCGCCGCCGAAGAAAAGGTGATTGGGGCTGTTCTTACTCAAGAAGATCAAGGAAAGGAATATGTTGTTGCTTATCTTGGTCGTCGTCTTCTTGATCCCGAGACAAGGTATGCCCATATTGAGAAATTATGCTTATCACTATATTTTGCTTGTTCCAAAATGAGACACTATCTTTTGTCAAGCACATGTGTGGTAGCATGCCGGCCGATGTAATCAAACATATGTTGTTTCGGCCAATCCTTTCTGGAAGGGTGGGCAAATGGGCATACGCTTTAATTGAATATGACTTGACTTTTGAACCATTGAGAATTTTAAAGGGTCAAGTTCTTGCTGATTTTATTGTTGAGCATGGTATTAATCTTGATTGTGAGGTGAATTATGTCACTTCTACTCCATGGCGGTTATATTTTGACGGGTCGGTTTGCAAGGATGGTGCCGGAGTTGGAATTGTTCTTGTTAATTCTTGTGGTACTGAATTTCCTATGTCAAGCCGATTAGAGTTTCCATGTACTAACAATCAAACCGAATATGAAGCTCTCTTATTCGGGTTGATTATGTTAGAAGCTATGGGGGTTGAACATGTTGAAGCATTTGGTGATTCATTACTTGTGGTGCAACAAGTTTCCGGTGAATGTCAATGTTTGGATGGATCACTACGTGCTCGCCTCGATATGTGCCTTGATTTAATTGGTAAATTTACCGAATTTAAGATTCGGCATATTCCAAGAGAAGAAAATCATAAGGCCAATTTTTATGCTCAACTTGCTTCCGGCTACATCAAGGAAGAGGATCAATTGCATGTGAATTATGTGCAAAGAGCGAACTTGCTTGCTCAACGTGCATCGAGCTTTGAGGTAAGAGATAATTATTTCCACTTACAACATTTGCCGATGCATGAAAGTTTGCTTGTTTCAGATTCTAGTAAAAATTCGGTTCAACCAAAGTTAATTGGACAAACCGATGTTACTAATGATTTGGGACAGCAATGTAAAAGTTCTTTTAAATCGGTCTATTTCTGTTTTGGACAATGGTAGTACCGATTTAGAGGATTGGAGAACTCCTCTCTTGTCTTTTTTGCAGGATCCTAGTACCAAAGTTGACAAGAATATTCGGCTTGCTTTCAAGTACACATTGCGTAATGGTGAGCTTTATAGGAGGACTGCGAAGACTTGTTACTAAAGTGTCTGGGGGGCTGATCAAGCACGAGTGGCAATGGGAGAAGTTCATGAAGGCATTTGTGGTACGCATCAATCGGCTCGAAGATGAAGTGGTTGTTGAGACGGGCTGGTTTCTATTGGCCTACTATGATGGCCGATTGCTTTTCGTTACTACAGAGGTTGTGAAGAGTGTCAGCGGTTTGGAAATATTCAGCTAGTGCCGGCTGCTATGCTTCATCCTATCATCAAACCGTGGCCTTTCCGTGGTTGGGGCTTGGATTTCATTGGACAGATTCATCCTCCATCTTCGAAGGGGCATAAGTTCATCTTGGTTGCTACCGACTACTTCACTAAATGGTCGGAAGCGGTTCCATTGAAGAACATGACACACAAGGAGGTAATTGAGTTTATTACAGAGCACATTATTCATAGATTCGGCATTCCTCAAACATTAACTACGGATCAAGGGACATCATTTATGGCGAAGGAAGTAAAGGATTTTGCCGAATCATATAAGATCAAGATGCTCAATTCATCTCCATATTATGCACAAACCAATCTACAAACCCTACTTTCTCTCTTCAACCTTCTACATGCTGTTCATCGCTTGATCCGACGACCAAGGATGGCGCCCTAGGCTTGCCGGCCAACCTAGGGCAACCCGACGACGTCCTTGCCCTTGACGGGGTCCCTCCCGGGCGAGAGCTTCGGCGGCTTCTTTGCTAGTTTGCTCGGAAACTAGCCGTTCTTCGTCACGTAAGCGCGATTGTTATCCTTTGCCAGTTTGCTTGTAAACTCGCCGCTCTTCACCGCGAAAGTGTGTTGATTATCCTGCTGTAATCTCTGGTCCATCGTGACCTTCGAGTGTGTTGGTGCGAACTCTAATTTGCGTCAACAGAACTATATGGGTGCGACAAGTATGTTGTTGTTGTTGTTTGCTCTCTTCAAAAAAGGTGTTGTCACTTGGTTAGAGAGTGTAACGAATGTCAGGCCTGTGAGGCATCGGGATCACACAAGGGACCAAATGATCATTTGCCGGAACAAATTGGCACAACTATATGTTTGGCCTCTCGAGCTTGCCTGGTAGAACTCCGTCAGGCCGACTGACCCTTATCATCCAAGTCCATCGATCAGTCTCATAGACGTACTAGACGAGTGTATGCAAATCTACTAATATACTTGATGGTCAAAGCCAGCTTGAGTGGCACAATTTTTTTGTTTCCGTTACTTTGTAAAAGAAAAAACTGCATTTGGCCTCAAAAACTTATTACCTACTATATATAATTCAAAGGCCAGTATTAAAAATTGTAGAAAATTATAACGATCAGGTTGTCGCGTAACAAAGAAATTTTATTATCTCTACAAATTAACAATTCAGGGTAAGCATACCTCCATTCGAAAACCTTGACATTTTAGTTCTCTCCTGAGTTAAGCAATCTGGAGGTTGACGAAGTTCTTTTTTAAAAACTAACTTTATTTATATTACTGACTATTTATTAGCGAGCATTTATGGATGTAACTGTATGCATTTTTTCTTCATTGTTAGCGAGCATTTATGCATCAAAGTGAGATATCCCACTTTTGATATCCCTATCCCTGGAACCAAACACTTGCTATAGGCTTGGAAAATCGAAGACAATGAGAAAAGGATGAACCTCAACATCGTGAAGGCGCACATCAATTACCAGTAACTATGGCGATTATCATAGCCATCATGAGTGACCTAGCTACATTATCATCACACTGATTTTCTATAGTTAATCACAGTGTCGACATCTTTGACAAATATTTTCTAACTGATCGTAAGCAGCTTCATGAAGTATTCCATACAATAATATATGTTCACGCCTAAAAGTGAACTGTATTTTCTCTCAGTTTCTCTCATAGCTAGAAAACCTATAGATAAGGCATGTTGCGAGCATGAAACTTCCAACTTCAGAAAGATATTTCAAAATTTTCTTCTTGGTCTTGCACCGACCAAACCAACAAGAGATTGTGTTGTCGGCTCGTAGACAAGCTAGCAATGGCTTTACATGAAAAAAAGATACCGTGTTCTTTGTATTATTATCTACTAGTAACTAAATAGAGTAACCATACATGGTACTACTATTATGAACATTTACACTTTATGATTGGAATGTCAATAGTTAATAAATATGATTTTGCGGAAATAATTATTCGGTGGGCTTCGGTGCCAAGGATGATGAATGTACCGAGGGTCAATATCATGTAATAAACTGTATAAAAGGTAGACAAACTATGTTTTCCATCACAGAAATATCAGATTGAAATTCCTCAACCATACAATTTATCTTTTTTTTAAAAAAAATGCCTTAACCACACCATTTTCAATATACATGTTATGGTTATATTATTGATTTTTAAAAGCAATACATCAAGTTGATACAAAGTGAAGGAAACACTCCCTCCATTATATAAAGCAAGATGGAAACACTCCCTCCATTATTAAAAAAAAAATGTCCACACTCTCTTTGGCCCGGTGTCTACGTCATTTTGTTGAGATTCGCGACACCGCTGTATGCATTCTTTGAATTTTGAAGTAAATAATTTGGAAAGTGAATCTATTGTGTAACATCAAGCGTGGACATTGGGTGGGATCGGTATCCTTAGGAACCAATTTTATCTTATCCCATTGTGCACATGGGGAAATATGATGTTTTTGTCATATTCTTTTGGCGAGGATTGTTTCCTCTTAACGTGGTTGAGGGATATATATGGTGCATGGACAAGCAGGTTTTAAAGAGCAGAATATACCCTGTTATGCCAAAACAAATATTTGTTTTGCGAGAGAGTCAAAGGCAGTAGCACACATTGAATAAATGAGCGGTGGATAGTTGCATTGAACGAATCATGACACATTGGTTTTGTTTAGCCAAATATCTATATAACATAATGCAAATGGGGAGGTAGTAGATCAGAATAGTCATGCACCTGAGCTGAGAGGAGGGCAAACAAGGGGAGCTCTTGGGTGCAATAAGTATGTGGCTATTGTTGTCTGCTCTTTCCAAAGAATGGAGTCGTCACTGCTAATTAGGTTTGTGAGGCCTCAGGATCACACGTGTGACGAAACAGCAGAGACGCACTAGTATTCATGGGAAAAAACAAGGTCCAGTGGTAGGCAGGACTACCTGATCAACATGATGGGGTGGCCGATCAATGATTCCATGTTTTGCTGGATGTACACGGTGATCATTTTCCGGAGCATATTGGCACAGGTCCAACAAGTGTGATGGATGGGCCTGCATGCCGGTGGAAGACTGGCAGTGTTTCCCCACAACTGTGTCAATTGCATTGCACAGCAGCCTTGTCCCAATCTATCAGAGGGGTGTTTGTCAATCCACCAGCTCATGATGGTCCACTTGATGGTCATATGATGTTGCGGTTATATTCTTGTTATATCTCTCCTCGTGTGTAGAGTTAGTCATCAGTTCATGTTTTGGCACCACAGTAACGAACACACTTGCGGTGCAAAGTTATAGGAAAGCCTTATGTCAAACGAGTGCTGCCATCGTAGATTACTTCATTCAGTGGAGCAAACAGTATGTTGGCTAGTGAGTAGGTGAACTGTTTGTTTTCCCGTGCACTCGATCGAACACCCATGTCGGATGAAATTGCTTCTATGAGTGCAAACAACATCACAAACGCAAGTATGGCACATAGGCACATTCTGCAGGATCAACAACATGATGTGTATAGACAGAAATCACTCATCACGGCCAATTCAAAACAAAAGTTGGCCCACCAACATATCAGAAATTTGGTTACAAATCACCACAGCATGCTGAGCTGTACTTAGGTTTATTTATTTTGGATTTCATTTGATAAAATTTTGAATAATGCGGATGAATAATTGTTCCTTCTTCATGGATTATATGCTATGGAAGACATTTCTAGTCATGACAATAGTATACTCTTGATGATACAACATAGTAGTGACCAGGAGATTCTGATTTTCTAGTTCTATTGGTCAAAGTGAGTCCATGTTAAATAAGGGGGGCTTCTCCATCATGGGCTCTCAAGGCCATACACGGTGTACACCTCCTTGCCACACATTCAAAGGGTTGTCCTGCGTCGACGGTGGCATACACGGTGCAGCTGTCTCCCTGTTAGTGTTCCCAAACACCCAACATAGTGATCAGGAGCCAGCAGTGGGTCTCCTCATGCGTGAAATTCAATGGCGCTGGCGAACCATCTCTCAAGGAACTGAAATGGACCTCACCATCATGTGAAATGGAATGGCATGAAACAATGGTTAGCCAGAGACGATGGTGCTCCTTGCTTTATGGTGCTGGGATTCAAACGGTGATCCACTAATATCTAATGGTGGGATGACATACTATGAAAAAATACATTAAAGGAGCAGTATGCATGCATCTAGCATAAAGGTATTGTTATTTTTGCTTGATTTTTCACATCAAACAGGGTCACGCGTGGCAACAAGGTCTTGTGAGTAGGGATGTCAGGCATCGGGATCAGATTTGGAAGAAGTAGCTCTAAAAAAAAGGTGAGAGCATATATAAACACATCATGTGTGGTGGCTTGGAGCATGGCGCTGGGCTCAATTGGGCTTTTTTTTAAATCAATTAATGTTGACAGGGAACAATATGAATAAACACATCATGTGCATTGGACCATATCTAGAGAGCTGACAGGGAATGAAGCATCAAGTGCAAACAGAAATCCTGTCATTACTATATGCTTGCTCTTTCACATCAAGTAGGGTTCACACCACAATAGTTTCTTGTGATCAGTAGACCTGTGAGGTTTTAGGAAGACCTGCCTACGTCTGAAACGGACAAACAGTACGACGCTCGACATTGTGGTTTACTGGCCGAAGAGATATGTTTGTCCGAGCGCGAACCACGACAGAGAAACTCCTTCCGTTTACGTTGTACCTGTGCCTATACCTATGCCTACAATTTGTTAGTCGATTCATATTTCGGCATGAACTGCAGTAACATATTGAAATTGGCACACTGATACTCATCCAGTTCTTGGCAAGAAGAAGCAAAAACACAAATTCAAGTGTTGTGCTGCATAGGAGGGTGGATTCTGGATGAATCGAACTAGCACAGGGGTTGGGTGTTCCACCAATGAATGCTCCCAGCCACACCTGTAGCCGCCACGGCCATCGCCGTCACCATATCCCTGCTCATCAGCGGCACCGCGGTCTTCCTTTTCGAAACCGGTGCTATTCTGCTAGACGTTGCGGCAGTGCCAACAGGCAAGAGGTGGCTCCCAACTAAGGCACGCAAGGGCGAGCAGCAGACCGGGGATCACGAACGGCGTGAGCCGTCGGGGAACAGATGGAGACGTCCGCGAATCGAACTGGACAAGGCGGAGGTCCTGAGCGGAGAAGACAGTGTGGAGTGTGGCGATTCCATCTGGGGGAACCAGCGCAGCAAGCTTGGTTGTCTGGTAGACGCCAATGCTGTGCCATCCAGTGATCATGTTTTGGGGCTTGGTATCCGTGCGACCTGCATTCTAGCGCTGTGGTGTATGACCGTTTTTTTGCAGCAACAATATGTGCATAGTAGGAACTCATTTACACCTTCACACCAGAGAGAATCTGACCATCGAGCGTTTGTTTTCAACTTGTTATACAAAGGTTCATGATGAGACTTCACGTTGCTTCTCCCTGCAAATATGAACCTGAGCTCTATAACTATTTTTGCGTTACTCGTCAAAGTATTTACAGGTGCTTGCATGATGAGATTGGCTTTCATTGCACCTTTACTCTGACTTCAGACTGGTGGGGCTCAAGGTATAAATGAAGCATCAAGTGCAGGCATGAGTCCCTGTGGTTGTTACGCTTGCCCTCTTTCACATCGAAGAATATATGTAGTCACACCACAAGTGTCTTGTGATAAGTAAGCCTGTGGGGCATCAGGAACACTTGCCGACGAAACAACATGACAAAGAGTCAGTTCAAGGGTATTGCTAGTGCCGGCAGACATGAAGAGTGGAAGGATGTAATCATACTGGAGTGCTGATCTTTTTGGTGCAGAATCGAGCAGTCATGTGAGAAATGCGATGCGACCCTACCGAACAATGTTCTTGCATTATGTTATATCTTGTCCTGATCATGCTTGGCACGCCCATGGACACATTTGGCATGGGGCTTGCCTTTCATACCTCTTAATCATCACAAAACTAGCACGAGAAGTGCAAATATTAGTTAAGCCCTGTCGATTTCTGTTGCAGAGTCAATACTTTGTTGCGGGCATACAATGTCTCCTGGATACAATGTCAATATTATGACATTTGAGCTGCCAATTTGTACTGCATTGAGGAAATCGATCGACCACTGCTGCATGTAAACATGTTACATGTCTGTGTGACAACAAAATCACGTGTCCTCTGTTTGCTTATTCTAGCTTGTTCTCTTCCTGTAGTGCAGTGTCTACTAAATTAAAATATGGTACACGTATGTTTATGAACGTTGGCCATTAAACACAGTACAATTAGTATCCACCATGTTCAGGTGAATGAAAAGCTACATGCTGTCACTTACGTTTGGTATCATGGAAATTTGTGAGAATCAAATTATGTCATGTCCAAAGTTGCAAAATAGAAATGTTTATCATATCAAATTAGTACAATGTATAAACTAATTTCATAATTGAATTATTGATACTAAATTGGTAACCTCTATGTTGACATTTCACCAACAAATTTTGTACAACCTAACACTTCTTGGCATAGAACAAACCTAAAAGTCGATATATACACATGGGACAGAGGATGTCATTGCTTAAATGTTCTTCATGATCGGTTGTTGGGCCAAATAGGGTATTAGGACATCCTCCATTTACCATGATTAACCTGTGTGGGCTGTGCATTAACTGCGATTAAAGCATGCGCACAGTTTGTCTCTGCCTAGGCAAACCAGCTTCCTCCGTGTCAGATAATGATATGTGCAATAGAGATTGTTTCCCTACAAATATGAACATGAGTTTTATCTACATATTCTGCTTGATGGACGCTGAACATTAAGATTGATTGCACCTTTACTGTCTGCTATCAACCCACCTGATGTCTGGACCTGTGGGGCACAATATGAATAAACACAACAAGCGCATTGAACCATATATAGAGCTCCTGGGGTATGAAGCATCATGTGCCAACAGAAATCCCTGACATTTCACATCAAGTAGGGTCACACCAGAAACGTTTGTTGTGATGAGTAGGCCTGTGAGGCTTCAGGAACGCCTGTGTATGGAGGAGCATGGGAAAATGTACAACGCTGAACATTGTGGTTTACAGGAAGCTAATATCTAGTTGTTCGAGCGCGAACCAAGGCATAGAAATTGCTTCCGTTCCTGTTGTAACTCTGCTTGTGTTGTGCCTACAATTTGTTAGGCGCATGTTGGCACGGGTCCAACAGGTGTGATGGATGGGCCTGTGTGCCGGTGGAAGTGCGTCCTCACAACTGTGTCTCCTGCTGTGTATACTAATCTATCAGAGGGTGTTTGTAAATCCACTTGATGGTCAGAGGATGTTGCGGTTACCTTACTTTGTAAAGGAAAATGCTTTGGCCAGAAAAATGCTTACTATCAAGCGGTCCAATACCATTAAATTGTATCAAATGCAGAACATTTTGGTGGACATCTAGAAAAGAAGTAAATTTCATTATTATTATCTCATCAATCTACAATATACTGCCATTGAAAAAATTGACATCTTAAATTTAATAAAAATAATTATATTTGCATTACCAAGTAAGCATCTGTGTGCCCTCTTCATTAATTGGAATTAGCTCTCTGACTACGCCCTAGTTTGTCAATCAAGGTGTAACAGCCAGGGCCTGAACGGCGTACAATTAGCTTAGGGCTAAGTATAGAAATACTAGTTTGGTTACCTGCTCAAAATAATTGCAAGATTAATTGGAAGTTCATATGCCACAGTATGAAACAATGAGTATCTGATACTGATATGGTGAAATATCTCCTACTCGTTTCTCGGCCTCATATAACAGATGCAAAAAAGCGACCAGAGACAACGAAATAGGAAATGAAGGGTTGATGTGGTTATCTTCTTTATCTCATAAAGCAAGAAAATATAACAGATGTTGGAAAAGCAATATCACATGCAACCTAGTTTACCGGCCAAGGGGTAAATGGACTGCATACACAAATTGAGCATGGTGGATTCACGAATAATAGGGGCTGAGGGGCTAGAAAGCTTATTTTGATAAAAGGAGATTTCCAAGAAAATTACATCAAGATTTTCAAGAAAAATACATAATTAAATCATTTCGACTCTATTTTTGAAAAATGCAAAATTCGGGTGTTACAGCCCCGGCTGCTGCTACCTGCCTGGTGGCCTGTCCGCCTGACGCGCACGCCGCCGCCGTCCGATGGAGCGCGCAGCCACGCAGGCCCGGGAGCACCGCCGCCGAGCTCGGGGGGGTCTGGTGCCTGCCCTGCCGTGACGCCGTCCGATGGAGCGCCGAGCTCGGGGGAGGTGGAGGCCCGGAGGCTGGAGCGGCGTCGGCCCCGTGCCGTCACCAAGTCACGACTTCGCAAAGGGCGACATGCGAGCAAGGACCGGGCGGCGCCCGCCACGCGAGGAGTTTGGGACAGGGGTCACGGTGCGGGATAGGCAGCGGTTTTTTTTTTTCGAGAGAGAAGTGCAGGCGCTGGGATAGGGTTCCCTTTTTCGGTTAATGGGCTGGGCCTTGATTGACTACACCGATGAAGGCAGGAGGCTGCAGCCAGGCAGGGCTCATCGGCAAAATTTTTGAGGCGGGGCTCGAGTGGGGCTTAAACTTGTTACATAGCGGTAGGTGGGGATTGAGCCCAACCTGCCCGACCGCCAACTCCGTCGCTGGGTGATACGATGTCTTGAAAAAAAGGCAAACTCTTCTCAAATAAAGCACACGACCGCAAAAAAGGCAGAACACCAGAAATAATAATATTGTGACCATCAATCAAGGACGCCCCCTGTGTGGGAAAAATAGCCTTGTGCACTTTGTGTCAATCATAGCGAAGCCACCACAACGAAATCCTTCATATGTTGCTTCTATAAAATAGCCTATGTTTGGAGCTAGTGTATAACCGTCCTAACATGAGCAAGAATTAGATACTATAACTGGTTGAATTAGCCATCCTAGCTCTGGAACACAAGTTATAAGAAAGCAAGTTGAGATGCTTCAAGGTCAAATAACTTCTTACATATATATCTTCAAGTGTTCGTTTACAAACCAAGAAGGAACTAGTACCGAGTATAGTACATTGGGATACTCCATGGTGGATAGTTGCATTGAATGAGCAAAACATCACTACTTTGAGGCTGAGGCTCTACCGGCGCTAAAAGCGCTCGCTGAAGGCAAATAGCCCTCGGTGGAGCCACCACCGAGCGGCACCCTCGGTACAAACCCCTCGGTAAAATTCTAAACGGGGAAAACGGTTCACCGAGAGCTCCAACACGGCCCCTCGGTGCAATCCGCGCCAAACTGCACCGAGGGCTCGGCCCTCGCAAAAACACGGCGTAACGTCGGCGGCGTTTGCCACCGTCGGCGTCAACTACACCGGGGGCCACCTCAAACACAACCTCGGTGGATTTTAAATTTTAAAAATTTTAAAAGCGTTATCTACCGGCGCCATGTCGGAAGGGTGCTCGGTAGAATCTAAATTCTAAAAACACGGACACCGGATCTACCGAGGGGCGGGTCATCGGCGCCCTCGGTGTAGTATGGTCGTTTCACCGGGGCGCGGACACGCTCGGTGCAACGACCATATTACACCGAGCTTGTTTCACCGAGCGCTTCCATCGGTGTACCTGGGAACATGGGGTTATCGCCCCCATCTCCCAGATTCACCGAGCACGCCCTCGGTATAGGGTCTATGTACCGAGTGTCCCACTCGGTCGCGGTGACCATGTTTTTTTTTTGTTCTGTTTTTCCTGTCCCACCTTTACAAAAGAGACATACAGATCACATATCACATATATTTGACATCCATGCACTGATACAACTCATTCATCACATATATATCACATCTAGCTCAAATATTCATGACAAGTCATCTAGTTTAGTTCCACAAGTCATCTAGTTTGGTCACCACAAGTTCCACACCAAACTTAACCAAAAGTACCACAAGTTGCAAACCATGTTTCACAAGTTCCAACCAAGTACCACAAGTGCACGACTAGGGGCTGTTTGACAAGTTCCAACCAAGTTCCAAACCAAGTATCACAAGCTCATGGAAGAGGGGAAGGGGGTTGTTGTTGCGCGCCCGGCGAAGGAGTCGGCGAAGGAGACCCTTGATCATCATTGCCAGGAGGCGGCGCGTGGTTCGAACCCATCGATGCCGGCTGCACAAAGTACAATATGTGACATGTGTTAGACGTGAACCCGGGACATCCACTAATATATGGACTTATTTACAGCACAAGCATACTCACAGGGGAGTAGGCTGAGGCGAAGCAAACGCCGCTAGCGGGGTATCGGGCAGCGGGCCCCCCGAGGTCCGGAGGTAGTGCATGAGCTCTACTAGCTGCTTAAGCTTGGGTTTCTGTTGGGTCCGTAACGCTGCCTCCGCCGCTGCTTCTTTGTCGCTCGACTCATCTAGCCGGACCTACGGTATGACAATCCATGAGAGGTGATGCAAACATATATATTGTGAGTAAAGAAATCTGTTTGATAGAGGAATAACCCGGGTTCCCGGAGACGCGGATCGTGCAACACTAGGGCCCAGCTGGAGTACAGGCAGGGCTACGGATCGTGCTCTCGGATCGGATGCGTGAGAGACTTAGCTGGGAGCTGTCGATGCGGCCGTCGGCAATCCACAACCGTCCGGTGCTTCTTACCTCCTCCCCACCGTCATCACGATCTCAGCATCGATGTCGACTAAACGGATCAAAAGTCGGGCCCATAGCGCCGCTTTCCCCGTCCGTGTAGGCCTTGACCTTTTGGTGCACGTTGGGGTTCGTGTGCGCCTCGGGGCGGTCGCTCAGCCGAAGGTTACGCCGGACGATGCCTTCCCCTTGTGGGACATGTAGAATGCTGCGAAGTCGTTGCAATCCATCCCTGGGTGTGCCTTCAGCTGCGAGAAGATAATTAGAAACTAGGCAAAGTTGAGCGTTACATACGATAAAAGAATCCACGTACCCATCTTTCCTTGTATATGGAGAGGTTGCGGCTGCCTTGATGGTGTGCATGACCTCCCATCGCCAAACGAGCCTCCCTTAATGTGGCGTGCTTCTCGCTGAAACTCGGTGTGAACCACATCCCACGATCATGTTCCAGCACGGGAGATCGTTCTGGCACCAAGTAGGGATCATCTACATGACATAAACCAAGGTTAGGTGAAACAAAAATATAAGCTGAAAAGGGAGGACACCTCCCTCCGACGCGAGCCCGGCTCACTCGGGCCCCCGCCCCTCGACCTTGAGCCACGTCCGCTCACCATCTTTTTTCTCACACCGCAATTAAACAAAATGTCGACTCATCGGTACAAACATTAGAGAAGGACAAAAATTATTGAAAACTTAGATAAACAAAAAAACATTGTATTACATGTGATTAGCTGGATCATATAACTCGTCATCACTATCAAAATTGTCCAAATAATCGTATCCATCCGAAGGACCGATGTTGTATTCATCATCATGGCCTAATTGGATTAAACTCAAGCATTTGTAAGTCTCTCTCATTTGTGACCTCATCTCCGGCGTCCTCCTCGTCCCTCAACCATTTCGTTGTCTCGACCATTTCATTCGCGTCGGGTAACTCTATCACAAATCTCCCCCGGTAGCCCATCTTCTTGAAAGAATTCTCCATCATATGTGTGCAGGTTTATCAAGTTGTAATCTTCATCGATTGGGGACGGGTAGTTTACCGTGTGGCGCTACCTTATGCACAATATCCCAACCCTTAAGGGAAGTTATGGTTTGGCGGGCGTATGGCGTGTAATAAACCTCGCACGGCCTGTTGAGCCACAACATAGACATCGGCTCCCGAATACCACGAGAATCCCGTCGAACCGACGAGACCAATTTTTGGGCTCGTCGAACCCCTCCATGACCGGGTCAAACCAATGGCATTTGAATATGACAGGTTGAAGATTCTTGGTGCCGTAGAAGGAAAGTTCATATATTTCTTCAACTCGCCATAGTAGTCACGGTCATCTTGTCCGGGCACAAACACCCCGTTTGTGGTTTCTCGATTGGGTCGGCTACGTTCATAGCTTGCGGTGTGTGAAAACGATATCCGTTCACATCATAACCGTTAAATGACTTAACCCTTCTTTCAAAGCCTTTTTGCGACCTGTCTCAACTCGGCGCACATTGAGAGATCGGTGCGGGCCCGTAAGATCAACCGGGCAAGATCGTTACGATGAACTAAAAATGTCGGGATAAATAGAGCTGAAATAGACACTACCTTTCTTTTGAACCACGAGAAATGAAATCGGGGCTTCCTCGGTCCCGCACCCTATGTAAGAAGGGTATCTTCTTCTTGCGGGTAGGATCCTCGATTCATGCCGGGATTGTCGAATGAATTCCTCGTAGCAACGAGACAAGGTGGTTGGATGTTGAAAAGTGCGGGTGTATTGAAACAACCGTTGAGAGCGTGCATCGTATGTCCGGTTTAGCCTCGTCGGGTTGGTCAACACGTATAGCATGATACTCCGCCACTCTGCATTGTTCAATTGCTTACCGGGTCCAACCGCTTGAGGTTCCGAGTTGGCCTCGGAAAAGGCCGAGGGTCGATTCATTTTCATTGGCATTGTAACGAGGGGAGGATTATGCACGCTAGGAAGCTTCTCGAAGATAGTATTTCTGTGTGAAGTTTGACACCTCCTCCACAAGATATCCTTGTGCAATGGACGCCTCAGGTCTGGCTTTATTTCTACATTTTTTGCGTACAGTCTTTAGAACTCTTTCGATTGGATACATCCAAAGGAACTGCTGTGGCCCCCCATACGAGCCTCATACGCGAGGTGCACAATCAAATGCTGCATCGGCACGAAGAAACCAGGTGGAAAGATCTTCTCCAAGTTACAGAGCATCACAGGTGCCGTTTTTTGCAAATCTTTGATGACTGTGGGAGATAGCTCCTTGGCAGAAAGTTGGCGAAAGAAATAGCTCAGCTCTGCCAGCAATAGCCATACATGCTCAGGGACATAGCCTCGGACCATCGCCGGAAGAAGCCGCTGAATCCATACATGGAAGTCATGACTTTTCATCCCGTTGATTTTAAGAGTAGTCGTTCTCCCCTCCTCGATTCGGCCGCATATCCATCCGGGAACATTAGTGTCTTGATCCATTCAAGGACCTCCCTCCTTTGTGGTGGAGTCAACATATAATCAGCCTTAGGCCTAGTCCATCTTTTGCCCGGCTACGGGGAGGCCTCATCTCCTGCCTTGGCCTATCGCATAACCCCCGGGTCAATCTAGCCTTAGGATTGTCCTTAGACTTGTCGGTGTCCATGATTGTTCCCCATAGTCCCTCGGAGATATTCCTTTCGGTGTGCATGTAATCTATGTAATGAGGTACAAGAAGGTCATCAACATATGGGAGCCTCATCGGGCCGACTTATGAGTCCACATATGTTGCTTACCATATCCCCGAAAACCACCTTCGAGGATTGGCCACAAGGGCATCTACCGAGTATGAACCTCGGCAGGCCTTCGACATGTGTGGCGGAGGATCTAGCACTTTGACACCTTTTTGTAAAGTTCTTGATGTCTTGTCTAAATGCATGGTCTTCTCGGGAGAAATTGACGATGTAAGTCGAATCGAGCGAATACTTGCCCCCTTGTGCAACCCGTGGAACCTTACAAATGCCTTGCATACCGGACATGGGTACTTTCCGTGTACACACCAACCGCTAAATAAACCATACGCCAAGAAGTCATGGATGGAGTATTGGTACCACACATACATTTTGAAGCTTTTTCTTTGTAGCCCGGTCGTATGTCCAAACGCCATCATTCCAAGCACTGATCAATTCATCCCAAACAGGTTCCATGTACACGCCCATATTACTCCCCGGATGACCCGGGATGATCAACGAACAGAATACATTTTGTCATTGGAAGGCGACACCAGGGGGGAGGTTTAGGGGATAACAAATACAGGCCAACATGTGTATGGGGCAGCCATCATCCCGTAAGGATTGAACCCGTGCGTTGATATCGCAACACGTGCGTTCGAGCCTCACTAGCTTTGTGAGGATGTCTAGAATCAAAGTAGTGCCAAGCTTCACCATCGGATGGATGTACCATCTTCTCGGGGTGATAACGTTTGCCATGTTTGTGCCATGTCATCTCGCTGCGATTCCTCGATCATGAATAGCCGTTGGATCCTCGGTATGATCGGAAGGTAATGTAGGATTTTCTCGGCGATGTTAAGCTGCTTCTTCTCACCATTACCGCAGTCTACCTGCATGTACCGGAGGATTTACACTTTGGGCGTAAAGTGCATCTGCGTGCTCCTTCCTAAATAGCACGCACCCCTTCGAACAAACATGTATCCGCTTTCGTACGGCATCTTAAGTGCTTTGAGTACTTTCTGCGCCGCGTCTTGGTTGGGTGGCAAATTGTGAACCTTTGGCGCAGGACCGGCAAACACTTCCAACATCCTATCAAACCCTTCTCGACTCAAGTTTAGGTCAGCCTTCAACCCTATTAAGCGTCCAACAAAGATCCGGTGAGAAACCTCGAGTGCTCGTGGAGGGGTTTAGTTGCCGACTCCATCATGTTGTAGAACTCCGTGCATCTTCCGTAATCCCTCCTTTTCATGAGAGTCAGTGAAACATGCGTCGTATGCATCATCAACCATGTCCGCTACCCCGGCATCGGCATCAAAAGCATCGAGACGTGGTCTCACCACCTCCTCTCTAAAAACGTTGATTTTCACCATGGAATCTCCACACGGTATAGCCCTCTATAAACCCATTAAACGAAGATGTTTATCCATAGTCGACCTATTTTTTTCTTTTGTATTGCCACACTTGGAGCAAGGACATAAAACTAGAACATGTGGTGGTTGGTTGGCAAATGCAAGGTCAAGAATTGACTTGTCTTCATCATCCACTCCTGATCAAAATCCCACCTACTTCTATGGCCAAGGATCATCCACCGATGGTCGTCCATCCTTTAGCATATATATGAGCAAGTAAGATAACCTATGCCGTTCCAACTATCTAATAGGTGAGGATAGGTCCTAATCCCACCAGCGGATGCGTACATGGGTCGATTCCCATGCTCCGATCCGACCAAGGCGAAATTTCGGCAGCACCTCCCGGCCGTTCTCGATACACGTCACGGGAGGGAGAGTGTGTATCCGGAGAACAACGAGGGAGGTGATGCCGAAACTCGTCTCGATCGGATCGGAGCATGGGAAACGACCCTGGCACGCATCCGCGGCCGCCCAAAAACGTGGACAATCCAAAGCGTATACGGTCAAAGATATGCAAACAAATGCATACCTCCAGCCGTATCTGTTTCGGACGGGAGACGCCTAACTAGGTTCCGCATTTTAAGACCAGGCGAGTGTGGATTACGAGATAGTCATACCTACGGTGGCGGTGGCGCGGCAAAGCAGTCCAGGCAGTCCCGCAACACGGAGGAAGAAGATCGGCGGCGCTTTCGTGGTACTCCCGGCTCGACTCATCACGCACTCTCTCGCAAAAGAAACATAGGGTTTAGTTCAAAATTTTGGCGTAACCTCCCCCTCATGCGGTGAGGTTTCCAAACCTGCAATAACACGTGCGGCACGAAGGCCGACAACCACATATGCATATACATTCATAGCCAAATATCAATGCCGAGTCTATTACTACCACATATACCATTTTAGTGGTTTTAGGGTGTTACCTTTGCCTTCACCGACGGCGAGGATGGTCGCGGGAGGGCGCGCCCTGGAGTGCAAGGCCAGGCGAGGGTGGTCGCGGGAGGGCGCGGTCAGGAGGCCAAGGCCACTCTTCTCCTTCCCCTTCCCTTCCTCTTCCCCTCCTCTTCCTCTTCCCCTCCTCAGTGGCCCCTCCTCCTTCCTGTTCCCCTCCCTCTCTTGCTCAGCCGGATGGGAGGCGTGGGAGGCGACGAGGCGCGGCTGGCCGGATGGACGGCGAGGGAGGGAGGTGACGCGGGCGGCCGGCCCCGAGGGGGGCGCGGTGCGCGACGCGGCGGGCGAGCCAGCGCGGCGCGTACGGCCGAGAATGGAAGGCGACGGAGGGAGGTGGCGCGCCCGGCGACCGATGGAGCTTGGCGCGGCCGGTCGGACGGCGGCGCCCGATTTAGCGGCCTAGCGCGCGCCGCTGCCGGGGCGAGAGGAGGAGACTTCGGGAGGCGCGGCCGCCCGGATCGACAGCGAGGAGGATGTAAGAGCGGACGGGACGGCGAGGACGGAGCGAAGCGCGGGCGGATCGAGCCAGCGAGGAGGGAGGTGAAGCGCGAAGCGGACGGACGATGAGGACGGAGGCGGTGGCGCGGCGGCCGGACGACGAGGACGGCGGCAGCGGCGGGGATTCCGGTGTGTGCGTGTGTGTGTGGTGAGAGAGAGTGAGTGTGAGAGGAGTGGGCGGCGGGCTGTCGGGAGGGAATGGATAAGGCCCGTTAGGGTTTAGGGGTTAGGGCCTTTACCGAGTGCCCGTTTCAACGGCGCTTCGGTAGAGTAGGCCACAAAATTAAATTTTTCGAATTTTACAAACCAAACTTCACATTTGATTCAAAAATTTGAATTTGAAAGGGGAGAGAGCACCCAGCCGGCCGGGAGTTCACCGAGAGCACACAAAACCCTCGGTAGACTTAGGTAGTTTCACCGAGGGGCCTCGTAGCGGCACCCTTGGTAAAACCTTTCTACCGAGCCGGATCGGTGCCGCTTTCGGTGAAATATGTTTTTATTTTTTTGAATTTTGGATCCATATTTTTTTGTGGGGTTCATACAATGTCTCATAGGTGATGTTGAAGTTTGAGAATTTTCTAAACTATTTATTATATATTTTGATTTTATTCCTTTTAATTGAATTTTCTTGAATAAGTCGATTTGAGCTGGAAGTCATACGAGTAGAGTGCGGGCATGAGCCAAAAAATGGGATTCATAATCATGAGTGCAATGTGAGGCCTCGTGCAAGGATAGACCCAAAACCACGAACAAATTGTTCATGAAACATGACCATTCACTTGCGGGTGATTAGTTTTTAATCATAGAAAATGCAAACGAAGTTGAAAAATCCACGAAACTTGTTCGATTGTTGTGGCATCATATGCCTAGACATGAGAAAAAATTTGGTAAGGTTTCATCGCCGACGAAATCATGGTTGAAACCCAGGACATTCAACCATGATTTCGGTCGGCGATGAAACCTTACCAAATTTTTTTTCTCATGTCTAGGCATATGATGCCACAACAACCGAACAAGTTTCAGATTTTTCAACTTCGTTTGCATTTTCTATGATTAAAAAACTAATCACCAAGCAAGTGAATGGTCATGTTTCGTGAACAATTTGTTCAGGGTTTTGGGTCTATCCCCGCACGAGGCCTCACATTGCACTCACGATTATGAATCCCATTTTTTGGCTCATGCCTCGCACTCTACTCGTATGACTTCCGGCTTCAAATCGACTTATTCAAGAAAATTCAATTAAAAAGGAATAAAATCAAAATATATAATAAATAGTTTAGAAAAATTCTGAAACTTCAACATCACCTATGAGACATTGTATGAACCCCACAAAAAAATATGGATCCAAAATTCAAAAAATAAAAACATATTTCACCGAGCGACTCAACCGGCCGCTCGGTAGAAATGTTTTACCAAGGGTGCTGCTACGCAGGCCCTCGGTGAAACTACCTAAGTCTACCGAGGGTCTAACGCACGCCCTCGGTAGAGTTGACGACATCGGCTGCGTGGAATGCTGCCGGACGCCGGGCGTTAACAACACCGAGGGCATAGGTTTGCGGAGGGGTGGCTCTCGGTGACTTTGCGTTGTACCGAGTGTCTTTTGTTTCCGAGGGATCGCCTCTCGATGAACACAACCCCTACCGAGAGCCGGTGGTCACCGAGCGAGGGGCTCTCGGTGGACGGCTCACCACCGAGGGTTTTATTCCACCGAGCGATGCTCTCGGTACATCGTATATGTACCGAGCGGTTGTCTGGGGGCTCTAGGTACACGCTCTAGCGCTCGGTGGAGGCTGACTGTGCGGTAGTGCATAACGCATGTACGATGTGGCTTCCTTGCCAATATATATTGTTGGGGCCAGCGAATGGGGAAATAGAAGAAGAGTTGTGATATGAGCTGAGAAAAGGGTGAACAAGGGAAAGATATGTGCGTAATATGTACTATGTGGCTGTTGTTGGCTTCTCTATCAAAAGGATGGAGTCATCACTTGATTAGAGTAGCCTATGTTAGGCTTGTGATGCATCAGGAAAGTGAAGGGTAAGGAGTGACTCGTACGGAAAACTATGAGTCTAGCTTCCACTATTAGGATGAAAGGATCATACCACAAATATCATGGAGCACCTATTCCTTGTGGATGACGAAATTAACTATTTGGTCTGTGTCTTTGGTTGTCATTGGTTTACACTTTTCTGTTGACCTGCTATACACAGAACTCATCAGCAGCAACTGGCAGTCTCTGCTTCCTTGTTTGCTAACATACTGTTGCCTCCTGAATGGAACTGTTCAACTGTGGTGCCATGGTTGTTTGAATTTGGAAGAAAAACAAGGTCCAGTGGTGAAATGTGTCCGGTGAAATGCATGGGCACAACTTGAACACCATCCCAAGCAAGTGGTGCATGTAATTTCCGGTGGCAGAGTTTTTGCATGTGGTGTTTGTAAATTTCGGTGGCTGAGTTTTGCAGTTTGCTTATTATTAGCGCCAAAGTTGGAGTAAAATTTACCTACTCAAGTTATAGGATAATAAGGTAATATTGTAGCAAATTAAAAAAAAGGATTAGGGCGACAAGTACACATGGGGCATTAATGATGTATACTACTAGCACTGCATTTTCAAATTTGAGACATGACCATTATTATTTTTTTATTCTTTGCAGTGATGAAACTCTGGGCCTGATAACAATAGCACACTTGTTTCCCTGCAAACGATAAAGACGACATCTTGGAAAGACAAGTGAAGACCACACAACGTATTTGTAAACCTGTTGTCTGCAGTATTTGTGAACATGAGTTGACGAAAGCCATGCCACAGTGCGCAGACTATAAATGTAACATATTGGGTACGATAAGTGCTGCATCTGTTGGACTATATATAGATAGATAGATAGAGAGAGAGAGAGAGAGAGCGATGAAGGGAAAGAAATATAACCCTGTGAAGTACATGTGAAAAAGTTTAACCATGTGGATCTGCAACAAGATGATGTGCATTTGCCTATTACAAATTGTCAGGACAATCCGTCACAAACAACGATTGATCGTGTGCTTTCTCTCCATTTCCTCTTTCAAAAAAACGACTGCTGCCTTCTGGCCTTCAGTGCCATAGCCAAGCATTCCTTGAATGGTAGGTTTATGGAAGTAATTAATTAGCACATGGTGTCGTGTTACAGGCTGTTGGGTTACATGGTTTGTGCCCTGAACAGGACATGGTCAAGATTGTCAGGAGTTGGCCTAGCCACCAAACTCCTAATTTGCAAATTACAATCCCTCCGGGAACCCAGACTTTATGCTAGGTAGACAATCCATGGAGACATTATTTTAATGAACATCTTAGTTCTTAGTGGGTGGGATTTTCCATCCCTGATTTTGCTCCCACTTCTTCCAAAAGGGCCCTAAGGACAAGGTCAATTTGCTGACAAGCAGAGATGAAATCTAACAGAAATATCAAAGATGCAAAATAGACAACCGATTCATATCCAGACACAGATATATGTGATTCAGTGCCATAGCCTCTACTTTGTCTTCCGAAACAAACATGTGAGGCATCAGGATTATTTGTAGAAGAATTAAAACTCTAGAAGGTGATACAACATCAATGCGTCTAATTAATTCTGACACGTTTAGGATCAGCAGATTTGGACAAGGGGAATAGGTTGGTAAAGCGTGCACAATTTTTTTGGCAGCGGTAAATCACGCGCATTGTTGTGCCGTTGTTGCTGCCATATGCCCCTTTAATTAATTGAGCTGGTAAGGGCCTATCTTCACTTCTACAATAAAGAACATCATATGCGGGATTTGCACATGCTGGTGGGACTTGTGTTATGCCCTCCTCTGTAAGTGGAATGCTGCAGTCGTTGGCCCCGAGCACACTGTTTCCTGCCACAGAGCCTGCTCCCGCCTCAGGCACCAAACTCGCCCTCATTGTGCCCAGTCCCACCTCGAGCACCTCATCAGGATTTTCATCCACATCAGATCTGCCTACTGCTGATGTCCACCGAGTCTTAAAATGCTAGATCATCTCCACGTGAGGGGATGGAGAGGGAGACACTAAAGGAGAGGAAAAGGAAGGGGGAGAGAGAGAGAGAGAGCACGTTGATGTTCTCAACGAATCAGCCTTAAAACATTGTGGTTTAAATTTCATGTATTTGAGTTCATTTTGTATCAGAAATATCCCACAGAAGATTACAAATATTTACGGAAAAAGATATAATCCTATATGCACTCACAACTGAGCGTGTGATCTGTTAGAAGCGGGCTGTTACTGTTCAGTGGTAAGTTGCTAGTTTTAATTTTGAGTAAGACCAGTCTTTTTTTGGTTTTTTGTGTATTCTAAATCCATTAATCGAGGCTTGAATGTTAAAATATCCACCCGTGTTAATTGCCGCATCCAAAAATTCTGATTAACAGCGGCGTTGTGATGCAGGCCTCCGTCAATCGAAGTTGACCATCTGTGACAATGCTTTGAGTTGTAGTATCCATAAATCAAAGTGCTTGTCTCCAAAAAAAAAAAAAAATTTTTTTTAGTTGTGCTTCACTTCGTTGGTTTCGTATTGAAATGAAAAACACAATGCAAATATGTGGCATTGGTCTTGTGCAAGTCACCAGTAGGAATGCAAGCGGACTGGATATGTACATCATTATAGAAATTGTTACAACAGACATAGCAACCAGCTTTTTAAGGAGCAGGTGCAAGCATCATGCTTCAGAAATTGTGTTTTCCTCAATATCAATGCTAGATTGTGGGATGATGGCCTGTCACATTGACGACTTGTTGCTGAGAAATCTAAGGGTCGCGGCAACCCGCCTACCTCAGCATCGGAATAATCCACATGATCTGAGCAGTGAGAGTATAGGCTGAGAACCATAGAAGAAGTACCTTCGAAATAACAGAAACTACGCTTGATGACAGGCTAAAGTAGTAAAGTGAATGTGATTGAGATCATGCATGTAGAGGGAACTGGTAAGAGTACCATGAATAGAAGGATCTACCATGGAGGGAAGAACACTAGAATCAGGAGTGGAGCAAGGGAGTGAGATATAAATTGGTCAACCAACCCATTTATACCGAATTTAGTTTTTATGTATTATTGCCTTTGCCATTCAAATGGCCATTGTCTAAGCTTGACGATTTGGAGTCTACTTCAGAGATGAATATCTGATTTTATGCCTCTAAAATGCATACATCCACAATTCAGTACATGCCGCTGCCATCAGCACCTTGGGAGACGTAGACATACACATGCACATTAGCTTGTTTCGAAAAAAATGTAATCTACCAGAGAATAGGGACCAGAAGTAGACATACACAATTACGGCCTCCATGTGTGGGTGTGTTTCCCTTATCTACAACAAAGCATATGGGACTGTTAGCTGGAGTTTCAAAAACAAGATAAAACTCGAGCACATTGGTGTCGCATTATGGAGATCAATGTATGTTCAGGTGCCAATTACAAACATTGATAATGAAACCATGTTTTTTTTTTTCCATTGTAAATTTTGTTTTCTAAACTAGCATGGCAACAAGGTGGCCTGCAATTGAAGATACTATGCAATGGGCAATGCTCCACAGTACATTATTCGTATTGTGCAATGGGCAGCTTGGCAGCCATGCATGATTCAATCAACGTGGCGGCTAGCATTGTTAATTGTACACCAGAGGGATGATATACAAGATGGCATTGATAACTCACACATGCATGTTTCCCTACGCCTTCTAGACCTACAATCAAGTAAACACAACGAACTTCCCTATGCCTAGATTAATTAATCTATCCTGAATTGTTGGGTGGATGATCAACGCAACATGTTATTGATGATGATATGGTTTACAAAGTGGCCATTCAACATGGCGATTACAAAGGAGGTCGGGGGTATTTATAGGCCCCCCCGACTTCCGTAGTTGTACAAAAATGTTAAGAATTCGAAATGAACTTCTATGATATGTCTATTCTAGCGAAGATGTTCCCCTCGTCTTCGCGACATCTTATTCATGGCCTTTGTCTTTGCCACAATCTTCATTCTTCCGGAGATCATCCATCTTCGCAGCGGCCCGTCTTGACCACCTTCGCTCGCATTTTCAGAGGCTTGATCTTGCTTTTTATCTTCTATTGTTGGATTGCGAAGCTGACTCCCCGAAAGTCATCTTTTGACCTTCGCACTCTTGTTCTTCTTCTTGCTGATAATTTGTGTGCCCTGAAATTATCAAAGTCCGGGACGAAAGTTTCACATAGAAATCAAAGTTAGAGCCCAACAGCAGCCCCTCGTGGGCGAAGGCCGACTTCAAAGGCATGAAACCCACGAATCACAAGTTTTCTTTAAAACTTTGTTTCGATCTAAAAAACGTCGTCCCGGACTTTGAAGTTGGACTTACTTCTCGATTTTGTAAATGTCTTCGCAAAACATTTCTTCTTCTTTCTCTTCTTCTTCTTCTTTTTTTTTTTTTTTTGGGTGGAAACGGCTAGTTTGACTGTTTTGACCGAAGATGCCTATAAATAGCGGAGTACCCCCTTTTTTTCATCTTTTTTGAAGAGGGGCCACCTTTTTGAAATTTTTCCTGTTGACGCGAAGTCAAGTTTGCAAAGCTTAAATTTTGCGGAGTCGAAAAATTCTTCCAAGTTTCGAGTGTTTTTTGAGTCAGGGTTTGCTTTTGTTGAAACTTGATTTTCTTGAAAGATATTTGTGAAGATTATTTTTGATTATCATACATATATCCTTTTCTTATCTTATTTCAGGATGGCTCTTGTTGAGGATACTCCCACTGGTTCTCAAAGCCAAGATGCTGAAAATGAAACTCTTTCGCAACATGATGAGTCCGGAGAAGATCTTTCTCAAGTCTCCGTGCGAATCGAAGCCGTTGCTGATGATCGGATTTCTTTCATGTTTGGTCTCGGCAAGATGACTCGAGGAAGAATTAAAACGGATGGTTAAAGATGGGATTCTCCGGAAGGGCAATATAGGCCAGCGAGCCAGATGCAAAGGTTCCTAAGCCGAAGCCCGATGAGTGCATAGTCTTTAAGGATTTGTTTACTGCGGGGTCTTCGCATGCCTCCCATGAGAACTTTCTTGAAGAAATTTTCAAGAAATTTAATATTGAGATGCACCATCTGACCCCAAATGCGATTATCAGTTGTCTGTTTTCTTGTGGGCTGTGCGGAGTCGAATGTGAAACCGGACATCGATGCTTTACGCACAATGTACGAGCTCCATACTCAGTTCAAGACAAAGAAAATCGATCAACGTCTTTGTGAAGCTGTACTTTGGATGCTCGCGATTTCAAAGGCTGCGAGGTCAAAAACAAATTTCCCCGCTATGAAGAATAAGTGGGTAGATGGGTGGACCAAATATTGGTTTTACCATAAAGTTCCTTTAGTTGAAGAGAACAAAGGAAAGAGTGGTGGGATCGTCAAATCTTATCCCCTGGCCGGCGTATGCATCGGCAAACGCTTTGAGTGTAAGCTGAGCCTTCAAAATCCAAGGCCTGTTTCGAATGTCTAAAAGCTTTTAAGAGAGTTATCTCCCAACAGTCCACTCGTGATCTTGTCGAAGAGTATTTGGCTGCTGGCATTTGGCCATTGAGGCTTGGTTGGGATTTTCTTCGTTATCACACTAAGAAGATAAGGGGCCGAGAGACTACATCTTTCCCGATAGGGATACTTGTGATGCCTGCCGTTTTAAAGATGATGAAGAATTTGTTGCTGATGTTGAGAGTAGGGCTGTGGATTTGCTTGGAAAATACCTTTATACCGAGAGGAAGCAAATGGATGAGATCCTCGGAAAGGATTATGTTCGGCTGAATCGCATTTTTGATCCGGCCAACATTACTTACAAAGTACGCCCACCTCCTGCCTATGCTCGTGGGAAGAAAGATCAAGATGAAGAGAAAGGGGTGAGAAGAAGAAAAGGAAGAGAAATGATGCCGCGAAGGCTCCTACTTCTTCCAAAACTGCAGCGAAAAAAAGGCTGAAGTTACTCCGAAGCCAAGTCGTCAAAAGAAGAAAGCTAAAAAGGCGACAACTTCGCTAGCCAATACTTTGGACTTGTCTGACAGCGAAGTTGATGTTTCTGATCTTGAGGCTTCACATCTTGGTACTTCTCTTCAAGATTTAGAGGTGAGGGAAATTTGCGAGACCTTTGGTCCGACTGGGTTAACTCCGGACTTGCTTACTCCATTGGCCGAGTACTTACAATCTTTTGGGTCTTCGCAGAAATTGGGTGCTTCAAGCATGGCTGGCGAAGATGCCGATGTTAATATGTTTGAAGCTTCGCCGACCGGTACTTGCATCTCCTTTCTCTCCCAGACTTAGAGATCCAACCCCAGATTTTCCTATGAACTTAGTAGATAGTACTTTTGTTCTGAGTGATGAGCGCAATAATCTTGGTTTAGCTATGTTAGCCAAAAATATTCATTTGAGTCATTTGATGGTGGATCCGTAAAATGTTTCCACGCGAGCCGGAAATCGCTTCGAGGGAACAAAGATGCTTGCTATTGCAGCGAAATTAGTTTCAGCTTACGAACCTACAAAGGTTTACGAAGTTGCTAAGGAACTTAATTGAGCCACAAGGCGAAGGTGTTTCTTTGGTATGTTATTTTTGTTTGTTGTCGGTTTTTCTGATTTTTGATGTTTCATTTTGTCTATTATATCTTTTGTTGTTTTGTTGTTTTTCTAGAAAAAACTTTGAAGGAAAGAGCGGTCTCTTTGTTAAAATTGTGAAAGAGAAACTTCATAAGAGGGGAACTAGAACGCTCGATTTTCTCTAGATGACCGATGATATTGTGGATGATCAAGCTAAAAGCGGTCAGGCGAAGCCGATTGTCTGAGTCATTGGTGAATGTTGAAGCTCAGGGAGAAAATACCTTGTCCTCTCAAGGATGGTGAAAAAGTTTGTGAGTATCTTTGTCTTCATTATTTCATTTGTTTCGTTTGTTGTTTACGTGTTAAACTTTTTATTTCTCTGGGTGATTTTTGTTTTTGTAGCTCAATATTTTTCACGATGCTTCGACTTCTTCAAAGGATAAAGACCGTTGATGTTGGGTTGATGAAGGAGGTGATTTTGGATCACCCTACTCCTCAAGTTCTTTGTTGAAGATGCAACCCTTGACTCCGCGAGTGTTGCGTCTATAGATAACATGTTGAAGTTTTGCTTGGAGGCGGGGTGAACTTGGATTCTTTTAAGTTTGTTGGAGTGGGTGTAGACAAGCTTCGCGTGCTTCAAAAAGGACTGAGAAGCAATTGACAAAGTGTATTGATGATGCCTTCTCCGTGCCTGACGCGGAGGCCGAACTATCGAAGATGAATCCTCTGGAGTGGCTGACGCTAGCATAAATCTTATGTACAAGGTGTGTTTTTCTTATTCATTGATGTGTTATCTTTTTTGTGCGAAGATGTTTTTCGCAAGACTTGTTCGACTATCTTTGTTCGTTTTAGGGGCTCTTGTCGGTCGTGGTCTTAGAAGATCTCTTGAGGATAGTGCAACTGCGTTTGCTTTCATTCGTGAAGTCTTTGCTACGAGAAATTGAGGACTTAAAATCTCGGGTTGCTTCTAAGGAAAAAAGAGAGGGAGACACGCAGATTGATGAATGGCATAAATTTGATGGCTTACTTCATCAAGCTCTAGATACCATAAAGGAGAGGGATGCGGAGCTTGAAGTTGCGAAGACAACTATTGCCAAACTTAAAAGAGAGAAAGAATATCTTGAGAAGAAGGGTGCGGAGATGGATCAAATGCTTATGAGGAAATTTAACGATGTGGGAGTTGTGCAAAGTTGCCTATGAAAAGTGGGGGAGTCGTTCACGAAGATCCCTGTTGGGAACTTGGGGAGTATGATCCTTTCTTCAGTTGGTTGTGCAGGCAGTATGAGGACCTTGGCGTCGTTGTGCAAGGCTTTTCGATACGAGTGTCATGTACTCCATTAGAGCTCTTTTACACCTTATGAAAGAAGCTAATGACCCGTTGTACGATACCTTCGCTGCTCCTACATTCAAATTTCCTGCTGATGCCGTTAACCATATTTCTCCGAAGACCCATCTTCTTTGCAAGAAATTTTTCAATGAATATTGGTGCCAATGTGGTCGTGAGCATTGTCTCGAGAAGGTTAAAGAAAAGTTGAAGAAGGTAACTTGTTACTTTGTTTTGTGATTTTCTTGATTTTGGTTGTTTTTATGCTGACTTTATTTGATTTTAACGGCTTGAATTCGATATTTCTCAGGAAGAAGCAGCTCTTAAGAGGCAACAAGAGGAAGAGGAGAAGAGGATTCTAGAAGAAGAAGCGAAGAGCCGTGATGATGTTAGTGAGAGGAGAGATTAGCTTGTTGGGTGATTTCCCTGCTTTGGGTGACTTTGAGAAGATTTAGAGAAACATGTTTGACTTATTCATGTTTGTAAATTTGTTAAAGCTGTGGATTAATACCTTGTTATATTTGTTTTAAGCGAAGTTATCTTTTGTTGCGAAGTTGCAAACTTTATTGAACTTTTTTGCGGAATGTTTTTGACTTTGATAACTCTTGCGCAGGTTTCTTCTTCTGTGAGCTTTCTGCGCAAGATGTAGTTATCAGCGATGCCCCTTATGATTGCGAAGGGTGATTTTGTGTTTGAGGCCTCGGGTTCTTGGACGTTTCTGGCGGGAATATAGATGATTTTGTAGGCGAATGTCTTGGAAAATCAAGGCAACGAACTTCGTATAGGATGCCAAAGGTTGTTGATTTTGGTAACTTTGGGCAAAGTAAGATTGCTTTTACTTTTCTTGAATTACTTACCTTTTGATTTGCTCGTGGTTGATTGAGTTTTTTTTTTGTTCGGTCTTCTTGTTCAAAGCGCATCCCCTAGTTTTATTTTTGGGGATGTTTTGGAAGACACGGCGGATAAAATAATCAATGATGTTGTTGAAGATATTCTAAGTGAAGCGGCGACTAGCGTTGCTTACGAAGACTTTGAATGTCTTAATTTTTGAACATGTTGTATGTGACATTCGAATAAGTGAATTTTGTATATTTGTAATATATGGTTTTGTGAGATAAGTTTCTTTTTCTTGATTCAGAGTTCATTATTCGTTATTTCTTGTGGAGCGAAGATTTCGTTTTCAAGTCAAAACTTCTCCTTAAAGGATTTTGAAAACGTCGTCCCCTTCTTTTTGCGGAGTGAGAGCGAAGACTTCGATTCGAAGTCAAAACTTCTTCTTAGAGAATTTTGAAAACGTCGTCCCCTTCTTTTTTTTGCGAAGTGAGGCGAAGACTTCGATTTGAAGTCAAAACTTCTCCTTAGAGAATTTTGAAAACGTCCCCTTCTTTTTGCGAAGTGAGGCGAAGACTTCGATTTGAAGTCAAAACTTCTCCATAGAGAATTTTGAAAACGTCGTCCCCTTCTTTTTGCGAAGTGAGGCGAAGACTTCGATTTGAAGTCAAAACTTCTCCTTAGAGAATTTTTGAAAACGTCGTCCCCCTTCTTTTTGAAGTGAGGCGAAGACTTCGATTTGAAGTCAAAACTTCTCCTTAGAGAATTTTGAAAACGCGTCCCCCTTCTTTTTTTGCGAAGTGAGGCGAAGACTTCGATTTGAAGTCAAAACTTCTCCTTAGAGAAATTTTGAAAACGTCGTCCCCTTCTTTTTTGCGAAGTGAGAACGAAGACTTCGATTTGAAGTCAAAACTTCTCCTTAGAGAATTTTGAAAACGTCGTCCCCTTCTTTTTTGCGAAGTGAGAGCGAAGACTTCGATTTGAAGTCAAAACTTCTCCTTAGAGAATTTTGAAAACGTCGTCCCCTTCTTTTTTGCGAAGTGAGAGCGAAGACTTCGATTCGAAGTCAAAACTTTTCATTAGTGAATTTTTCCGTAGGTAATAATTTTAGTTTCATACTTGAATTATACCTACTTCAAAATTATGTGAATAAACTTTTAGTCGATGTTAAAGCGTTTTTGCTTTTCGGCTTTAAATGAATGTAACATAAAAGTAAAAGGTGCGCGAGATTTGGGGAAACTACTTTCTCATTTATATTTGATATGAGAATTTACAATAGAGTCTCGCCTCGTTAAAAAACCACTCACCCTGCGAAGGGCTTCCCCCGAGTGGAAAAAAGAGTGCAGCTCTCTTTGATTGAAGATGATAAAATGCTTCTAAAAACTTGCATCTAACTTGCTTATTTACAAAATTTACAAAAAGAGATAAAATCTAAGGATAATACTTGCGAAGGTCCTTTATGTTCCATGTATGGCTGAGTTCTTCTCCTTTGAGGTTCTCCAAGTCATAAGATCCTTGTGCATTTTGACTTTGTTATGATGAAAGGTCCTTCCCATTTTTTTTGGAACTTTCCCACGGTGTTTTCGTTTCTTTTCCTTTTTCAGTCACGAAAGTCTCCTGGTTGTAAGTCTCTCTTGACCGGTTTCTTGTTGTATCTACTTGTTTCTTCCCTCGGTACTTCACGAGATTCATGATAGCTTGGTTTCTTTCTTCTTCGATTAAGTCTTTTCCTGTTTTTCGATCTTCTTCGCTTAGAATTTCAACATTTGTTCTTGGACCTTTGAATTGTATTTCCTCTGGGGTCATTGCTTCGTCTCCATATAGTAGCTTGAAGGGTGTAAACTTTGTTGATCTTGTTGTTGTTGTGTTGTGACTCCAAACAATCCTTGGCAATTCTTCGACCCATTTTCCTTTTTGGAAGTCCTACTAGATTTTTTGAGATTCCCACACATATGATGCCATTTGCTCTTTCAACTGCTCCATTGGATTGAGGATATTTGACGATGCGAAGCAAAGTTGGATTCCCATACTTTTCGCAATAACCACGAAATCTTATTTGTCAAAAATTGGGTTCCATTGTCCAAAAGTTATGTGTCTTGGAACTCCGAATCTGCAAATTATATTTTGCGGAGAAACTTCTTCATTGTTGTTGAAGACATATTTGTGATTGGCTTCTCTTCTATCCATTTTGTGAAGTATTCAAGCTGCAACAAGCTGCGTCTTGGTGATTGCCTTGGGGTGGTGGAAGTTTGCCAATTATGTCGATTCCCCATCTTGCAAGTGGCCATGTAGGTTCAATATGTTGAATTGGATTTGATGGGGCACTTGTCTTATTTGGAGGAGATTTGGCAATTGTGACAAGTTTTAACTATTTCCTTGCTATCTTTTTTGAGCTGTTGGCCAATAGAATCCTTGTCTAAATGCTTTCCTGCTATGGCTCTTGGGCTGCGTGATTTCCACATGTTCCACATGTATTTCTTGAAGTAATTCTTTGCCTTCTTCGCTTGATATGCATTTGAGTAATGGTTCACGGATGCCATGTTTGAAAAGTTGATTGCCGATAAGCTTGTAATTTCTTGTTTTGTGCTTCATTCTTGTTTCTTCGACCGCTCTACGGTTCGTAGAATCCTTTTAAGAATGCTATTATTTCGATCTCCAATCTTCGCTTTCAATGATGTGAATGTACTTTGGCTCTTCAATTTTTGCTTTTATTGAAGATTCTGATAATACTTGATAGAACACATCTGGGGTAACTTCGCCTTTTGTCTTGCTTTGCCTTCGCAATTTAAATCTGCCTCTTCATTGCTTGCTCTTGGAATGCTTCTTAATGTGAATCCTTCAAAATGTTTCTCTTGATCTCTTACATTTTGCAAATATTTCATCAACTCTGGATCTTTTGCTTTGTAGTTTTTCTCGATATGGCCTGCCACAACTTGAGAATCTGTTTTTATCGGGATTCTTTGTACACCCATGGCTCTTGCCTTGCGAAGCCCCGATAAAAGCACTTCATACTCGCGATGTTGTTGGTACATCTAAATTCAAGTCTTGCCACATATTTCATTTTGATTCCGGATGGTGAAGTGATTATTGCCGCTACTCCGCCCCTGCGAGCCCCATGCTCCGTCGCAGTTCATTGTCCATTCTTGACAAGATAAAGTCCATTCTTGATGTCCCTTTTGATCTTCGCAATTTTTTCCGGTGTCCAATCTGAAATGAAGTCTCGCTAGTACTTGTGATTTTATTCTTTGTTCTTTTCTCAAACTCGATGAAGTATTGTGATATTTCAGCTGCCCATTTCCCAAGCCTTCCTGAGGATTTGCAACTTTGGAGGACATCTTTGAGTGGTTGGTTTGTTGGAATTCTTACTTTGTGTGCTAAGAAGTAATGCTTCATTTTCTTGTTGCCATAAGTACTGCATATGCTATCTTTTCAATTTCTGAGTAGAATATTTTTTGAGCGAGAGAGGGCTTCGGAGATCTAAGTAAATGGGTTCTTGTTTCTTCGGCGTGTTCTTTCTCTCTTTCTTGTACTAGAACTGCACTTACAGCTTTTTTCAGATCACGAGAGATGTATAGCGGTAATTCTTGGTCAACATTTGGTGTTGTCAATGTTGATGGGTTCGAGAGGTACTTTTGATTTCTTGAAGGCTTTTTGCTGTTCTTCGCCCCATGCGAAGTTTGTCTTCGCTCCTTTTAATGCTTGGAAAATTGGGAAGCTTTTTTCTGCTGACTTCGATATGAACCGGTTTAAGCGAAGCCAATCTTCTGTTAATTTTTGGATGTCCTTTATACTTCTTGGAACTTGTTTGCATGATTGCCTTTATCTTCTCTAGATTTGGATCGATGCCTTCTGCTGATACTATGCATCCAAGGATTTTTCCTTTTTGTACTCGAAGGTGCATTTTTCGGGATTGAGTTTGAGGTTTGACTTTCTCAAATTCTCGGCAGTTTGCTTTAGGTCTTTCAAATGGTCTTCGCCCTTTTGCTTTTAACTATTATGTCATCCACATATGCTAGCAAATTATCTCGATTTGATCTTTAAGTGCTCTTGAGGTCATTCTGATGAAGCTGGAGCACGCATTCGCGAAGCCCCTCGCCATTCTTTGGAAGCGATGGGTTCGAATGGTGTGATAAAACTTGTTTTTTCTTCGTCCTCCTTCTTCATGTAGATTTGGTGGTATCACGAGAAGCGGTCGAGGAAGCTTAACATTTCGCTTCCTGCGGCTTGGTCGACTAATGTGTCGATCCTTGGTAGAGGAAAGTTATCTTTTTGAGGCAGGCTTTGTTGAGATCTGTAAAATCTATGCACATTCTCCATTTTCCATTACTTTTCTTTACCATTACAATGTTTGCTAGCCATGTTGTGAATTGCACTTCTCTTATGACTCTTGCATCGAGTAATCTTTGTACTTCGCGCCTTCGCGGCTAGTGTTACGTCTTCAGAGATCTTTCGTAACTTTTGCTTTTTGGTTTGATGTTTGGGTCAATATTCACTCGATGCTCGATAATGTCTCTGTGACCCCTTCTAAATCTTTTGCTAACCAAGCAAAGACGTCGATTGCTTCTTAAAGTCTATTAGTTGCCTTTCTTCTTCTTTTTTTCTAGATTGGCGCCAATGGTAACTTTCCCATGCGTGATCATTGGATTTAGCGTAACTTCCTTGGTTTTACGCTTTGTGACATGTCTTCGCTTTCTTACGTGACTTCGCATTTTTACGTCTCATCTTTGTCTTCGCTCTCTTCGATGGCTAGAACATTCCTCGTCTTTGGATTTGAATCTTTCTCGATATTTCTTGCTTTTGTTTGGTTTCCATGAATTGATATTGGTCCGTTGATTCTTTGGAACTTTCATGCATAAGTATGAGTAATTGATTCTTTGCTTCGAAAATGTTTAAGCTTCCTCTTCCAAAGATTGCGTTATCTTGGTTTGTGCATTTCAACAACATCGAATGCCACTTGTTACGTCCTTGCATTGTTTTGTGTTTTGAAGGATACTGGTAGCACAATTCTTCCGATGGAGTTTATTCTTTTTCGCCGAAGCCCGACTAGCGGATATTCTGCTCTTCCCAAGTTTTGTCTTTTAATTCCCATTGCATCTAATGTTGTTGCGAAGAGTATATCGGTGAGCTGCCACCATCTATAAGGATTTTTGTAACATCCCATCCGTCAATGTTTGCCTCTATGACCATAGCGTCCATATGAGGGTAATCTTTGAGCTTCATGTCCTGTTCTGTAAAGATGATTGGTTGATGTGACCATTTTGTCTTTTTGTAAGGACCTTCCATTATTATTGTGTTGACTCTTCGAAAGTAGTTTCTTCTATCATTGTTTGTTGCGTGCTCCATCTTTGTTACCTCTGCATATTGTCATTATTCTGCCTCTGCTTGTCGTCGATACTGTTGGTGAGGCGTTGTTTTGAGGATTTGTCATGTTGTTTGTTATTGAAACCCGGTTGCAAGTTACGTGGGTGTGTCCATTGTGGCGGAGCTATTGCTAGCGGTTGACAATTGTATATTGGAGGTGGTCCTGGTAATGCTTGATGACTGTAGCTTGGATCAAAATATGCTTGATTGTGTGAAGTGCTTGCTTGGGATAAGAAGTTTATTGATCTACGGTTTTGTGACGATTTGCCTTCTTCTTTGTACTTGCTCGATACTTTTCTTTACCATTGGGCACATTTTTGATGTATGCCCGGCCCCCTTGCCATGGATGATGCAATACATTTCTTCAGGTTTCAAGATTCTTTTTCTCCAAACCTTTGGTTGAATCCTCCTCTTTGATTATTACTGAAGTTTACGTTGTTATCTTGGCTTTTGATTGCTTTGTGCTTGATTGTTGTCTTCGCTCTGCTCATTGTTTATTTGATTTACGTGAAGTGGGGGTTGGTATTGGTTGTGGAATGGTCTTCGCTCTGAGTTGTACTGCCTGAACTGATTGTTCGTTCTTGCTTGATTTCTCTGTGTATTTTCTTCTTCTATTTTTTCCTGTAATCATCGTCTGATCTTGCATACTTCTGGATTTCTTCATATAGTTGCTTGCGGCGGTTGTTGGTCTTTCTCTTTTGAGATCGCGAAGACAATTGTCCGGCTCTGAGTCCTCTTATTGCAGCGATGATAACAACTTCGTCGAGACTTCGGAATCTGTGTTTTCATTTGAATGAATCTTTTGTAATACTGGATTATTGGTTCCTTGGTGTTGCTTGATATCAAACAGTCGTCACTTGTTAAGCCTGTATGTTGAAATCCACGGAAATCGACTAGCAAGGTGGTTCCTGAGTTGTTCCCAATTTTTTTCGAGATCTTGGCTTCAGTGAAGCATACCATTTTTGTGCGGGCCCTTTCATTGCCATTATGAGTGCCTTTGCTAGTGTTTTGTCGTCTCCGCCTCCCGATTCGGCCAATTTGCTTCAAAGCTCATCAAGAATTGTCTTGGATCTGTCAAGCCTTCGTAAGTTGGTATGATGTTGAACTTGAAGCCTTTCGGCCATTTTGTTTGTTTGTAAATCTATTGATAGTGGGGATTCTGGGTCGACTGTGACTATTGCCTTTTCGTTGTTTTGGTCTATCTTGGCTTCGCTGGTTATGATAACTTCAGCGGTCTTGACTGTTAAGTTCTTCACTTAATCTTTTCGGTTACGCCGGCTTCTTCAATTCTTTGCTTTAGAGTCTTTTCTCTTGTTCTAGCCTTGCAAACCTCAAGTTCTTTTTGTTTTTTGACGAGTTCTTCTTCTAGTTCTTGTAGCTTTCTTGCTTCTTCGCCTTGTTCTTTGCTTGGAATAACTTCCTTTGAGATTGTGTCTCCGCTTGGTATTGGTGCTTCATTCTCTGTTGTTGTTGCTTCTTCGGTGATAGTTGCTGACTTGTTCTTGGGTGGCCTTCCCATGATTTCTTGATGGTCGTGGGATAGATCGATGCTCACACAAAGCGGTGGGCGCCGGATGTTGGGTGGATGATCAACGCAACATGTTATTGATGATGATATGGTTTACAAAGTGGCCATTCAACATGGCGATTACAAAGGAGGTCGGGGGTATTTATAGCCCCCTGACTTCGTAGTTGTACAAAAATGTTAAGAATTCGAAATGAACTTCTATGATATGTCTATTCTAGCGAAGATGTTCCCCTTGTCTTCGACATCTTATTCATGGCCTTTGTCTTTGCCACAATCTTCATTCTTCTGGAGATCATCCATCTTCGCAGCGAAGCCGTCTTGACCACCTTCGCTCGCATTTTCAGGGCTTGATCTTGCTTTTTATCTTCTATTGTTGGATTGCGAAGCTGACTCCCCCGCGAAGTCATCTTTTGACCTTCGCACTCTTGTTCTCTTCTTGCTGATAATTTGTGTGCCCTGAAATTATCAAAGTCTGGAGACGAAAGTTTCACATAGAAATCAAAGTTAGAGCCCAACATGAATGTATATTGGGCGTCTTCCTCCGGCACAGCAAAAACTACATCAGCTAATATTACCACCCACTGTGATTGTGTTGAGACAACTTCAATTAATATATATCATAAATACTTACTGCCACCAAGATGCACAGATGTTAGAACATCCCAACTACCATTAGAGGAAATGACACCTCCAAGGAGGAAATGACAACCCAGGATGTTTTGGACTGATCAAAATGGTACAAGTTTCACCCAGAGGACCTACCACCAAGATGCAATGAAGAAGAGCTGGAGCCAAAGCGTCGCCTCAAGCAAAAGGAGTGACACCATAGGCATCACCACTCTCGACAGACGAAACAAAGTCACTACCAGCCTTTGCTGCAGCATTCTTAGATGGTAGCATCAAGTCAAAAGAATGAATCACTGTATTATGTCTCGTTTGGACTTCATTTCAGTCCTAAGTCTACTACTACTATCATTCACAACTTCAGGTGTCAATTCTCATACTTTGAAGATGCTTGGTATGATGGTATGTATTTTGGATATGAGCAAAGGAAGTAAGAAAACACCACAAATATAACATCGACTAATATAAATGATCAAAATAACTTAAAAAGGAAACAAGGATTAAAGCATACATATTTCTAAATGCAGAAAAAACATGAAAGATAACTTCTGCCCCTGAGCAGAAGACATGGGATGCAACAAGTTATCCTTAAAACAAATATGCAAAATACAATGAAAATATATATGATCTAGCCATGCACCATGGGATGAGTTTCCCTACTGCGCCGATGGGAGGCCGAACAAGTTGGCAGATCGTAGAGTAGGAAGAACCATGTGTCTGCGAGGATGATGATGGTGGAAGCATCACCTGCAGTGATGGCTTTGGGAGGACTCCCTGATCGACTCCAAGCTGCTGGAGCCGTGCTTCGATTTTTGTCATCTTCATCTCCACCATTTCCCTAAGTCTAATGACCTCATCTTTGTTGGTGCCAATGAGGCCGGGCGTCGTCCAGACATGCTGTCATGGAGGAGGTCCAAGGTCTCACGCTCTCGATTCCCAAGGTCCAACTTGATTACTTTCTCATGGAGGCTCAAGGAGCGTCTATTGAGGAACTCCTCTTGGTTCTTTGTCTTCTTGAGGCTACTGACATCTAGCGTACTGTTGCATTTCATGATGAGTGCCTTCGCCTCTTCATCGAGGGCCACACCTTTGGCTGAGCTTCACCCTGGCCATAGACCACTACACACAACTTGATGCCACAGAGTGTGGCAAGATCACTAGCTTTTTCTCTAGGCTCTCAACACGTTTCTTATATGTGGCACGCCGAGTAGCGTTGTCGGAGATCAACTGAAGATTCACCTTCTTGCGTGCCATAGCACCCTAGCGATATCCTAGCTTGGCAACTACTAGTAAGTTTATGTAAACCAAAGGAAATGGTTGCTTTGGTGTTGAAAAAGAGTCAGGAGAGCTGCAGTTTATATAGATTTCAAGGAGGACTCTAGAACAACTTGTAGAGGCGAGTTCTATGGAAAGCATTAACTCACTGCCAAAATAAAGTGTATATATATATTTATATTTTTCTACTTATTGTTGGGGATTTATACTTCATAAATTAGTGCATCAATGACAAAAAAAACATTCCATATACGACATGAGCATTTTGTGACAGGTTGCACAATGGTCAAATTGTGTTTAATTACATCATTATTAATTTCCTAATCACACCACTATATTGTGGCAAGCATTTACTGCTGCTGCTGCTGCTGCTACTACTAATAATAATAATAATAACACCTAAGTAACCAACGAAACATATTTCTTACTTCTTAATTGCATTCTGTCACGGCACTATGTGATAGGCTAGATATGTTGTGCTCAAATATCATTTAATTGCTGATAAAGAACCACAAAAAATAACCAAATCACACTTAATCATGATGTCAAGGAAGCCTCACCCCCAGCAGGAAGGAGCCTGACGTCAAATATTGGTGTTTGAAAACTCTACAAAATGTATGTTTCTACCAAGCAAAGAAATGGTTATTCTCAAAGCTGCACTCAATATCAAGGCCGGAGGATGTGATGGCAAACACACTAACAAAGTTGTGCCTGGAAGAATTCTGAGAACAACAAGATCACGAAGCACTGATCCTACAGTAACTGTAGGGTAACAGGATCAACCTCCACACGAAGGTGCAACTTCCTCAAGTCCCCTAGCTAGAAGGCTAGGGGCAGAGACCGTTTGCTTAAATATGTGTCCCTGTCTTGGCCTTATGGAGCATTGTCCTCACCGTCCCCTAGAATAGGACAGATGAGCGTTGGCTTTGATCATTCTGTGTGTCCAAGATAGTTCTTTTATGCCGGGTCCAACGTCCAAGACTCCAAGAAATTTAATTAGATGACGTACGAGTTGGAAGCATAGGACGTTACCCAGGAAGTACAAGATTAAATATCTTAAGGAATTTGTTTCTTTGCCGGTAAAAATAGAACTTTATTGCTGGCCCAGCCTAAAAGCAATGCAAACCTTTCCAGACATATAAAGAACTACATCTGAGGGTGGATGTGGTAAAATTTTGAGCAAACTATTTTTGTCCTTTTTTCCTTAATTGCCTGCTAGTATAGTTGCCACAGTGGAAATCGGTTCTTCCAATGCACTAGCTGATTAATCAATAATGAAGGGTGCCACTAACCTTTTATATGTCTCAATGGAGTTATCCAGGGTAGACACATAGGGAAGCTTCTGGGCCTATATATTGAACATATAGAAGTTATATTGTGCATGCGGAGATGAACTTAGTGGTTCGATCAGATGTTAGAATGAGAGGAAGGGATATGTGTGCATACAAGATTGAAGAAAACAACTAGAGCTGTACTTCTTGCGACTAATTAGGTTACTATGTGTGATGAGAAACTAATTGTTTTGTTTTATCTAAGAACAAATGGGCAAAGTACTTTGCGGAGTTTCTGCAAGCATGTAGTAGGATTGGGAAGAAAAGGGAACAGTGAGAACTTTGGTGACTTCGGGCCTGTGCCCTAAAGAAAAGTATGTGACTGTATTTAACAGTTCTGTTGCAGCCATCAATTGAGATCCGAGAAAAAGGATGGCTTGTTTGGTGCCTCCGTAAAAATAGAAATTGGATTTGGTTTATAGCCTTCAGGTTAGTCTAACATGGTTTCAGGCAGATTGTAATTAGTTACATGATATTTTAAAAGCTGATGTCGAACAGAGATCATATCGCACACTGCAACAGGTTCTTAAGTTCTATAGAATTTACTTTTCTTCAGTGGACAAAGTTACAGTAAATTCTTGTGACAGAATTTACTTTGATTTGGCATACCAATCGGTTTTATCAAATTCATATACCTCTTCACAGCTCATCTTATGCATCTAGAGTCCTCCATTTTGATTTGAGTAGCCATGCCTGATCAACCATCGACGACGAGGAGGTCTGGATTCAATTTAAACCAGATACAGTGCAATATACAGGAACCAGCCTTTTCCATTTGTATGAGAACCCAACTAGTGTTGGAACCGGGCCTGGCCCATCTGGCGCTGCCTCTAGGTTCCTCGGAGCTGGCCCGGCCCATCTGCCGATGCCGCTCCCCACAGGCCCACCGAGCCACAACATACCCGGCCTTGGGCCTACACAACCCAAAAGACTAGAGTCGGGTTCCGATGTGTGACTACGGGGGAGATTGTTGGGGTTAGTCCCACATCGGTGTCGATGGTGGGGAGCACAACATATAAGGTGGGGCAGTCCTCACCCAAAAGACTAGCCTGATGGGTGAGGACTGCCCCACCTTATATGTTGTGCTCCCCCACCATCGACTACCGATGTGGGACTAACCCCAACAATCTCCCCCGTAGTCACACATCGGAACCCGACTCTTGTCGGCTCACACCTTTTCGTGTGGCCAAGGCGTCGGTCAACGAAGGCCCCCCCGCTCTCGTGGCGGGCCGTCACCGACGGGCCCCCATTTGTAATGGGCTTCGTCAGTGTGTGACCTACCGAGATCTTTTCTGGGTTCACGCAGCGGAAGCGTGGTGTGGGCCCATAACCATTGTTGGAACCGGGCCTGGCCCATCTGGCCGCTGCCTCTAGGTTCCTCGGAGCTGGCCTGGCCCATCTGCCGATGCCGCTCCCCACAGGCCCACCGAGCCACAACATACCCAGGCCTTGGGCCTACACAACCCAAAAAGACTAGCCTGATGGGTAAGGACTGCCCCACCTTATATGTTGTGCTCCCCCACCATCGATTACCGATGTGGGACTAACCCCAATAATCTCCCCCGTAGTCACACATCGGAACCCGACTCTTGTCGGCTCACACCTTTTCGTGTGGCCAAGACGTCGGTCAACGACGGCCCCCGCTCGTAGCGGGCTTCGTCACCTGACGGCCCCCCATTTGTAATGGGCTTCGTCGTGTGTGTGACCTACCGAGATCTTTTCTGGGTTCACGCAGGCCGAAGCGTGGTGTGGGCCCATAACCGTTGTTGGAACCGGGCCTGGCCCATCGGGCCGCTGCCTCTAGGTTCCTCGGAGCTGGCCCGGCCCATCTGCCGATGCCGCTCCCCACATGGGCCCGGTTCTAACAACTAGTGCTACCTCTGATGATGTCGATGAACTCTCAGCAGTAGAATAGACAGATTATGGTGTTGTAGAGCTGCTGGCTAACACCTGACATATTGAAATTTATTAGGTGCTACAGTGAACATGGGCAACATTGGAATGAACTCACGCAATGATACTCTTTTAGTATTTTTTTTTTGGTGAAACAAGAGCTTTTAATTACTCTAGTTCTTAGTATGAGAAAAGTTGGCTGCATACACCAGAGAAAAAATAGTGATATGATGCATCCACATGCACTCCGAAGTTTACTATATAGCAAACATGGCTGTGAAATGTATTGTCATTTTCCTTCCCTCCTAACATAAGCAGATTTAAATAGAATAACTGGTTCAATATCCTAGCTCTAGAATACTAGTTACAATAATGCCGCTTTGACATGCTTCAATGCTCCAACCAAAATTTCCATATTAAATTATTTATTTCTTCCACATATCTTTTAAAATGTTTGTTTGTAGATAAAAGTAAGGAAATAATACTTATATAGTACACTGGGATACTCAGTGGTGGATAGATTCATTGAATGACACATGGGATATTATATGATATGGTTTGCTTGGGTCAATATATATATAGCAAATGCAATTGGCAAATGTAGAAGAGCTGACAACCACTACTACAGATTCCTACATACTATGCTAAAAATCTTCATAGCGTGCATAATCCACCCCCTCGTTACAATGCTGATGAAATTGAATCGAAGCTCAGCCTTTTTCAAGGGCAGCTTGGAAGTGCAAGCGGTAAAACCAAGAAGACCCCAAGTATGTCGTGCAGAGTGGTGCCCTATCATGCTGTACATACTGACCAACCTTGACAAAACAGCGCCGTACATTGTGTAGCTCACTATTTTGAACAAAATTTTGTTCTCGGTTACTCACTGTTCGGCATCCAACACCCTGGTTTCTCGTCGATACAAGACTTCTACAGATGGGAGGATGGGGATGGACATGAGGAGGTGGCGAAGGCAGCGGTTATCAACGCCTACGACAAACTCATGAAGGACATGCATTATGAGGGGCGCATCCAGGGCCGTCATAGATTACAACAGAGAATTCGAGTATAAGAAGGTCACTAAACAAGATGCAAGATTGGAGGAGTACAATCTGACCAAGGAGCAATACGTGCAGGTAAATATAGAGAACTAATACTTAGATAGGTTTAATTTCATTGTCTCTTATGTCACATATTTGATGTCGTGTAGGTGGTTCCAAGGTGGTGCACGAGGAGGGAAGTTGCTGGGTGCAAATTGCGCACAGGTGGTGTAGCGAGGAGTTTTGGCAGAAGCACAGGGAGGCCCGGGCACGGCATTTGATGATGCTAGGTGCACCACACCACCAAGGCAACCTTTGTCTCCCGACGTACGCAATTAGATGGGTACACTCAATCCACTTCTTTATTCTAAAAGCTCAAGTATGCAAATTTCTAATTATCCTATTATTTCTTTCGCAGTCTGAATCACATGATGGCGAGTCCTGCACCGAGTTCTCGGCGTGGGCAATGGCCCACAGATGCCCAACGTAGTCCATTGAGCGCTACAACCCGGAGGCCCCGCCCGAGACTTACAGCAACCAGTCCATACACTCCACCTCACTACATAGACGGAGATGTACAAACAGGTCCATGGGCAGGACAATGACCCCGCGGACCATCCCATTGATGGAGAAATCATCATGAGGTTGGAGAAGGGAAGAAGCACGGGTGGTAATATATCGGCGATGGCGCAATCGACCTGCACAACAATAGGAAACTCGCTGGATATTCGAGCAAGTACCTCGAGCTTGAGCCCGGCCATTCATACAGACCGACCGTGGTGTCGGCACTACAGGTTACTTCACCTTCATTATTTGCACTCTAGTACATATGATTTCTTTTCTGTGGTGTTTTTTTTGGTTTTCCATAGCGGTTATTGAAACTGCCACCGAGCTAGGGTCACCATGGCGGTTTTTAGAACCGCCACCATTAATCTATTAATGATGTCGGTTTTTTAAAGATAACCGCCACGATTAATCCGATTAACCATGAAGGTTATCTTTAAATAACCAACACCGTAAATGAAATAAAAAAACCCGAGGAGGGGCCCACCAAGCCCATCCACTAGTTGCTTTACCGCCGCCGCCGCCGCTGATGCCGTGAGCGGAACCCCTAGCCGAACGACGTTGTACCCTTGCCGAGTGTGTCACGAAAGATACAGGCTACCGCCCGGCGTTGCCTAGGTCCATTGAGCCTGCCGCGTCCATGCCGGCTCCACCACACGTATATCCCCGGCTGCGTCCGGTTTTTGTTATGCAACCGCCACGGTTATTAACCGCTGCAGTTATTTTACAAAAACCATCACGGTTAATCCATTAATTGTGGTGTTTTTTGCCTAATGGGGTGGCTGGTCGGGATCCGATTAATTGTCGTGGTTTTCTAAATAATCGCCACGGAAAATCATTTCCAAACACTATGTAAAATCAGCTGTGTACTAGTGAATTGTCCATTGATTTTTAGATACCTTTGCTTTGCGTTATAACATGGGGGTGAAATATTGTACGCCGAGTTGGTACATGAGAAGAGGCGTCAAGAGGAGTCTGATGCGAGGAATGCAGCAACGTGGGAGTATATGAAGGATCCTACTGGAACTCGAACAACTGTGTGTTTCTACAACTTAAACTAGTAATGTGCATGTACATATACATGAATGTGAATCCAAATGAAATTTTGGCTTGAATGCACGATGGTGTGTGCATATGGATATATGTGTTATTGGCCATCGAGCGGTTGTTTTGTTGTAGGGTTTGGAAACCTCACCGTGCAGGGGAGGTGCTACCGAAATTTTGAACTAATAGCATTATCTTCCTGTTTTGACAAGTTTTCATAACCTATCCTAATTCTTGTCTCACACATTGTAATCTTCTTTGTGCAGCACCAGTCGGTGGTGTCAAATAACCCGCATCTAGAAGTACATCAATCTGCGCCTCCACAAGAATCTCCGGCTGAACAATATCACGGTTTCGGTTGGGGGGAGAAAGGCATCCTGGATCCGCGCCGTCCAGTTGTGATAGGCATTAGTGGACTTCTGTGTGCTTTAGTGACATTAGTGGATGCTTTGTGATAGAGTACGTGAAGTATGAATGGTTCTGATGAACTATGTGACATGTGATAAACTATGTGAAATGTTGTGATGAACTATGTGAATTAAGGTTGCTTGAGTGACATATATTTGTGATCTATGTGGACCTGTGAGATATGTGATCTATTTATGCATGTCATAATGTGAAACTGTTATGGAAAAAAAAAAAAACAAAAAATTCTTTGCCAAGTTTATGGCCATAACACTTTCATAAAGTATCCACCTTTGCCGTGTGTCTTTACCATCAGCACTCGTCAAAGAAAAAAAAAAAAAAAATTTGCCTAGTTTCTACACCAGCAGCACTCGGCAAAGAAAATAAATAAATAAAAATTTAAACTTCTTTGCCATGTGTCCTCATGGCAAAGCACTCGGCAAAGAAAATAAATACATAAATTTAAAAGCTCTTTGCCGAGTGTAGCGGCGCGATACACGACAAAGAACGATGTCAAAACTGCCCACCGTTACTGCACTTTTCTACGTCGTGTGCACGTAGGACACTCGGTAAACAACGTTAGACACTCGGCGTAGGCTAAGCCGAGTGCCCGATATTTGACACTCGGAGAAGGCTTCCTATACCGAGTAAACATTGTCGTGTGCGGGTTGCCGAGTGTAACACTCGGCTTATTCTTTGCCGAGTGCCTACGGCACTAGGCAAAGCCCCGGATCCGGTATTGATGGGTACGAACTGGGCTCATTGCACCTTTACAGTCTAGGTTCAACTCATGTTATGTGAGATCGGTGGGGCACGCTGTTAATAAATACACATGTGCAATTGGATAATATATAAAGCTCTTAAGGAACGAAGCATCAAGCGCATACATGAATATATCCCTATGGTTACTATGCTTCCTGCTTCATATCACATAGGGTCACACCACGAAAGTGCACTGGGATAAGTAGGCCTGTGAGGCAGCAGGAACACTAGCGCATGTTTGAGAAGAGAAAAATGCACGCCATTGGAACTTCTGGTTTTCTGGTATCAGTGTTTGCCCACCCACACGCAAGAAAAGGGCAGACGATTTTCCTCGCGTTCGTGTTGTAGTTGTATGTCTGTTTGTGCCGAAAGTGTCCTGGGACCAGAATGCCTGTGATGCACTGCAGTAACAGAGATTTGAAGTGGTAGACATGACACGACACCCTTATATATATACATCCATGCTATCTTGAAACAGCTTGCGTGTGCTCTCTGGATACACAAGAAGGTGTTCACAACATGGTAGAAGAGAAGAGGCGGCGCGGGGAGGAGTCTGATGCGAGGAATGCAGCAACGTGGGAATATATGAAGGCCTATATCGCTAGCCAAGGCGGCTTTTTGTGCTGCCACCAGAGCTATTCCCCCTCCGTAGGATCCTTTTTGAACTCGAACAACTGTGTGTTTCTACAACTTAAACTAGTAATGTGCATGTAAATATACATGAATGTGAATCCAAATGAAAATTTGGCTTGAATGCATGATGGTGTGTGCATATGGATATATGTGTTGTCGGCCATCGAGCTGTTGTTTTGTTGTAGGGTTTGGAAACCTCACCGTGCAGGGGAGGTGCTGCCAAAATTTTGAACTAATAGCATTATCTTCCACTTTTTACAAGTTTTTATAACCTATCTTAGTTCTTGTCTCACACATTGTATTCTTCTTTGTGCAGCACCAGTCGGTGGCGTCAAATAACCCGCATCGAGAAGTACATCAATCTGCGCCTCCACAAGAATCTCCGGCTCAACAATATCACGGTTTCGGTTGGGGAGAAAGGCATCCTGGATCCGCGCCGTCGGTTGTGATAGGCATTAGTGGACTTCTTTGTGCTTTAGTGACATTACTTGATGCTTTGTGATAGAGTACGTGAAGTATGAATGGTTCTGATGAACTATGTGACATGTGATAAACTATGTGAAATGTTGTGATGAACTATGTGAATTAAGGTTGCTTGAGTGACATATATTTGTGATCTATGTGGACCTGTGAGATATGTGATCTATTTATGCATGTCATAATGTGAAACTGTTATGGAAAAAAAACAAAAAATTCTTTGCCAAGTTTATGGCCATAACACTCGCAAAGTATCCACCTTTGCCGTGTGTCTTTACCATCAGCACTCGTCAAAAAAAAAATAAAAAAATTTGCCTAGTTTCTACACCAGCAGCACTCGGCAAAGAAAATAAATAAATAAAAATTTAAACTTCTTTGCCATGTGTCCTCATGGCAAAGCACTCGGCAAAGAAAATAAATACATAAATTTAAAAGCTCTTTGCCGAGTGTAGCGGCGCGATACACGACAAAGAACGATGTCAAAACTGCCCACCGTTACTGCACTTTTCTACGTCGTGGTGCACGTAGGACACCTCGGTAAACAACGTTAGACACTTTCGGCGTAGGCTAAGCCGAGTGCCCGATATTTGACACTCGGAGAAGGCTTCCCTATACCGAGTAAACATTGTCGCAGGCGGGTTGCCGAGTGTAACACTCGGCTTATTCTTTGCCGAGTGCCTACGGCACTAGGCAAAGCCCCCGGATCCGGTATTGATGGGTACGAACTGGGCTCATTGCACCTTTACAGTCTAGGTTCAACTCATGTTATGTGAGATCGGTGGGGCACGCTGTTAATAAATACACATGTGCAATTGGATAATATATAAAGCTCTTAAGGAACGAAGCATCAAGCGCATACATGAATATATCCCTATGGTTACTATGCTTCCTGCTTCATATCACATAGGGTCACACCACGAAAGTGCACTGGGATAAGTAGGCCTGTGAGGCAGCAGGAACACTAGCGCATGTTTGAGAAGAGAAAAAATGCACGCCATTGGAACTTCTGGTTTTCTGGTATCAGTGTTTGCCCACCCACACGCAAGAAAAGGGCAGACGATTTTCCTCGCGTTCGTGTTGTAGTTGTATGTCTGTTTGTGCCGAAAGTGTCCTGGGACCAGAATGCCTGTGATGCACTGCAGTAACAGAGATTTGAAGTGGTAGACATGACACGACACCCTTATATATATACATCCATGCTATCTTGAAACAGCTTGCGTGTGCTCTCTGGATACACAAGAAGGTGTTCACAACATGGTAGAAGAGAAGAGGCGGCGGGAGGAGTCTGATGCGAGGAATGCAGCAACGTGGGAATATATGAAGGCCTATATCGCTAGCCAAGGCGGCTTTTTGTGCTGCCACCAGAGCTATTCCCTCCGTAGGATCCCTCGGAACTCGAACAACTGTGTGTTTCTACAACTTAAACTAGTAATGTGCATGTAAATATACATGAATGTGAATCCAAATGAAAATTTGGCTTGAATGCATGATGGTGTGTGCATATGGATATATGTGTTGTCGGCCATCGAGCTGTTGTTTTGTTGTAGGGTTTGGAAACCTCACCGTGCAGGGGAGGTGCTGCCAAAATTTTGAACTAATAGCATTATCTTCCACTTTTACAAGTTTTTATAACCTATCTTAGTTCTTGTCTCACACATTGTATTCTTCTTTTGTGCAGCACCAGTCGGTGGCGTCAAATAACCCGCATCGAGAAGTACATCAATCTGCGCCTCCACAAGAATCTCCGGCTCAACAATATCACGGTTTCGGTTGGGGAGAAAGGCATCCCGGATCCGCGCCGTCGGTTGTGATAGGCATTAGTGGACTTCTTTGTGCTTTAGTGACATTACTTGATGCTTTGTGATAGAGTACGTGAAGTATGAATGGTTCTCGATGAACTATGTGACATGTGATAAACTATGTGAAATGTTGTGATGAACTATGTGAATTAAGGTTGCTTGAGTGACATATATTTGTGATCTATGTGGACCTGTGAGATATGTGATCTATTTATGCATGTCATAATGTGAAACTGTTATGGAAAAAAAAAAAAAATTCTTTGCCAAGTTTATGGCCATAACACTCGCAAAGTATCCACCTTTGCCGTGTGTCTTTACCATCAGCACTCGTCAAAGAAAAAAAAAAAAAATTTGCCTAGTTTCTACACCAGCAGCACTCGGCAAAGAAAATAAATAAATAAAAATTTAAACTTCTTTGCCATGTGTCCTCATGGCAAAGCACTTCGGCAAAGAAAATAAATACATAAATTTAAAAGCTCTTTTGCCGAAAGTGTAGCGCGCATACACCCACAAAGAACGATGTCAAAACTGCCCACCATTACTGCACTTTTCTACGTCGTGTGCACGTAGGACACTCGGTAAACAACGTTAGACACTCGGGCGTAGGCTAAGCCGAAAGTGCCCGATATTTGACACTTTCGGAGAAGGCTTCCTATACCGAGTAAACATTGTCGTGTCAATGCGGGTTGCCGAGTGTAACACTTTCCTTATTCTTTGCCGAGTGCCTACGGCACTAGGCAAAGCCCCGGATCCGGTATTGATGGGTACGAACTGGGCTCATTGCACCTTTACAGTCTAGGTTCAACTCATGTTATGTGAGATCGGTGGGGCACGCTGTTAATAAATACACATGTGCAATTGGATAATATATAAAGCTCTTAAGGAACGAAGCATCAAGCGCATACATGAATATATCCCTATGGTTACTATGCTTCCTGCTTCATATCACATAGGGTCACACCACGAAAGTGCACTGGGATAAGTAGGCCTGTGAGGCAGCAGGAACACTAGCGCATGTTTGAGAAGAGAAAAATGCACGCCATTGGAACTTCTGGTTTTCTGGTATCAGTGTTTGCCCACCCACACGCAAGAAAAGGGCAGACGATTTTCCTCGCGTTCGTGTTGTAGTTGTATGTCTGTTTGTGCCGAAAGTGTCCTGGGACCAGAATGCCTGTGATGCACTGCAGTAACAGAGATTTGAAGTGGTAGACATGACACGACACCCTTATATATATACATCCATGCTATCTTGAAACAGCTTGCGTGTGCTCTCTGGATACACAAGAAGGTGTTCACAACATGGTAGAAGAGAAGAAGCGGCGGGAGGAGTCTGATCTCAGGAATGCAGCAACGTGGGAATATATGAAGGCCTATATCGCTAGCCAAGGCGGCTTTTTGTGCTGCCACCAGAGCTATTCCCCTCCGTAGGATCCCTCTTTGGAACTCGAACAACTGTGTGTTTCTACAACTTAAACTAGTAATGTGCATGTAAATATACATGAATGTGAATCCAAATGAAAATTTGGCTTGAATGCATGATGGTGTGTGCATATGGATATATGTGTTGTCGGCCATCGAGCTGTTGTTTTGTTGTAGGGTTTGGAAACCTCACCGTGCAGGGGAGGTGCTGCCAAAAATTTTGAACTAATAGCATTATCTTCCACTTTTTACAAGTTTTTATAACCTATCTTAGTTCTTGTCTCACACATTGTATTCTTCTTTGTGCAGCACCGGTCGGTGGCGTCAAATAACCCGCATCGAAGTACATCAATCTGCGCCTCCACAAGAATCTCCGCTCAACAATATCACGGTTTTGGGTTGGGGAGAAAGGCATCCTCGGATCCGCGCCGTCCGGTTGTGATAGGCATTAGTGGACTTCTTTTGTGCTTTAGTGACATTACTTGATGCTTTGTGATAGAGTACGTGAAGTATGAATGGTTCGATGAACTATGTGACATGTGATAAACTATGTGAAATGTTGTGATGAACTATGTGAATTAAGGTTGCTTGAGTGACATATATTTGTGATCTATGTGGACCTGTGAGATATGTGATCTATTTATGCATGTCATAATGTGAAACTGTTATGGAAAAAAAAAAAAAAAAAAAATTCTTTGCCAAGTTTATGGCCATAACACTTTCAAAAAGTATCCACCTTTGCCGTGTGTCTTTACCATCAGCACTCGTCAAAGAAAAAAAAAAAAAAATTTGCCTAGTTTCTACACCAGCAGCACTCGGCAAAGAAAATAAATAAATAAAAAATTTAAACTTCTTTGCCATGTGTCCTCATGGCAAAAGCACTTTCGGCAAAGAAAATAAATACATAAATTTAAAAGCTCTTTGCCGAGTGTAGCGGCGCGATACCTACGACAAAGAACGATGTCAAAACTGCCCACCGTTACTGCACTTTTTTTCTACGTCGTGGTGCACGTAGGACACTTTCGGTAAACAACGTTAGACACTGGGCGTAGGCTAAGCGAGTGCCGATATTTGACACTTTCGGAGAAGGCTTCCTATACCGAGTAAACATTGTCGTTAATGCGGGTTGCGAGTGTAACACTTTCGGCTTATTCTTTGCCGAGTGCCTACGGCACTAGGCAAAGCCCCGGATCCGGTATTGATGGGTACGAACTGGGCTCATTGCACCTTTACAGTCTAGGTTCAACTCATGTTATGTGAGATCGGTGGGGCACGCTGTTAATAAATACACATGTGCAATTGGATAATATATAAAGCTCTTAAGGAACGAAGCATCAAGCGCATACATGAATATATCCCTATGGTTACTATGCTTCCTGCTTCATATCACATAGGGTCACACCACGAAAGTGCACTGGGATAAGTAGGCCTGTGAGGCAGCAGGAACACTAGCGCATGTTTGAGAAGAGAAAATGCACGCCATTGGAACTTCTGGTTTTCTGGTATCAGTGTTTGCCCACCCACACGCAAGAAAAGGGCAGACGATTTTCCTCGCGTTCGTGTTGTAGTTGTATGTCTGTTTGTGCCGAAAAGTGTCCTGGGACCAGAATGCCTGTGATGCACTGCAGTAACAGAGATTTGAAGTGGTAGACATGACACGACACCCTTATATATATACATCCATGCTATCTTGAAACAGCTTGCGTGTGCTCTCTGGATACACAAGAAGGTGTTCACAACATGGTAGAAGAGAAGAGGCGGCGGGAGGAGTCTGATGCGAGGAATGCAGCAACGTGGGAATATATGAAGGCCTATATCGCTAGCCAAGGCGGCTTTTTTGTGCTGCCACCAGAGCTATTCCCTCCGTAGGATCCTACTGGAACTCGAACAACTGTGTGTTTCTACAACTTAAACTAGTAATGTGCATGTAAATATACATGAATGTGAATCCAAATGAAAATTTGGCTTGAATGCATGATGGTGTGTGCATATGGATATATGTGTTGTCGGCCATCGAGCTGTTGTTTTGTTGTAGGGTTTGGAAACCTCACCGCGCGGGGAGGTGCTGCCAAAATTTTGAACTAATAGCATTATCTTCCACTTTTTACAAGTTTTTATAACCTATCTTAGTTCTTGTCTCACACATTGTATTCTTCTTTGTGCAGCACCAGTCGGTGGCGTCAAATAACCGCATCGAGAAGTACATCAATCTGCGCCTGCACAAGAATCTCCGGCTCAACAATATCACGCTTTTCGGTTGGGGAGAAAGGCCGCTGGATCGGCGCCGTCGGTTGTGATAGGCATTAGTGGACTTCTTTGTGCTTTAGTGACATTACTTGATGCTTTGTGATAGAGTACGTGAAGTATGAATGGTTCTGATGAACTATGTGACATGTGATAAACTATGTGAAATGTTGTGATGAACTATGTGAATTAAGGTTGCTTGAGTGACATATATTTGTGATCTATGTGGACCTGTGAGATATGTGATCTATTTATGCATGTCATAATGTGAAACTGTTATGGAAAAAAAAAAAAAAAAAATTCTTTGCCAAGTTTATGGCCATAACACTCGCAAAGTATCCACCTTTGCCGTGTGTCTTTACCATCAGCACTCGTCAAAGAAAAAAATAAAAAAATTTGCCTAGTTTCTACACCAGCAGCACTCGGCAAAGAAAATAAATAAATAAAAATTTAAACTTCTTTGCCATGTGTCCTCATGGCAAAGCACTCGGCAAAGAAAATAAATACATAAATTTAAAAGCTCTTTGCCGAAAGTGTAGCGGCGCCGATACCACGACAAAAGAACGATGTCAAAACTGCCCACCGTTACTGCACTTTTCTACGTCGTGTGGGCGTAGGACACTCGGTAAACAACGTTAGACACTTTCGTAGGCTAAGCCGAGTGCCCGATATTTGACACTCGGAGAAGGCTTCCTATACCGAGTAAACATTGTCGTGTGCGGGTTGCCGAGTGTAACACTCGGCTTATTCTTTGCCGAGTGCCTACGGCACTAGGCAAAGCCCCCGGATCCGGTATTGATGGGTACGAACTGGGCTCATTGCACCTTTACAGTCTAGGTTCAACTCATGTTATGTGAGATCGGTGGGGCACGCTGTTAATAAATACACATGTGCAATTGGATAATATATAAAGCTCTTAAGGAACGAAGCATCAAGCGCATACATGAATATATCCCTATGGTTACTATGCTTCCTGCTTCATATCACATAGGGTCACACCACGAAAGTGCACTGGGATAAGTAGGCCTGTGAGGCAGCAGGAACACTAGCGCATGTTTGAGAAGAGAAAAAAATGCACGCCATTGGAACTTCTGGTTTTCTGGTATCAGTGTTTGCCCACCCACACGCAAGAAAAGGGCAGACGATTTTCCTCGCGTTCGTGTTGTAGTTGTATGTCTGTTTGTGCCGAAAGTGTCCTGGGACCAGAATGCCTGTGATGCACTGCAGTAACAGAGATTTGAAGTGGTAGACATGACACGACACCCTTATATATATACATCCATGCTATCTTGAAACAGCTTGCGTGTGCTCTCTGGATACACAAGAAGGTGTTCACAACATGGTAGAAGAGAAGAAGCGGCGGGAGGAGTCTGATGCGAGGAATGCAGCAACGTGGGAATATATGAAGGCCTATATCGCTAGGCAAGGCGGCTTTTTTGTGCTGCCACCAGAGCTATTCCCTCCGTAGGATCCTACTGAACTCGAACAACTGTGTGTTTCTACAACTTAAACTAGTAATGTGCATGTAAATATACATGAATGTGAATCCAAATGAAAATTTGGCTTGAATGCATGATGGTGTGTGCATATGGATATATGTGTTGTCGGCCATCGAGCTGTTGTTTTGTTGTAGGGTTTGGAAACCTCACCGTGCAGGGGAGGTGCTGCCAAAATTTTGAACTAATAGCATTATCTTCCACTTTTTACAAGTTTTTATAACCTATCTTAGTTCTTGTCTCACACATTGTATTCTTCTTTGTGCAGCACCAGTCGGTGGCGTCAAATAACCCGCATCGAGAAGTACATCAATCTGCGCCTCCACAAGAATCTCCGGCTCAACAATATCACGCTTTCGGTTGGGGAGAAAGGCCGCCTGGATCGGCGCCGTCAGTTGTGATAGGCATTAGTGGACTTCTTTGTGCTTTAGTGACATTACTGGATGCTATGTGATAGAGTACGTGAACTATGTGACATGTGATGAACTATGTGACATGTTGGGATGAACTATGTGAATTAAGGTTGCTTTAGTGACATATATTTGTGATCTGTGTGGACCTGTGAGATATGTGATCTATTTATGCTTGTCATAATATGAAACTGATCTGGAAAAAACAAAAAAAAGTCTTCTCTGAGTTTAGGGCCATAACACTTCGCAAAAGTATCCACCTTTGCCGTGTGTCTTTACCATCAGCACTCGTCAAAGGAAAAAAAAAAAAAAAAAAAAAGAAATAAAAGGCCTTTTGCCTAGTTTCTACACCAGCAGCACTCGGCAAAGAAAATAAATAAATAAAAAAATTTAAACTTCTTTGCCATGTGTCGTCATGGCAAAGCACTCGGCAAAAGAAAACAAATAAAAAAAATTGAAAAGCTCTTTTTGCCGAGTGTAGCGGCGCGATACTCGGTAAAGAACGATGTCAAAATTGCCCACCGTTACTGCGCTTTTTCTCGTCATGTGCACGTAGGACACTTTCGGTAAACAACGTTAAACACCGGCGTAGGCTAAGCCGAGTGCACGATATTTGACACTGGAGAAGGCTTCCTATACCGAGTAAACGCGTTGTCGTGTCGCTGGCGTTGCCGAGTGTAACACTCGGCTTATTCTTTGCCGAGTGTTATTGGGCCTTTGCCGAGTGCCTACGGCACTAGGCAAAGCCCCGGATCCGTAGTGATGGGTACGAACTGGCACTAGTACCTAAAACGCGTTTTCCGTGGCGCGTCGTTTTGGTTTTGCGTGGCGGGCATAGCTGCCCGTCACCAACCAAATGTCACGGTTAATCGCGTGATTAACCGTGGTGGGCTCTGATGCCCGCCACGCTTAACGATTTTGCGTGGCGGGCAGATTAGGATACCCGCCACAGCCAAAAAAATAAAATAAATAAAAAAAAACCCTAGACAGGCCCGCCGAACCCATCACGGGCCCGTCGAGCCCATCTAGGGTTGCGATTGCCCGCCCGCCGCCGCCGAGCACCGCCGCCCGACTCCGCCGAGCGGCTCGGCCGCCACGAGCTTCCCATCAACGGATCCGCCCGCTGGAGCTCCCCATCGACGGATCCGGCCGGGAAAGGGTGCGCCACCGCCGTCGTCGGGGAAGAGGGCGCCGCCGCCGCCGCCCGTCGGGCCTTGCTTCTTCTTTGAGAGCAATGAGGTGGCCGCCCGGTGAGGGAGGATGTGGTTGCTCGCGACGCCGTCGGTGGCCACCGTGGATCCGCCGCCGTGGATCTCGCTCCAGGGAGGACTCGATCCACCGGATCCCGCACTCGACCGTCGGATCCCGCTCGTGGAGGCCGCGGGCCGCAGAACCGAGGAAGCCCGGCCGCCCGTGGGCGCCGCCGCAGCTGCCGTCGGTGGCCACCGTGGATCCCGCCGCCGTGGATCCCGCCGAGGAGGACTCGATCCACCTGGATCCCGTAGCTGCCGTCGCCGAGGAAGGCGCTGCCGTGGAGGCTGCCGCCCGCGCACGCTAAGATCTGTGGAGAGGCCGCCGCCACGTTGTGGCTCACGGACGGAGAAGGGAGAGAGGGAGGAAGACCGGGAGGGGGAGTGTGCGGTTGAGAGAAGAGGGGGCGCATGCAGTTGAGAGAGAGGAGAGGGGAGTGTGCAGTTGAGAGAGAGAGAGAGGAGAGGGGGCGCTTGCATGTGAGGGAGGAGAGCGCCACCGGCGGCTGAGGGATGGAGAGAATGGGAGGCTAGGGTTTTAAGGTGCTATATATATACAAAGAGCAGTATCGGGTTTGGCTTTGGGCCTTGCCAGTTCATGTGGCGGGCGTTTTAGGATGCCCGCCACGGGAAAGATTTTTTGCGCGTAAAAAACCTTTCCCGTGACGGGCAAAAAAATTCCCGCCACGTAAAAAAAAAGCTGGACATGGCGGGGTATTTTCCGTGACGGGCAAAAAAAGTGCCCGCCACGGAAAAGATTTTGCAAGTGCTCGCAAAATCATTTCGTTACTAGTGTGGGCTCATTGCACCTTTACAGTCTAGGTTCAACTCATCTTATGTGAGATCGGTGGGGTACGCTGTTAATAAATACACATGTGCAATTGGATCATATATAAAGCTCTTAAGGAATGAAGCATCAAGCGTATACATGAATATATCCCTATGGTTACTATGCTTCCTGCTTCATATCACATAGGGTCACATCACGAAAGTGCACTGGGATAAGTAGGCCTGTGAGGCAGCAGGAACACTAGCGTATGAAAGAGAAGAAAAAATGCACGCCATTGGAACTTCTGGCTTTCTGGTATCAGTGTTTCTCCACCCACACGCAAGAAAAAGGCAGACGATTTTTCTCGGGTTCGTGTTGTAGTTGTATATCTGTTTGTGCCGAAAGTGTCCTGGAACCAGAATGCCTGTGATGCACTGCAGTAACAGAGATTGAAGTGGCAGACATGACACGACACCCTTATATATATATACATCCATGCTATCTTGAAACAGCTGGCGTGTGCTCTCTGGATACACAAGAAGGTGTTCACAACATGTCATTAGAACATGGAAAAAATGTAGATTTTCAGGAAGTACAAATGCTCGTCATGGTTTTCATGTTCTGTCCAGGCTATCCGACAGCCATCTATTCCACTTCACTTCAACGTGCTGGGTATGGATCCTTTCCATCACACCAAAAACTCTTGATAGAATCGACCAAACATGATTAGAACACGCTAAAGCACAGTAACAAGCACTATGAAGTAGAAACTCAGTGTACACGGAGGATTGGAATATTAGGCAATTTTGTGATTAATTTTATCATTTAAATTAGGAGGACATGTAGTCCTCTGACATCAATGTTTAATTGCACATCATACCAAATAACTCCAAGATAGACAACGGACATTTAAATAGTGAAACATATCAAAACTGCCAGTCTGTATCCAATATGGTTCTCCTGTATCTGTGTGCGTGCTGCTTCACTACACAACATCCCTCATGCTATCTGACCTTTGTGAGCCACTCCTGTGGAACAAATTAACCTGAGGTGTAATTGCCTCTGGATTCCTTTTTTGCTACTGCTCTCTAGTACACTAGCATGCGATTTCTGAAAAATTCAAGTGCAGCATGTGCTGTGTCTGAAAAGTTGGAGTACACTAGCAGAGTTCTGGATAGTATGGAATATTATGATTTTATTACAAAATTTTGTGGAGATCAGGTGCTGAATTGATGATGGACAAACTGATAAAAGTGTAAGCATCCTTGCCCTCAACTACTTAGCTGCATAACTTCGTGATTATACACTATCAGTGGGGTGGCCTCATGCAGGGGCAGGTGGTGCTCCAGCCACCCCTGTATACCCTCAGAGCTTAATCGATCGACTCTTAAGGGCTGAACATGCTCAGTTGGAGGTACAAGACAACTCCAGCTCATCAGGATTAACACTAACAAAGACAACTAGCTGTCTTCCTTTCTTGGTGCGCCAAGAGAGCTGTTCGGGCCAAGCAAAAGGGCCACTAATTGGCCATTCTATCTGTTGGACGCCAACCTCGTTCTCTCTCCTGATTCAGAAACTCCATTCTCACTTCATCCAAAGTACAAACGTGCTCTTGCTACATCTTTCCTCCATGAATCAGTTATTTCAATGGACCAAATCAGAGCCGAAGCTCCATTTGGATCCATTGAAGATTGCTGTTCCTTGCTACAGTGCATCCTCAACCACCCCTGTTGAAGGCTATTGCAGTAGTGTGTTCCAAGCTTGGTCCTGGCGCCTCCCACACCTATCGATGTAAGCTCCGTCATCTGATTCTCTTGAACACAATAGATCTAGAAGCATTGGACAGCGCGCAGTATGGTTTTTAGTTGTTTATGTAATGTTATTAGTATTCTGCTATGTATCTTGGAGTCCAATATATAATCCTCTAGTCAGTCTAGTGATGAGGAACAGCATATAGTCATACTCACAACATTTAATAAGTGGAAATCTCCAGTCTTCACAGCATTTATCATACTGACCAATGTCCTGGTGCGGTGGCGCCTCATGGTGGGTAATATAAAGGTGATGACAACTGCCCTACATGGAGGGTACGTTAGCTTGTATTCAACTATTTCAGTGCCAGTTATGCCACCATGTAGATAAATTGTCCTAGCATCAAGTTGAGTTTCAGTGAATTGAGGTAGCATGGAAATATGCATATATATCAATTTGATGAAACACACAATAACATGGAAATTAGTATTTGATCTAGTTATAATAGATGAAGAAACGTAATGTAGCATGAATGTGGTTTTCTCAACAGCTCTTGATACTACTTGCTAATGTTTATTAATATAGGTTTCAGCAAACCAAGCCTGTGCCATTGAAATATGACGTACGCATAATCAGATGCATTCTTGTAACTTAACAATGCTGAGCATAGCATTTAACTCTGTCCGAGCGCTTGAATTTTATCAGCTTTTTATTCTACAAACAGTTAGTCAACCTTTATCCGCAGAGATTTCTAGCTTACAAATTGTGACGTACTTCACTGATTTGTAAGCTAGAAATTTGTCATCATAGAGGCCATTTCAGAGGATTGAAGAACAACAGTGAGGTATATAGGAGGATCTTTCATAAGAAATGGCTAAATAAAATATGGATTGATTTTTTTAGTATACGGGGCTTTCATCAATGCTTAAATATTGCAAGTTGCAACAAAGAGCAGAAAACTCCTAGACACAAACCAGGACATGAAAACGTCAGTTCACAATGTCGTTCAGAGCTTTTTTTTTAGAGAAAAGGGATCACCCCTGCTTTTTCATTGCAAAAAGCATTACATCGTCTCAGTTTATTGCAACAAAAAAGCTTTATTTTTATATATATTTGCTGAGCTAGTGCACCCACTACTTTATTCTTGTCTCTCTTTACATATGTCTGAAAACTGTTGAAGACGATATGGAGGAAGCAAGATGGCTTTTGCATACGCAGTCTATTTAGATACTGGATTACATGAAAAACTCTAGATTGTAGGTTCATTGTGCTGCAGGCATCAATCTCTGTATCGTCACTTGATACACTTCCTCAGTTATTAACACCAATTGAGTTGATCGTCGCTGTAGGTGGCATTAAATTGGGTGCATGACGGTCACAGTAGCATGCATTTTCGTAGTGGCTCTCAAACCTATCAATGGAGACATAGACTTTGCTCTCTCAACATGTAGACAAATAAACTGACTGAATTTCTGCACTCACCCCAGCTAAGCCAAATAAACAATAGTACTTCGCCGAACAAGCCTATTTACACGGTTTATAAGGGCACTCACAATGCAGACACTATCATAGAGATTAAGATTATTTATTACATCGGGTCTTGTGGACTTGGAGTTCAAATAAGACTTGGAGGCTTCGTTTTTTTCCATAAATATACTGCCACATCAGCGCCACATCATCAAAATGCAATAAATATGAAGGTAATAAATAAGCTTAGACTCTATGATAGAGGAGATGGTGGGGGAGTCGCAATGCCGGCGATTAGGGGTCGAGAGCAGCGGGAGGCAGGAGATCTGACAATCTGGTTTTAGCAGCTGGCAGGCCAGGGGTGGTGGAATTTTTTAGTTAAGTCGATGAAAAGGCATGGGTGGAACTTTTTATTTCAAAAATGTGGGACCCCACTTATAACTGGGCCTCGCCAAGACGTTGAACGCGCTCTTTCTGGCCGTAAAGCCTCATAGGTCGTGTCATAGCGTCAGTACTAGATGTTTACTTTATGTAATATATAGACCTAAAAATCTTTTTACCAGAATAGTCTAGCGATGGCTACTAGTTTGACCTCCTTGGGCGCTCAAATGACACAATCAACCCGTCTCACGTCGTCTCCATCGGGGCAACTCGGGGGAGACCTAGGCACCCCCGCCGCCGACCACCCACCACACTCTCCCCTTGCTTGCTGCCGCATGAAGCAGCGGCCGGGAAGCCCGCGGCTCCCTCGCTATGATGGCGTCCGCGAGGCCCTAAGTCACGCACACCAGTCCACCAACAAAGGTCACACATTCCTCCTTCCTCGCCAATGGATGGACGCCGCGCACCCCACGCTCCCTCCCGCCTCTTCCTTCGCCAATCCACCCCGTCCCCCAAACCCCTAGCACCGCTGCCGCTGCCGCTCAAGCGTAAGCCCCCGCCCCCTCCCTCATCCCCCTTGACCCCTTCCTTTGAACAAAGTCGAGCGACCTCGCTGCCGGTGATGGTCGGGTGGCTCGCCGGAGGCGGATCCACGCCACTGCACCTAGACCCGCCACCTCCGGTCCCGGATCTGCTCGGTCGCTTGCCCGGTGCGCCGTGGGATGGGTGCTGGCGACGGCACAAAGGGGCGGCAACGCAGGCCGCCTACCACCTCCCCCACGCGGATGAAGGCACGGTGCGCCATGGGCTCCCTATGCGGCAAAGACGCCCTTGCTGTCCCCGAATGAGCTGCTCGGGGCTCAAAAAGTGGGGGCGCATGTTGTGTTCCTTGACTCCTCGCTCTCGCCCCCAATGCCGCTCCCCCACCCATCCGCAACTACTGGGCACGCATGGCAAGGTTGTACGCAGACCAGGCCAGAGCGCCGTCGCCCAGGTCGTGTGGCGCATTTGTCCATGGATTGAGGAGCTCGGCGAAAAGTTGTGCACAGCTTGATCGTGGCGGCCGGCAACGACACCGTCGGTGCTGTTCACCTTGTTGGAGGCGTCAGTGTAAATTCCTCACCCAAGTGAACCTTCGGCGTCGCCTGGTGCTCCTGGTGGCGGCGTTGCTACTCACGTCGGCGGAGATGGAGGGACCTATGCGGGTCGCGCGAAGATGCAGCCCTTCGTCGTCCTTGTTGATGCTCTCTTCGTGTCCAGCTACAAAGTCGTGCTTCTTCCATTCGGTGGTGCGCCATGTGTTCGACGGAACGCCCAACCACCAATGAGGATGCGTGCGTGTCGGTGCGCGCCTCCCATCATCGCAGGGCGAGTCTCATTGGGTCTACGATGTGTGGTGGCGGCGGCGCTGTCGGTGCGCGCCTCCCCGTCATCACGGGCGAGTCCGAGCGGCTCCACGGCGTGTGGCGGCAAGTGGCAAGAATCAGGCGCGCCTCCCGTCGTCGGGGCGGGTCCAAGCAGCTCTGCGACGTGTGGCGGCTACCGGTGCTTTCGGTGTGCACCTCCCGTCCAACGGGCGAAGTCCGAGCGGCTCCACGACGTGGCGCGGCATATGGCAGCGACAGGCACGCGACAACTAGCGACCTCGTCCGATGGCATGTTCGGGCAAAAGCTCGCCCGGCCGGATTACTCTAGGCCAGTGACTAATCTCCTTCTTGAAGGCGTCGTTAAAGAACCTACTGTATTGCTCCTACTTTGGCCACACCGCTCAACTCCTTAGCACGAAGACTTGGGCGAAAGCTTTTCCAAGCTCTGTGACGATTGCTTGGCTGATGATGGTGGTGTCGTCTCGTCATCCACCTCCTTGGAGGCATCGTTGGAGAGTTCATGCGTTCGGGCGTTGTATCTTTCGCTCTTTCTTTTGTGTATTTGTGTGGTGCCTTGTATGGTTTTAGTCGGTTTTACAGCATTAACTGGGCGACCGGGTTCTTCCTGTTCCCTAAAAACGGGGACTTTTTTTTTTGAAATATAAGTAGGTGGGAAGCCCCGCAAAAAACCTCCTTGGGCGCTCATCTAGCGCTTTCTGTAAATTCTAGTCCTTCTAATACTAAGATCCAAACACTCGTAGGTATTCCTAAAAAATAACTGGACCTCAAAACTGCGACCAGTACCATAATATAATCTGAACCCCTGGCCCAAGAAAATGACTTACTCTTGTCACGTTGTCGTGGCTTATTCTGACTCAAGTCATGATCGCCGTTTTCGTGCAAGACAATAACAATACTACGTACGTATAGTATATATATTCTCTGGCCTGCCTATATGTCCGTCCGTATCAACGAAGTCATATATCTCGCCTCGCCGTCAGCTCCACCGCGTGCGATCCACGATCGATCTGTTCCTGCCTCCACCTCCGTCGTCGACCATGTCATCTCCTGGGGGAGTCGTCGTCATCGTCGATGGCGCCATGGCTTCTCAACGCCTGCCGCAGCTTCACATCTCTCCGGGCGCGTCAGGTGACTGCACGCATCTGCTGCGCATCGAGGGCTACTCCACCGCCAACCGTATGGTGCAGAAAGACGAGGGCATCGAGTCCCGCACCTTCAGCGCTGGCGGCCACAAGTGGCGGCTGCGCTTCTTCCCCAACGGCTACGTGCCCGGTGCGGCTAGCGCCGTTGAGCTCGAGCTCGTGAAGCACAAAATCGACGGCAACGTGGTGGCCGCGTACGGGCTCAGCGTCCTGGACCGTGACGGTAACCCGGCCTTAAGCTACAGCGTCGGGCCGCAGCGGTTCAACCGACACTGCAGGTACAGGCACCGTGTGGACGTCCTGGTCACGCCGGAGGAGCGGCAGGCGGCCTACGCCTCGTCGAGGGCGACCACGACACCCTCGCCGTCCGGTGCGACCTTGCCGTGACGAGGTTTGACAAGGAGTCCCGCCTCAAGTGGTATCTAAGGAAATTGCTAGATTAAACAACCATTGCGTTGTGTTACCTGCGTTGTCAGAGAAACGGCACGCGGACGTGCTGCTAGATTATTCATGTTCTCCGAACTTTTGTATATGCCTATATTGCAATGATAACTTTGTGTTTTATTATTACACTTTTCCTATGTATGTGTCGCCTGATTTTTGTCCTCCGTTCAGGCGACACGTGTTGCGCTACATTCCATGCGTCTGTCGACGCCCGTCCGCCAGGTCATGTTTGTTATCGGGTCAAGGAACTGCACCGCTAATGGTTTAACCCAGTCACCGAGCGGTCGCCTCCTCTCCCATTTCTCGCCACGTTTCGCCTCCCTTCTGTTTGGCTTCCGCCCTGCGTCTCGCCTGTGCTCCTCATCGGGCGATGGCGAGGCCCCCTCTCCCCGACATGCGGCTGCGGCGATGTCGGCTGCGATTGGGGCGCCGAGATCCACGGCTTCGAGTGCGGCGGCGCTGCTCCCCGGGCGCGGATGCTCGGGGGAGATTCCTCGGGCTAGGGTTTTCGGGCGCCACCATTTCGATGTGCTGCGGAGATAGCTCGGGCGAGCTCGTGCTTCCCCTCACGGATTGCTGCCGCAGGTTTGTATTCGATTCCACTTTGTGGTGGTGGTGTAGATTTCGTGGTTCTCAGATGTGTTGAGGGAAGGGGAAAGGTGCTCGTCCCCGTCGATTACGTCGTCGTCACTTCGATTTGAGAGGCGACCTTGGTTCTCTGCCCTCCCCGTCTCTCGTGTGTCTCATCCACTCGATTCGGTTTTTTGGTTGGATTTGGGGTTTGTTGGGTTGTAGATGTGGATTTGGTAGCAACCCAATCCATCTAGCAGGCAGTGGCCTCCCCCGTCATTGCCAATCTGTATTGCTGCCCTCTCGTTGTTTCATTCCATTCCTCCTCGGTCAGTCTAGCGTAGGTCTCGCCTCGCCAAGTTGCGCACAATGACGATTTCGTTGGCGAGTGGGTTCAGTTCGTAACATTATGCCATCGTAGATTAACCACATGTTCTCCTTTTTCTTTGATTCAACGTGCCTAGGATTTGGTCCGTATCCGCAGGCGATGTTCTCTTCCTCACGTTGTTGTTGGTTGTTAGTTCTTTCTTGCGTTGTTCCTCTCCCTCATCTCGTTCTTTGGTGATCCGGGAGAACGAACGGATCTGTGGTGATTTGTAAGGGATTCAGTTGCGGGCATTCTATGGAGGTATGATGTTTTCCTCGTTGCTGCATTTCTGAACAATCTTCGCTTTAACCAACCTTTTGAGTATCACTCCTGGTATTTACTTCGCTCCTAGGATTGTTGTATTAGCCTCGCTAGACTACGGTATGTTTGGTTCACTCATAGACACCGCAACACACCATGTCGGTATAGCGTTGAAATAATATGGAGGTATTGACATGTTGTTTACCTCTGTATCTGATTTTCTTTACGAGAAAAGAAGAGAAAAAGAGTATTTGCCTGGCATGACTGCACCGACCTCTGCATCGGGGTCTGGGCTGTATCTCCTCTGTCTTTCTGGGTGATCTCTTAGTCCTAGAGCTAGTTGTTGCAGTCTTTGGGATTGTATAATCTTGTACCTATGCCTTATTGTAAAGATTTGGTTCGTTCATGGTCTAATGCTAGAATGACAAACATATTGAGATTCAGATGCGTAGACTTAAGTGTGCTGCTCGTTGCTGATTTACTGCTGCAAGGTTCAGGTCTTGTTTTAGGTTTATGCCGATCTGCCTTTTTTAGTTGTGTCGCCTGTTCCATGAGAATCGACAAGCGCTTACTTAGTTGTTGCTGCAAATTTGTACTGAATGTGCCATTGCGTTTTCAAAGGTTTTAGAGAATTATTCTAATGGAATAAATTTTGTCATTCTCTAGCTGACAAGAAATTGTGTCCGAACTCCTAATTCAGGTTCAATAGAAGAACATCCTTTAGGCTTTAGCAACGAGGGCGACGAGCATAATCAGGTAAAACCTCTCTGTCCACTCGTGCTATGTAGGTCCTCGGCTCCCCACATCATCTCGTCTCTCCGATTCCTGCGGGGGTGCGTGGAGATCCTTAGGCTCCCGCAGATGCTAGTGGCGTGGTTGCTGCTGAGCTATTACTGCCCCTGCAACAATAGCTGCTCTCTGCACCATTGCTGAACCTCCGTGCCTTGAGGTCGTGCCTTGAGGTCGGTGCATGCTGCTAATCCTGGAATAGAGAATAGTTGCTTGCTTGCGTGAGCCACGTATTGTAATCAATGCAAGAATACTATTATTGGGAAATTTGCACTTGAATTGTTTGATTAAATGCCTATAAGAACACCATTTAAATTGTTTGATTAAATGGCTCTGCATATGTCCTTGTTTCTCTGCTTCTTTTGTGATATTCTCTTCTTCTATCTGCACTTTAGTTTTGTCATATGTGCGTCTGCCTATGTTTTTGTGCAGCAAAGCAGTTGCATCATGGCACCTGAATGGAGCCTATTTTTTAGGACATTTTTAATGTAATCCTTGTTATTAGATGCTTTCTTCATCATCCCTTTAATTGTTCTTCCACTATGATTTGTCTTTGTCTACTGAATATATATTGTTAAATCATCCTTGTATCGGAGAGAATGCAGAGCATGTGGAGTTGTTTGGAGTGTACCGGTTCATTTGTTTTTCTTGTTAAAAATATGCTCCTTTATTCCGAGGCCCTTGATTTGATTGAACTCATCAATCTCTATAAAGAGTGTACTGAAGGATTTGGAAAAATTACAAACAACTTTGTGTTCCAAGAGTGGTTCACCGGATTTGCTCAAATCCAAATCTTGGGTTGTTCCATTTCTACAGTCCTGATTCAAGATATTGCATTTTGTGTAAAAAGCAATCTGTATGGATTACATAATGAATAGATACCGCAATAAAGTGGTTGCATTCCGTGTCAACTACTAGTAAAGAAAAGTTTATGATTGAAGGAACATGTGACATGGTTGCATCATAAAGTCCACAACAATTTATGAAAAAAACTAAGCTAGGATGGATGACACTTAACGATGGTTGGTGGCATTTTACTTTCATTTAGCTAAATGTAGGTAGCAAACTTTCTCCACTAGTTTTCCAGTAATGCTTTGCTAAACTTCACCAATACAGTACCATCCCAAGCAACTATGATGTATCCATTTGTTTGTCTCTTTAAAGCTTGAAAGGCAACTACTCCATGGCATGATCTTGGATGGAAATGCAAAGCAAGGTCTATAGATTTGCTAGATCTTGGTTCTGCTTTGAATTACAAGCTATACCATCCTGGATTCATCTAAATTATCTATATTTCAGCTGATGACACTGTCAAATGACAATGAACTATAGTGGAGCATATGCCACTAACTGCCAAATTTGATTTTGTCTCTTCCAATCATGTTTGTTAAAGAGTTAATCGCACTCTCCGCATCCGAAACATAAAATTGCAAACTGGAATTATGTAAATTGCAAATAATTATATCCGCAAATGTATCTGTGAGTATGTGCAATTTAGTTTTATGAGCTTGTTTATTAATTTTTTAGCCTAAGAATAGTCAACTTTCTCTCGCTCCGAAAAGCAATTTTTGGTGAATCATGGTTAGTTGAAAGAAGCCTGTCTAGGACCCAAATTTTAGGCGTGTTCTACCGACAACATCCGTAAAGCATATTGGTGAATCATATTGGTGATTGGTTTGAACTCATGCCTGTCTAGGACCCTACCCAAAGATCCAACATCCCCTATATTACTCATGCGTGTGTTTGTTATTTATCCGGGATATGCGAACCAATGACAGTAGGTAACATGGAATAGGAACCTACTATTTGTTAGCTGCATCCACCAATTACTGATTGGTTTGAACTCTTCTCTTCTACAACTTCAACCCAATGAGATGCGGTAGCACTAGTAGCCTCGCTTATGCTTGCTGTTATTTTTGTAAGCGTGGATGGGCAGCGGCGGTTCCTTGACTAGACATTATGCTCTGATTAAAGCATATACATTGTTTCTCTGTGTTTGGACAACCAATAGAATTTAGGAATAGGCATCCTTGTTTTTATGTCTCAAATTGGATTTTTTTGTTGACTTTTCTTTTGGGGAAATTTGGTGATCCTGCATACAGTAATATTCTAGACAAACTAAGATTGGGAATTTAGACTCGTGGCCCGCTTGTGTGAGGATGGGTTTTGTTCATGCATTTGCAAAGTCTCGACCCATCTATATTACTACTTGCTCCTATTGCCATGAATGACTTTGCTATCTTATAATTGCAGCCTATAATAATGTAAATTACAAGTCTCTAGGAGTGCAATTGCAGTTTTGAGTATATGTAATATGTTGGTGCTGAACCATTTGCCTCATCGTTTTTTTTCCTACTAGATGGCTGCAATTTCCTCTTACTAATGAGTCCGCAGCTTCCGATGACGTTGCCTGTGATGATCTTCTTTGTGTGCTCTGATGATTTCCTTTTGTTTTCCACTACCACTTGCTTATGATCATTGTCTATGATGCCAATAAACACATGACTGCAGTCTGAGCTTGTGTTTACTGCATGTGAAAAGCTATTCCTTGTAAATGAAAAGGCTATCCTTTATCTGAAACTATAGCTCCTAATTTGTATCTTACTAGTTAGTATCCATTTCTTGATTGCACATTTGTAAGTAGTAAATTGCACACTTAAAGTACTGCAATTATAGTGCTCACCATGTGCAATATTCAGTCTTTATATATAATGAGGCCATAGTTATATATAAGACTGTCTAGGCCACCATTACTTTTGTTGGCTTTGAAGATGTGTTTCAGACACCAGGTCACACACTATGTTTCCATAGGAAAGAAATTGTGATATGTCCTATAGAAAAAGATGTCTCTTGGAAGCGAGCTCAGATTTAGAATTTAGTGAATTGGTGGATAATAAGCTGCTATGAAATATTAAAAGCATTTGTATTGTCCACTTGCTCCTAGCTACTGTGCCATTACTGATTTCTTAGTTAGCAGTGGCATTAGCTACTAGCTATTGTTCTATTGCTGATGTTTGTGTTGCTCTAAATAAGCTATGTAACTTCATCCTTTTGTTCATCCTCAGGAGACGCCATGTCAGATGCCTAGTAGAGGTGGTGGTAGTGCTGCACTTGATGGCCTTGGTTTGCTTGCTATAGGCCAACAGGGGCAACACCCTCTTTTCTCCCAGGTCATACGCCCCCTAGCGTTTTTTGAAGGTACTACTTGTAAGTCCAAAGTGTTGTTATTGTTGTGTGAGTTTCAGAGGGCTTTGCATTGCTGGCAAGTAAAACATTCGAGACACAAATTACAATCACCGATAATGTAAATTGTAGATATTAGGTGCTGCAATTGTAGTTCTCAGCCTTTGCAATTTTAGATCTAGGCATAATTTAATTTAAGGTCTGGAAACACATGTCTAGGAGAGGAATAGAGTAGTCCACTAGGACCTTCATTTCTGTCTCTAGGCCCTTTTCCTAGTGCCATACCAATCCCACCCTCTGTTCTTATCTGTGGTATTGGCTGGAGGTACATGCTAAATTATTACCAATTTTAGTTATGAGGACATGCAATGTATCCCTTTTTTGTTGAAGTGGTTGCCTATTAGTAAGGAAATGTCTCCTCCGTTATTTGTCTTTCCTATAGAAAGATCTGTGGACTTTGTGGGGAAAGAGGGTGGCCGCCGCGGGCAGACCAAGACTTTGTGGTCTGTGACTTGTATTCTGTGCTAGTAAGCATTATGATTTTCCGCCTCTCCTCCTCCTCTAGGGTTCTCGATGAGCCTCTCCTCGTCCTCCTATAGAAAGCTCTGTCCCTTGTTAATCTGTGCCACGTTAGACCAATATCTCTGTTATTTGTCCTTCCTATAGAAAGCTCGTCCCTTGTTAATCTGCGCCAAGGTAGGCCAATAGCTCTATTATTTGTCCTTCCTATAGAAAGCTCTGTCCCTTGTTAATCTGTGCCATGTTAGACCAATATCTCTGTTATTTGTCCTTCCTATAGAAAGCTTTGTCCCTTGTTAACTGGTGGGGAAAGAGGGTGGCCGCCACGCGCGCTAGGGTTCGTCGGAGCCGGCGAAGCTAGGGCGAACTTGCCCCGCCAACCGGCTCTAGCTCGCCTCGAAGCTCTGGCGAACCCTAGCGCCAGGCAGGTGGTGGCTGCTGGCGGGGGAGTGAGGGTCGAGTCGATGGCACGGGAATGAGAGTTGGCGAGAGGGTCTGTCCCCCGGGCTCGCACTTGTGACTACCCCGACCGACCTTTAGGTGCGGGCATGATTTTATCTTTGTAAAAGTGGCAGATCCTCTTCTTTGTGGTCTGTGTTGTCTTCTTTCATTTGTGTTTCTTTGATGGACCTAACACATCTTGGAATCTATTTATTGTGATATGTGGCAGTCTAGAAGCTGAGCAAGAGAAGATGAAGGATGGTGCCTTTGACGATGTCTTGAGAGCAGCTCAGGTTTGCATTACATTCAGATCTCACTGTTATTTTGAGACCCATTTCTCATAGCAACTGTCATTTCCCCCATGCTGATTTGGACATCGGATCAATTTAACAATAATATGCAGTTCCATTTCTTTTATTGTGCTCACATCGTTTACATTCAATAACTATGGAATTTTAATGAATGTGACATCTGTGCAAGTTTCATGCTTGTCTTAAATTTATAGCTCAAGGTTCATGCTTGTATCTGCTTATGATCTCTCAAAACTTCGCCACTTTGTTTAAATCTGCAGTCTAGAATGTCTTGTAATTCTCATAGTCCTGACTCATGCTGTTTGCGAGAGTTTTGAAAACATGAAGCCACAATAGATTAGTACAAGAAGAACTAACATGTGAACTGAGAAGTTGGCCGCAAGTGTATTTGTCAATTTATAAATTCAAGAATATAAATTGTCAAGCACCACCTGAGTATTTAGATGATGGGGAGTCTGTCTTTGTGGCAAGCAGTCAAGTCAATTTTCTGCAATGGTTCTGCAACATTCTGTTGAGCAGATTGTGTGTGTAGTGGTCTGACTTGGTCTCTTTGTTTTTTGATTTTTTTTCCATTGGGTCGTCTTCCTCTAGAACATATATTTCGAAATTGCAATGAGTACTAGTGTAAATTGCAGTTATATAGAACTGTGACTTTAGTTGCCTTGCTATGCAATAAGTTGATTTAACTTTTACCTGAAGAATAGAATTGGCATTTTCAATAGTTCTTCTTGGACCATAACATTTTGAATGTTTGTATTGAATCTGTAGTAACTCTTAGGTTTCATTTCTAAATATCTTACCAATGCACCATGCATATCAAAATACAAGTGGATTAGTTTAGAAAGTTGTGGTTGTTTGTGATTTCTCGCTGGTAGGAATGACGTTCTTTCCTTTGCAGAGCTGCATGAACCACTCATGCTATCGAAATGCTAAAGCAGTTCATTTTAAAATCTAATTTTGTCGTCAGCGAGGCAGATCTGAGCTGTTGGAATACCATTGTAGGACAAGGATGGCCATGTGGTGATGATTGCTCTTAGGCCTATCAGTCCCAAGCAACTCATTATTGGGCTAAACAATGTTGCCAGTAGGGTCAATAGTGTAGATAAGTTTCGAGGCTGTAAGCCTAAACAGAGACTTGTAGTACAATCCTTGTCTCATTATTGGGCTAGATTTGGTGTTCAGTTCTTGAAATGGCTTTCAAACATGTGAGATGAGTATGTTTTCTGCATATAATTTTATATTTTATATATTGAATGATGTTTGAGTCCAACCCTGAACTTGTATTTTGTGCGCTTTGACAGGCCTTAGACATGATCATGTTTGAGAGCTTGACCGACAAGAGCAAGTTAGATGCACAGCCAGAGCTGTTCAGGTAATTGCACACAAAGCTATCTCTTTGCCGGAGCTAGACACTAACTGAATGTGACATTTGCCTTCTTTGCCGTGAGTAGCAACAAATGTTTATCTTTGTTCTTATTAATATGCACCCTAGATAAACAGTCGGAGCTGTCCGGAAACTTATTTCAAATGCTTGCAGAAATTGACTATTGGACCTAATTTTGTGCAGAAACTCCCTTTATGCAGGTCATCAGTTTAACCATGTGCATTTGTTTGTGCAGCTTGCTGACTCAAATGCCATGGAGATAAAGAGGAAGACAAATTAGTGGAATGGCAGATTCAAGCTAAACAAAGTAAGCCAAACTCATAGTGTCTGCTGCATTATTCTCTGTTTTGCATAGGGTTAGACAAACTTCTATGTCACACTCATCTCATCAGATGCTGTAGCATTACTCCATAGCACAATCTGGGGATTTGTTGCTGTTTGTTATACTTCGTAACTTTCACCCTCTGTGTGTCTGCACTCGGTATTATAACGTAATTATTGAGTCATAAATGTTATAGCAAGTATGGTGATATAGTACTACTGCATAAGCAAGTACGAACCGGTAGATATCAGTATCCATCTGTTGTTAGTACGCCCGGGACTCGTTTCTCAGAGTTTGCAGTACAGATTGGGCATTAAGTCATTAACATATATGTTAAGATAGTATAGATTGGTCATTAACATTTATGCCAGATTCTTAATCTACTTTGTTTGTGAACCTGCAGAAAACTGAAGACATTCAATTGCTGGGACCTATTCCGGCAAAGAATTCTCTTTTCGAGCTGCTACCATTTGCTGCGGTGATGACTCTCAGATCATCATCAACCATCCATCAGCCCTAGCTGCTGCCATTTATCAAACAATCTTGTGCTTTTTTTTTTTTCATTCGTTATTCCAATAATCAATGCATATTGAGATTGGCATTCTGAGAAGCCAACTAAGGTGTTCGGTGCTTATGATTTCCAATCTGAATGGCTATGTAATGATCTCTGCACTAGAATTTGGATTCTGTAGTATCATGTACTAAATCATGTACATACCCCATGGGTACCCATGGGTGCAAAGCACGGATTGTGTTGGGCAAATGAGTGGGGTTTGGTCAGTTGCATTCTGATTCAAATGAGCACCCGCTTCGTTAGCGGGTTTCGGATCACGCCCGGTAAGGTTTGGCGGGCCCGATAGCATCTGTTATTGTAAAACGGGTCGATTCGCGAGCCCATTAAGGTTTGTTAGCCAACAGAATCAACTTGGACAGATCCTGAGCGTTGGATGGAGATCTAATGGCTGTTTTTTTAGCTCGCCTGAAAACCAAATTTTTTTTCAGGCATCTGAAATATAGCAAATCCCTTATTATTATGTACATAGTGTCACAGTCAATCGCTTTGTAATGATAGTTCAATTTTAATACAAGCAGTCCGCCTATGCCGAGTGTCAACACACCGAGCGCCGGGAACCACAACACTTTCGGCATTGAGTGATGCCTTTGCCGAGTGTTATGTCCATTCACTTGGCAAAGATGTTCTAAAAAGACTTTTTCCTTTTTCGGGTTTTTGTCTCCCTAAACCTTGTTTCCAATTTTTTTTCATTCAACTTTTTAAAATACTATGTAAATTTAACTAAACAATGCAATCTTCGTAATTTTATGGAAAATAAACCATTATTTTGTGTGGTTATAGCTCAACATTCCATTTATATATTGACAACAAAAAATTAATAATTAACGAACGGATCCGAAAAAAATCCCTAAATTTTAACATGACACTATATTTGGTGTGTTTTGGCTATAGAAAAAAAGTTTTAAAGTCAAATTACAATTTGACCATCGCCAGAAATCCAACACTTAGGGGATCACTCTCAACAACTTTTTCAAAACCTTCTCAATTTTTTACCACGGCCTCCACAGATGATATGATTACAACTCGTCAAATTTCATGATTTTTACGACTTCATTTTCATTTAATGCAATTAAAAAACATTCACCCATGTGCTTGGTGTCGTGTTTATGAATAAGATGTTTGAAATCCCTAATCATATTATATATGGAGCCTTAAATTAGGTTGACTAACATGAATAAAAATTTTACACTTATTTTCCCCAAATATTTGGCAGACCTATAGTTCAAGTCTCACCTGATTAAAAATATTGTTTTAAATGCAATTAACTAGTTATATATAGCAAATAAATTGAGAAATACACCAAACTTTGGTAGGGGGTAGGAAATGTGATATGTGTTGAGATGAAAAAGTTTGAAGACAGTTGGGCAAAAAAAAAGTTCTTTGCCGGGTGTCTTTGGTTACACTTGATAAAGAACCTCATATGCCGAGTGTAACTATAGCAGATTCAGCAAAATTAAAATTTTACGAGTGCCATGCCGTGACAGTTGGCCAAGAAGCGATGGAGGCTGATGGCGCTGGGCAAGGAAGGGGCTGATAACGAGGGAAACTCCCTATGCCAAGTGCGACGTTAAGCACTCAACATAGATGCCTCCTATGCCGAGTGTATTTTTTTTGCCGTGTCCCCACCCCCTCCGTTATCGACACTTTCGACCGAGGAAAAATGCCAAGTGTATTTGGTTGCCGTGTTTCCCTTTTGTTAGCACTCCGTATCGCTTCTTAGCCGAGTGCCCGATATTTGGCACTTTCGGGTAAGAGCCGAACACCGGGCAATGGCAGTGATTCTGGTAACGGAGGGCCATTAGGCCGTGTTTGTGTCATTGCAATGCAATCAGTGTGATTTGTAGTGCCTTAATTCCTCTTTGTTCATCTCTGTTTCCAGCTCGCTCTTCACACAGTTTTTTTTTTAACCCGGGCTTTCCTTGTACTGCATTAAGAGAAGTGAGGATGTTTTTTTCAAAAACCGGTCTCACACGGTCGCCGCCGTCAAGGTTCTAGTCGCCGCCGTTGACACCGGCAGGCTCAGCGATGTCGCCGAGCTCCTCTCCAGAGTCTCGGTTCCAACACAACAGCGCTGACGTGCTCAATAGAAACACTAATTTGAGACTACTACATACAGAGACCGTACGTGACATGACTCTTGAGTCGTCGTAAACGAACGAAGGAAACTCACGGAACGGTTACATACGTGACCACCAAGCAATAACATTGCAAGAATATGTATATATACATGTATATTTTTGTAGATAGATAAAAACAAGTATTCTATAGACACGCCACAGCGCCTAGGTGTATACATCGCTGGTATAGATCGAATCATGTCGTCGTCTTCCTCCGTTGAGCAGCTGCCGTCGCTGGGCAACTCGTGGCGCCGCCTCCGCGACAGGCTGTCCTTCTCCTCCGTCCGAGTGCACAAAGACACCGGCACGCACGCGTCTTCTGCGTGGGCGCTACTCTCGCATCGAGGGCAAGGTGTGCCCCGCGAGTGCATCGAGTCCGGGTTCGGGCCGGGCGGGCGCAAGTGGAAGCTCCTCTACTACCCCAACGGCCACGACGAGGGCAGGAGCAAGGCTGCAGAGGTCTCCACGGTCAAGCTCATGCTCGTGGGCAATTTCCGCACGACGGCCACCGCCGAGTACCGCGGCGCACAGCTGCGCTGTGGGGCCGCGGAGCTACAGAGGCGATGGGTTCTTGGAGGAGCGTAAGGGCTTTTGAGGTGTTGGCCACGGCCAAGGAGCAGACCTCGGCGCTGCGTCGGCTCGAAGATGACAGCCTCGTCGTCCGCTGTGACGTCACGGTGCTGAATATCAACCAGGAGTCCAGGCTCAGATTCTACCTTCGTCAGTTATGGAACAACGCATATGTAATAGCTTTGGAAGAACTAGCTAGACCTAGACGTCCTTAGTATATGTAACAACTAGCACTATGGATTTTATATATAAATTAGTATATGAAAATTGCATGTGGTCAGTATATGTATTAGTGGATCGTCATGACTATTATTACTTGCGACTGAGTCATGCTGCTTTAGTGCTTTCCGTTACTACTAATAGGCATTTGATTTGTCAGTTTCTTAAGCTATTGGTAAGGGACGATGCTATGACGACTACTATCTCTTAATGCACCCAGCTGTCAACTTCATCTTCATCTTCCTTCGTTGTAGGCAGTGGATGAACAATCACACACAAATATACACGGTGGCTACCCTAAGAATCAAGATTGAGATCAAGAACACGTATAAAACACTCCGAACTGGCAACTGTCGATAGGGTTTGAGACAGTGTGCGGTTACAACACACCAGAGGCACTAACAAGCTCCTTTTACATTGCATTACTTATACAAGTAGCCTTAACTGAGGCGGTCCCAATCCAACTTGTTTGTAAAATACTGGCTATGCGATAATATTGAAGTGTCGTCCTTATGGACACCACTATCTAATTCATTTTAGGTGATGTGCAATTTTCATTTTCTAAGGCGGGCAGATGCGCCCGTCATGCTTCCCATGTCACGCTTAATACGACATCACAAAGGCGTGTTTGGTATGCCCATCACGGTTAACGAAAAAAAAACAAAACAAAAATGGACAAAGCCTCCAACCCACACCTAGTTGGGCCAGGATCTGGGCACGCCCCGGATCGCCACCGTCCATCCCGCAGCTTCGAATCCACCACCGTGAAGCCCTCATGCCCGGATCTGCCGCCGGCGAAACCTCCCGTCGGATCCGTGCCACCAGGCATGGATCTGCGTCACCCACCATGGATCCGCTACCGATGAAGACCTGCCACCCGGATCCACCGCCGGTGAAGCCTCCTGTACCGATCTGCCTCACAAAAATGGATCCACATCACCCGCCATGGATCCGCCACCGGTGAAGCCCTCCAGCACGGATCTGCCGCAGTGAAGCCTCCCGTCCGGATCCGCGTCGCCCGCCATGGATCTACCGCCCGGTAATGCCCTCCTTTCCGCATCCGCCGCGGTTGATGCCTCCCGTCGAAATCGCCCGTGTCGGGGATGTGCCCCCCCTACCCCCGCCCTTGCCATCGGGAGTGCTCCATCCGTCGCCGCTGCTTTCGGTGGACAAGGGGAGGAGCCATGGCGATGCCCCCTTACTCGTGTGGAACAACCGGTGGGATGGAGAGAGAAGAGGTAGAGCAAGTGGGATGGAGCCTGTTGTGCAGGGCCGGCGCCCTGTCCGCTCGGTGGAAGAGCTCTTAAGTGAGGGAGAAAGGGTCGCGCAGCGCTGAGTGAGGGAGAAAGGGAATGAGTTAATGAAAACCCTAACTTCTCAATTTATATCGGAGGCGGTTATCGGGTTTTACCTGGGCCTGTTGGTCCTCGGTAGTTTTCATGATGAGCTTTCAATGGCGCACATCACAAAAAATTCTATTTTCTGTGGCAGGCAAAAATGTCCATCATGGAAAATAAAAAGCGCCCGCCACTATTAACCATGGCGGACAAATTATGTGCCTGCCTGCGAGTTTTTTTTTTTTTGCCCCTACCACGCAAAAGAAATTTTGTAGTAATAGGAGGGATCGTCAAAGTTGGTCTGTGTTTTAATTGCACCCAACAAACATTGAGACACTCGACATGTAGCAACTTTCTTTCCGGTAGTGTTTGTATCTGCGGCTACACAGCGAAGAGTTTGTTGTCGTATCCAAAACGTCCGAATTCACCACGGCCACTGCGTGGATTCTTACATTGGACCAACACGTGTGCACCAGGGTCTCATACGAGGCCAATATAAAACATGCATATACATCGTCTTTCCTCAATGAAAACCAAAGAAGACTACGACCTATATACCTCTGCTAATATATCCATCGTCAACACAGCAACCAGTATCAGCATGTCTTCATCGCCGGATCCGATGGCGGCGCTAGGAGACGCGTGGCGCCGTGCTCGCGAATCGTTCTCCTTCACCTCGATCCGCGGGCAGGAGGTGACGAGTGCGCACCACCTCCACATCGGCGGCTACTCCACGATCAACAAGATGTACGAACACGGCAAGGGCGTGGTGTCCAAGCCGTTCCACGCCGGCGGCCACAGGTGGAAGGTCACCTACTACCCCAACGGCTACACGGCATCCACGACCGGCCACCCCGGCGTGCTGTTGAGCCTGATGGAGAACCGCTTCTTCGGCAGGGCAGCGGATACCACGGCTGCGCACAGCGTCAGCGTCCTCGACCGCGACGGCAACCTGCTCTACAGTCACAGCGTGGAGGCCAGTAACTATAGTCTCCAGGACAGATCGCACGGCCGGACGGGCACCTGGATTGATGTGATGGATGCTACCACGGCTGAGGAGACCAAGGAGGTGCTCCGTCGGCTCAAGGATGACAGCCTTGTCGTCAGGTGTGAGGTCACGGTTCAGAGGTCGGAGATGGAGTCCGGCCTGAGGTGGTTCCTTCGAAGATGCCTAGATTAGATTTGAATTGCGGGAGCGAGTTAAAAAGGAACTTCATGCAGAGATGCAGACGGACCTATCTTACCATGTTCTCGTTAGTTTCGTTTTTCAAGCAAATTATATATAGCTGGCATGTCGTTAAGAACGTGTCATCTTGCACACAGATCAGATGCAGACTAGTGTTACTATGTTTTTGTTGCATTGGCAATGTAATCTTGTTTTTTATCAGCAGTGTTTAGAGCTTGGTACATGTGGGATTCACGAGTTATGAGAATGCAAAAAGCCCAACAACGACCCTGAACATTGTTGAAAGACATTGTGATAGGATTCAGATGCTTATTGCGTTCATAGTTTTGGCGCAATCATGCAGTTTGGTATGAACAGAAATTACCAGAAGTACCAAGTGTACGTCAATCGTTTACCGAGAACGCATCCTGTGTTGCCTGCCTACCTCTGCATCAGAGATCCAGCATCACCTAGCACCGCAAATATCACCCAGCTCCTCCATCATCGAACGGACCAAAGCTATACATAGCCTATCTTCGTGTCCGGATCCGATGGCAATGCTGCGAGAAGCATGGCGGTGTGCTCGCCAATCACTTTCCTTCACCTCGGTCGGCAGGCGGCAGCACCTCCACATCGGTGGCTACTCCACCGTGACCACGGTGTACAAGCACGGTGAGGGCGTCAAGTCCAAGCCATTCGCGCGCCGGCGGCCACCGGTGGAAGATCACATACTACCCCAACGGCAAAGGCTACCAGGCTTCCAAGACTGGCAGCCCCCGCGTGGACTTGCGTCGCCTCAAGGGTGATAGGCTCGTCGTCAGGTGTGACCTCACCGTGCACAGGTCGGAGCAGTCCAGGCTCAGGTGGCTACTTCGAAGGATTCTAGACTACAATAGAATCCAGCCACCAGTGACGATGACCAGTAATCTTTATATGTTCCCGTTAGTTTATGTTTTCAATCTGTAACAAAAAACTTCATTGCACGCAGTTGCAAACGGATCTTACTATGTTTATGTTTAATTTAAGGTTTTACATATATTACAAATAAATCAATCTTATGGCATATAATTCTGTAATGCCGGCCTGTCTATGTGTACAACTGTACAAGATTGTGCGAAATGCCCCTAGGCCTGCATAAACCTTACTGTTGGCCCTATATTGGCTTTGAACGCCTCCATGTGGACATTCGTACACCACGCAGAATAAATATTCGTATTTTCCTTTCATTCCATCTATAATATATAGCAATGTTGTATTGTATTAGAGTACAGTCCTAGCCTCATTATTAACTTGTCCCCAAAAGCATGCATTGATATTCTTTTAAAAGAAACATGCATTGATAGTGCTGGCTCCTGCTATGTGAATTGATCGCTGAAGCCTGTCAACACACTAAATAGGGTCGCCTGCCTCCATGCTCACTGAGTCACTATATATAGGCACACAATAGCCGTGAACAATGTTGAAAGGAGTTATGTTAGGATTCAGAGGGTTGTTGCTTTCTCACAGGATTGTCCAACAAGCATGTTTTGTTATACTCGACCAGCGAACCAAATTGACCTCAGCATGGTAGGATTTAGAGGCATCAGGTTATGTCATGAAACCATGAAGATGTACCATTCATCTTGAAGGAACAAAAACAGCATCTTCATGCGTAGGGTCATGCCAATAAGCCCATGCAGCTGCATGCCTTCAGAGATGGGAAGCACCAGAAGGGTATTGGTTGAAAATAAATGTTGATGGAGCCTTCCGAGATGATTCAGTAGCAGGTGCATGTGCCTTTATTATGAGAGATAGTAGTGGAGACCCGGTGCTTGCCAGAGCTGCAAAGGCAGCACAAGGACACGGCATATCAAGAATTATATTGGAGACGGACAGTGCTTTGCTGAAAGATGCGCTCATCAGTTCCAGAAGCTGCCCTGTTCCAAAGTATTCGAGGGTACCTTAGTGATCATTTTAGTTGTGATTATATTTGAAATATCCCATGCTCTTGTAATTCAGAAGCTCTTGAGATAGCTAGATTGGGTATTTCGATGTACGGTTGTACCCCCTTCCGGAGTTTGTAAACACTTACATTGCATGCGATTCTGCTAAGCATGTGATTCCCAATATAGGGCCGTAAGTGGCCACCAAGTTTTTTTTTTTAAAAAAAATACTTACATGTCATGTTGTCGGGTTTCATAGCGACTCAAGTCACGATCTGTGATGGATGCGTTTTCATGCAAGACAACTAGAATAGTACTCCCTCCGTAACGGTATGGATGTTGTTCAGGCCGCCGATGCCCACTGCGCAAAAAGAAGTCGTTTTGTTGAGGGCGGGTGATTTTGGACGATGTTGCCCCTTGGATTGTTTTGTCTCCCACGCACACGTGATTAATACGGTCGTAATAGACTTAAATTTTACAGGTTACTGGTATTTATAACCAATCTCGTGCCACACATGTTCCAGTAGAGCGAGCCACGACCCAGCGCCTTGCCGCCGCCGAAGGCAGCCACGGGACACCCGCCCGGCTCCCAATGATGGCCGCGGCGGGGATCTCAGCGCTCTCTTGGACCCGAGGCTTAGCGAGGGCAGATCCAGCGATGGCGGATCTGGCACCCCAGACCAGATCCGGTCTACTTGCGGCTTGATCCAGCGATGGCGGGGCTGCTGCCAGCCTATTTGACGGCGGTGGTCTTTTTCGGTGGTGGGCGGGCGAATTCCGCCCGCTGCCAAACCGATTCCAGCCAGCGCCGGTCAGTTGCTACAAGGGCATCAGAAGTCCCTTTGAAGCCCCTGCATCGTTCGACTCTGGGTCCAAAGGGTGGATCCACCACCCCCAAGTCTGGTTCGTCGTGGTGTGCTTGGCTGTGCCGCCGGCGCCCCCACCTTCTCAAGCGGAGAAATCCGACGGTCAGATCGATGGCCCGGGCATTCCACCGCGTTGATGGCCATCTTGGTGGCACACACGAAAGACACACCGCGGCGATGGCGGTGAGCGTTTGGAGTGCCTGGAGAAATCATTGTTTGGAACATTTTGTGCCGACACCGGCAACAACGACGTTACTGCTGCTGTGTCCCTCGTTGGAGGTGTTGCTGAGGCACTCCTACTCATCGACAAAGACCTTGCAAGGAAGTATCTCATGATTCAGAACTCACACCGCCAGCATATCCGATGTCGACGGTAGCACCCCACGCCGCTCGCGCGTAAGCTGCAAGTGGGGGTGCCCATGGTGGAGGTCGAAGAGGAGATGATGAGGTCGCAGTTCCAGTGTCGTTTTCCCGTTTTTGCCGACACGATGATGGCAGCCGTTGCGCACACAATCTAATGGTGAGCAACGACCTCTCTTCCGTTGGGGACTGGCACTACTACACAATTGAACTGCGTTGTCTGCCTACCTCTGCATTGTATACCACCAAACAGACATCGGACATGCAACTAACACGCTCATCAACCACCGAGCCATACAGCGTGCACATTATAAAAGTTATACACATGAGTGATCCAGCATCACCCAGGTATACCCCCAAATAGGCAAATATGTGCTCCTCCGTGGTCGAACGGACCAAAGCTATTGCTAGCATATCTTTGTCTCAGGATCCGGTGGCCGCACTGCGAGAGGCATGGCGCTCTGCTCGTCAGTCGCTCTCCTTCACCTCGGTCCGTGGGCGGCAGGAGACCAGTACACACCACCGCCACATCGGTGGCAACTCCACCGTGACGGGGGTGTACAGACACAGCAAGGGCGTCGAGTCCAGGACCTTCCGCGCCGTCGGCCACGGTGGAAGATCACGTACTACCCCAACGGCAATGGCTACCGGGCTTCCAAGACCGGCAGCCGCTGTGTCGACCTGAGACTGATGGAGACCCGCTTCGTGGGTGATATGACGAATGCCACGGCTGGGCTCACAGTGAGCGTCCTCAACCGCGACGGCAACCTGGTGTGCAGTCGTTGTGTGCAGCCACGACATTACGAGTCGTGGGGCACTACGGACATCAGGATGGACGTCTCGGAGGAGACCAAGGCGGCCCTGCATCGCCTCAAGGATGACAGCCTCGTCGTCCCAGTGCGACCTCACCGTTCTCTGGTCCGAGAAGGAGTCCAGGCTCTGGTGGTTGCTTCGAAGGTTTCTAGACTACAGTAGAATGCAACCACTAGTGACGCAGACCAGCCATCTTACTATCTTCTCGTTAGTTTAAGTTTTTAGTCTGTAAAAATACATAATGCACGCAGATGCAAACGGACCTTTTCATGTTTAATTTAATGTTTTCATTAGAAAGAAATCAATCTTACTATGTTTACAACTGTACAAGATCATGAAAAGTGCCCCTAGGCCTGCATAAACCTTACCTATATTAACTTTGAACGCCTCCATGTGCATATATAGGTGCACATTAGAGTACAATCCTAGCTACATTATTAGAGTACAATCCTAGCTACATATATAGGTGCACATTAGAGTACAGAAGCATTCATTGATACTGCTGGAATGTTGTATTGTATTAGAGTACAATCCGAGCTACATTATTAACTTGTCCTCAAAAGCATTACTTTGGCTCCTGCTATGTGAATTGATCGCTCATTGATACTATCTGGGTTCTGTTTTGTGAAGTACTAGCAGATATAAGTCGAAGGAAATAAGTGTTTCCGAGCATGGAACTCAGCATCTCAAACATCAATACCTTCTAATCCACTCAAGTCTTGTAACTATGTAACTGATGATTTTCAAAATTATTTTTTCAGCAACCGAGCTAGTAAATCTCGAGGACATGAACCTAGATAGTACGTTTGGCATGCAGCAGAAATTACAACAAGTAGCTAGGTCGTTTCCCAACTACTCGTCTATGCTATGCAACGGTTTCCTGCGTTGCATGTAAATTACATGAGCACGCTGTACAAGCACAGCAACGGCATGGAATCCAAGCCGTTCTGTGCCGGGTGGTAGCTCACCAACGTAACCTTGTGTGGAGTCGTTGCGTGCAGCCACAGCAGCTCAGACCATGGAGGTCTAATGGCATCGGGTAGACGGAAGCCACGGCGGAGGAGACTAATGTTTTAAATCACTTTAAACGATATAATTTTAATATGAAGATTTCCTTGATCTATTGAAATGGAAAATAAAATTATATTTTTTTGGTGCAAAACAATACAACCAGCACTCATGGGAAATTTATGGTTACGACCGATAGGGATAAGTAATGGTGACATGTAATAGTGACCACGAAATGATAGTAAAAAGACACAAATACATTGGTTATGGATTGAAAAATTCTTCACTCTAGCTAACGAAAAGACACGTCGTTTTACAAAATGTGATTATAGATTAATTTACTTTTGAACGGAGCGAGTAAATCTCGAGGACACACGTACGAGAAATTACCACAAGTACGTCGTTTCCTATCTACTGTCGTCTATGATGTGGAAACGTTTCCTGCGTTGCGTACCTACAACACTACCAGTTTACCATCCATCCTCAACTGAAGTTCCTAACACAGTCTTAATTACCGGCACCAATTGAAGGAACCCTGGTGTGAAAAAACTCGCGTCAGCCATCCGAGAGTGCAGATAAAGTAGTGGAGCTTATAGGTTAAGGTTTTAGACTGCCCAATTCACCCCCTCCCCGTCTTAGGCTACGAGCATCCGATCCCTTACATTAGGTCCATAAATTTGGCTACGTATCTAGATATAGTGGTATATTTAGGTGCATAGCAACATCTATGAATTTAGTAAAACCAAAACGACCTATAATTTGGAACAAAGAGAGTAGTCTTTATGGTTTGGTTTCAGTGCAGTATTTTTTTTGACAAATTTCTTCGTATATAGCATATTTTTCAGATTTTGTAACCCAATAGCACGTAGTAGTATTTATAGTGTGAGCTAGTACCCTAAGAAATTAGATATGTGTTTTTCTCCACGTACTATCAGTATTCATATTAAATGTCATTTTTGAAAGTTTTATTTGTTCGTGCGAATCTACTGCCTCCGTCCCAAATTACTTGTTGAATTTTGATTACAACATTTGACCATTGGTCTTATTCAAAAAATTATTCAAAAATTAGTGCAAATATGTAAAACATCAAGTTATATTTAAAATACCTTTGACGATAAAATAAGCCAAACAAAACAAATGATGTATCTATAATGTTTTTGAATAAGACGAATGGTCAAATATTGTGATCAAAAGTCAATAGCGACTAGTAATCTGGGATGGAAGTATCTGTTTAGATTTTGTAATAAGTCATATAGTACTTTTTGTAATAAGTCATATAGTACGTACTGCAGTACCTCCCTAATAATAAATTAGAAGTGTAGTTTTCTTCACATACTTGCAATAATCATTCAAGGATATCATATCCATATTAAGGCCTATTTCAATACAAGAGGTAATCACCAGCTAGCTAAGAAATAATCAAATTAGCTCTAGCTAGTGCATCCAAACAGAAGGGCTAATTTTATAGACAAGTTTTGAACTAGTTGTTGGCCAATTAGCCGGCCAACCTTAACCAAATTGAATTAGTTTTTAACCCAACTAGTGACTAGCTCTAGCTCATCCAAACAGTGAAACAGGTCCTTAAAATTAAGCAGCGATAAATCAGGTACATTTTTAGTTTGTGTATGGATTTTTAGTTTTTGGGTCAATGACCCAAATGTCGTCCGTGGGCGCATTTTGAGTTGAAATTTTGGCATGCACGGATGCAGCAAAGTACATGTGGCGCACATATAAATAGGGGTTGTGTGCGGAGATGCTTGAAGGCACCAACCCAATCAGATTACCAGTTTCATTCAGGGCATCCAGCAGCACAATGGCCTCCAAATCCATACCATCCCCTGCTGTCATATTTCTGATCATCGCCATGGTTCTTGTGCTTCTGGCTTCTTCTACAGTAGCACAACCCAACAACGGCAATGGCAACGGCAACGGCAACGGCAATGGCAATGGTGGTAATGCCACACCGACGGAGGACCTTGTTCGGACCATAAATGATATCATTGTGGTGGTGGAACAAGTTGCCACAAACATGGAGGTTTTTAGAGAATTAGTGACTCCTTTGGTAGTAACACTTAACAATGATCTCCGTAGACTTGAAAACGTCTTGAACTGAAAGCTTCCATGTACGTAATAACATACTTATATAATATGGCTACATGCCTCTGTATGAATAAGTCGTCGTCATCCGTTGTACTCTCTCTCCATTTAAAATTACTTGTCGCTTTGGCTTGTTTAATTAGATACATTTCTTTTGTTATGTATCTAGACATAAATATATATCTAAATGGAGGGAATATGAATAAGCTGTCGTTTACCTACGTGCATGCACACCGTAATAAGCCATGTATTTGTGTGACAGTGGCAAACCTGATTTATTATCTCTCTCTCTCTCTCTCTCTCTATATATATATATATATACACAGCAGCGCTATTCTACACCCCTGGGTGTAGAATGCATTCTACACCGGATCACGCCCACCCGTTGGCTAACACCCGCACCCGTCCACCGCCTCCCCACCCTGGTGGCTTCTACTTCTAATTAATCCCGACCTGTCCCACACCCCTTTTTCGACGCGAAGCGCGAGCCGTGAGGGCGCGGAGCGGCGCCGAACGGGCGGGCGGCGAAGTCACAGCGGCGCGCCATGAGGGGCCATGCAGCAGGTGGTGAGTGGCTCACGACGCCGAGCAGCTGCGAGGCACAAGGCAGGGCGCGGAGCGCAGCCGCCGGCAGCGAAGCGCCGAGGTGGCGGCGGCGCACAGAGTGCAGGGCGAGCGGCGCACGGAGCAGCGACCATCATGAGTGCTTCGCATGGAAGCAGCGATGAGAGCTCGAGCATGGAAAGTGCGGAGAGCGCTAGGTGAGATTTGCATCTGAAAAACACCCTCTGCCATATTACTAATTGAAAACACATGATTCAGTAATCTAGGATTCAATCGCAATCTCACACAGTGTGTATGATTTCCTCACTCGATCTCAGTCTCAATCTCACACAGCGGCGGTGTCTGCAGGCGTCAACGGCATCACACGGCTACAGATCCAAAAGAGAATTACTGAAAAACAAAGCGAAGTCGGCAGGTGAGAATGACTGAACACATTGATCAATAATATCATGCATGTATGCATTACTGAACACGTTTCAGTTTCATTATTGAACACATTGAATTGGCATATTGATTTGTTTAACGTGTAAGCATCCTATGGTTTGTTAGTTTGTGACTGTATCTTGTACGTTTATTTGGGTATGGCACTTGGCAGTACACACTGTGGTGCATTACTGAACACAAATTCAGTTTCAGTTTCATTAGTGAACACATTGAATTGCCTTATTGATGATGCTGAATTCTGCTATTTTCCACTGCTTGGTTGCTCATATACTGTCAACCTGATGGAACAGCTCTAGGTGAAAACTCCTTTTGCCTTACTGCGTGCATGTGGTGCTCTGGGACAAATAACAAGTATACTATTCAAATTTTCTGTTTGCTAATTATTGAACAAAAGGCTCCTTTTCTTATTGGATATCAGAGAATGTTGCAGTTTACTATGCTATGTAATAGCTGCAGTTTTGCTTTGGCCATCATCACCATTTTCTAACTTATTTCCTTTTACTTTGTTTTCCCTATTTCCTTCACATGCAGGTCTTCATTCTCTGCCCCTATTAATGAATGTCTTTTTTGTTGGTGCCTGGCGACGTATAGGCCTTCATCTTCTCCATCACTACTAAAATCGATCTCAATCTAGAGGGGTATGGTTGGCGGCTGGAGAAATTTGCTCCGGTCATCGTCCATGGGCACCTCTCGGGGCCTAGCAAGCTGGATTCTCGTGCATGACGGACCAAGTAGAGCCTATACGGACACCGCGTTCCGAGCGTGCGCGGGCATCCTGCGAATGCCCACTAACACCAAACCGAAAGGCTGCGTGAGGGCGACTGCGACGCGGCGCAGCCGGGCCGCCAGGTAGCGGGTCGTAGCGCCCCCGGGGAGCATGTAGAACCGCTGGCGTTGAACCATGTTCCTGAACTGCAACAGGAAATCCTCCGGTTCGTGCCGCCGAACGTCGATGTCGGCGGCCCCGATGTCGAAACGAGTCTCCGTGTAGTCATATACCATAGTGGTGGACATGGGGGCGGAAGATCGAGGACCGCCCACCATCCCAACCAGTGCTTGACCCAGGATGTCTTCTTCATTTTGCAGCTCAGGTGATCATGGGACCACAATAATGGGCCGGAGCTCCGGCCGCCGACGCAAGAGTGTTGGCGCGGTCGAACTCCAAAGCGCGGGGTGCGGGGCGCCAATACCTCGATCACCCGCCTCCTCCGGGTTGAGGTGGTGGTTGCGCCCGCCCGGTGAGGGGGTGGCCGCCGGCAGCACCGCCAACCCCCGGTCGTGCCCCCCAACAGTCTGGGCGGCACCTCTCGTTGAGCGACGCGACAAAGACGTCTCCCATCTGCGAAGGGGGGTGGCGGTGGAGGCGGCGGAGGGAGTGGTGTGCATGCCGGCGGCGCTCCCATCCCAGGTCGCTTTGGCGGAATATCTTGGGCGAGGTCCTCCATCGAACGACGCAGCCAGCACGCCATCAAACCGCGGAGGGGGTGGCGGTGGGGGGGGCGCCGGGTGCACGCCCCCGGTGGTGGACGAACAGGCCGGCACTCACCACGCCATAGCCACAGCCCACCGTGCGTGACGACGCTAACCGGGGTCAAAGCGACATTCCCGGTGCGGCAAAGGCGAGGTGGCAGGGTGGTACCACAATGGAGCTGATCTTTGGTCGCCGCGCGGCCGGAGGCGCGCTGGGGATCGCCGAGGGGCCAACGTGGTGGCTCCCCGAGGCGGTGAAGACCGGCGCCGCGCGACCGCTTGCCGCCGACGCCACGTCCGCGGGCAAAGGCCGCTGGTGCCCTTCCCGTCGACATGAAAGGCACCATGGCGGAAAGGTGCATTGCACCCGGACATGGTTGTCACGAGAGCAGTTCAAGCACAATCCAACCAACTCGAGGCACACCCGGGTGCTTTCAGCGGCGAAGGCGCACAATGTCACGCCGGCGACTCTCCACCCGAAAGAAGCCCTCCGAGTCGGGGGTGCCGCGGCCCCAGCGTGGTGGGACGGCAGCGAGCGACCGGGCGCTGGGACGCTGACGCTGACCGCCGTGGTGACCAGCGCCCATCACGAGGCTTCCTTCTCTTGCGGTGGCGTCGGGAGCGACGACGCCGAGGGGCGCTCAGCGGCGGGGGCTGAGGCGGGGGCCGCGATGACAACACCTCCGGTGGTGACGGCGGGCACTCGAGCCAGTCGAAGAACCCCTCTCGAGTCACTAAGCCTCAACTCAGGACCACGGCCAAGGGATTCCACCGGCGAATGCGCGCCGGGCCACCAACGGAGGGAGTATCCTCATCTTCCTCGATGAAGCGTAGGGCGGAGACGAGCATGGACTCATCGACGGGCCCATCATCTAGGGGCGGGCGATTTTGATTGCCGATGCCGGGACCCTCTCCTCCTCGTCGCCGGCCATGTCCGCCTAGGAACGGCACCGGAGCCGGGGTCCATGGCGGCGCCGATCGTGGACCGTCCGGGGATCTGTAGACGGCGCGGTAGCGGTGGCAGCTTCGCGATGGCAGGAATGGAGGAGCGTCTGAAGTTAGGGGTGGAGAGGAGGAGGGCTGTGGTGGTGGCGGTCATGGCTGGAGGGGCGTGGCGTGGCGGGCGCCCGGCGGGCGCGCGTGGTCGCCCAGCAGGGATCGCCAGACGCGATACGCTATTCACGGTCGCTGGTAGGCCACGATGTCACCAACTGAAGGGGAATATACACATTTTTAAATGTTTTGTTAACATGGAATACATAAATGGTACTGGTACCTGCTGTGGTGCATTGTCTCCAACCATAATTTATGAATTCTTGACAAGGGATGGAGACCGACAGGGGGCGGTAAAAGCGTCAAATCTGCAGTTCATATGAGGCTCCAGTCTCCTCTCTCTAATGGTAAAAGCCTGCAAAGAACAAATCATGTTTCAGTTCATATGAAAGCAGTTGTCCATGCCAAACAAGCTAGTCAAGCAAAGCAGAGAAGAACTCACCTTGGCGGCAATTCGTCGAGCAGGTGTTGGGCGTCTTCTATTCATCACATGCAACAGAAGTAGCGGCCACAATGCCGGTGCTGCTCGCACACCGTCGAGCAGGTGTTGGGCAGTTCATATGAGGCTCCAGTCTCCTCTCTCTAATAGTCCAACAGTTGTCCATGCCAAACAAGCTAGTCAAGCAAAGCAGAGAAGAACTCACCTTGGCGGCAATTCGTCGAGCAGGTGTTGGGCGTCTTCTATTCATCACATGCAACAGAAGTAGCGGCCACAATGCCGGTGCTGCTCGCACACCGTCTTGCGTGGTGTTTGCCTCCTTATTAAGGATGAAACACAATCATTTCTGCATTCCATAGGCAACGAAGGGGAGGACACAAAAGAGAAGGAATGCCCGCATGACGTGGACTCAAACACCTTGACGGCAACGGGCGCCATGCTAGCCTAGCAAGACATGATCCAGGGAGGTGTGATATGGCGAGGGAAGCAACCTGAGAAGTGGCGGCCTCGCCCGGCACCGGACCATGTGGCCGGGATGAGGAACCAAGTTCACCTGCTGCCCAGCTCCTCCACGATCGCCCTGCAGTGCACATGTCCTCCTCCACAGCCTGTCATCACCGTTGTCGCTGTGCGTTCCTGAGCCCCCGACCACCGGCTAAAGGTGGTATTGCCGGCAGCGCTCTAGATGGAGGATGGACTGTCGACAACGTCCCTGGCTCAATGCGGTGCCGCTTTGCCAAGCAAAGAAGAGGGAGGCGCTTCGGCCAGGAACTTGTGTTGAAGCGCGCCGCCTCCGATCAAAACCCTAGCCCATGGGCCATGCAGCACACGGGACTGAAGAAGGAGCGGAGGCATTCAGATCCACGCACCATGATGGCAGCAGCAAGGACGCAGGCTCGTGGAGGGAGCCGGGGAGGCCGACGGCCTGCGGGCTGCGGGATAGGCAGTTCGGCGTCGTGCCACATCTCCTCACCTCCTCCCATGCGGCATGTCCTCACCCCATCCACCGCGTCGCCTGTACACGTGGCCCGCGACCACCCGCAGGGTCACGGCCTTGCGCCTCACGCCACCCTGCGCCGGCCACTTGCCTCCATCTGCTGGAGAGGAGCGGGGCGCATGGTGTGATGGTGAAGGGAGAGGAGAGGGGAGACTGAGGAGTCGCGCCTCGGGCAGCGAGGGAGTCACGCCTGGGGGTTGAGCGTGGCATGCCGGCGTCTCGGTGAGAGAGGAAGAGTCGCTCATGAGAGAGGGCGATCGGGGAGAGGGTGCCGGCGTCTCAGTTTTCAACACTACAACTTTTTATAAAGTTTATTTCTCTTTGTCTTCATGTGAAAAAATTATGATTTTTTTAACGGAATGAATTACAGTGACATTATTTACATCATATGCCAGTTGTTATGAACTTCTTTTCCACTACCACCACAAAAAGAATGGTTTACAGAATTTAGAGAATATTCAGCTGTTACGATCTTCGAGTATTTACACCATAATAAATTTCTTCATTTCTACTACAACTAGAAAAACACGTGATGCAATCTGGTTGCTTAATATGCGATTCAGAATTCATAAGAAAAGTATTATACTGAGTTTCTATAGTCCCACCCGATGTGGACTTATAAGTACAAGCAAGCTGATGATCGCCAGCTGAAGAAGCAACCGTCAGTCGTAGCTACACGCACTGGAGTGGCAACTAATAGGAAAATTGTAGCCTAGGCTTCTGAAACATTAGGACACATGCATGAGAATCGTGGCCACTATATGGTGCATTATAAACATATGGGGATGTACAGTGCCTCTCCCTGCGCTAGTTCAGATATGCACCGGTACTTCCTGTGTGCAAGCTCTTCTACTACAAAAACACCTATATGAACTCAGGGACCTGTTGCAGTGGCATTGTGTACAATCTGACCAAGAACTGCATGCTATGCATACCGGTGAACACTACTACCACATGCAATTTTAGCATCCACGACCACAATGACATCCCAGTAGGTGTACAGTCACAATGTATCCCTGCATATCTACAATAAATCTGCTTGCTGAGTTGCCGGCATCTGAGTTGGACTGTTGGCGTCCTGGAGGCCTAGGTGGAGGACCCCAGTTATGTACCATGAAGGACGATAGTGTCACTGTTCATTAATTGAGAGCTCACCATTCATAGGAGGGAGTCTGGGCTCGAGGTGCTTTACTGGAAGATAAGTGAACTAGATTTCCATAAATATATAGTGAACATATATTTCAGTTTTGAATCTGTAAAGCGGAAGAATGCACTAAAGCGTATTTATGCTACTTGTTTTTATATTTTAAATAAGGAGAAACGTATTAATAATGTATTTTTTACAAAAGGCAGACTAGTTTTAGCTCCGAAACTTCAAGATGATTGAGGAAATGACTAAAAGGGATCCCTTTATATGCAAGATGAGGGCAGGTAGTTTCCTAATAACGTTTGATATATAAAAAAAAAAAAGTAAGATGGGGGCAAGTACCTTGCAATAATTCATGTCAGCAAAAATTTATTGTTTTTTCTTAATGTGGATTTAACATTTCTCACAAAAAGTACTATATTGAGTATAAGCTGATCCATTCTCCAGTGCCCCTATAAATATAAGCTGATCCTTTTGCTAAAACATCCTTGACCTGTAGGCTGTAGCTACACCCACTCATTGTAGTGGCATCTAATTGGCCAATTGCAAGCTTGGCTTGTGAGGCATCAGGATACACATAGGAGAAACATAGACACAATGATCATCCAATTTGGTCCAGAGATGCTTTTCTTGGGTTGTTCCATTTGTTCTGATTTCTGTGTGCACCGCTATTACCAAACCACCTACATGAATAGATTGACTGATTGCACTACCAGCGGAAGACCAGCGAACAGAATGAGTGCTGGGAAGACCAGCGGACGCTGCTGGCACTTGTTCTTCGGGCAGCTGGCCTTTAGTAAGAAGTAGCCGCAGATGGTTAGAGGGCGTGGCTTGGGGTCTCGATGGAAGTAGCCGTGGATGGTCTCCAGACAGCGATAGTGATCGACCTGGTAGCGGGAGAGATTGATCTCAGTCTCCAGCTAATTTCTTCATTATGGAAAAGAGTTCAGAATTGTACATCGATCAATTGAACTAACACTCCTGAACTATCGGATCTTGATGAATGAAACTTCCGCAGGCTGGCCATGTCCAGGAACCCTATTGTCGCGGTGACCATGCCCAACCGTTCAGACACTTTGTTTTCCACCTCACGCGTTGGATCTCAACCACTTGCATCCGCCGTCGTCTGATAGGACGAGCAAAGCACTTGTAATTAATTCGTGCAGTCACATTTGATTGCAGCATCACTAGTGTATATGCATGTAGAACCTAAATAGCTGTGGCATGTTTTGACAGGATATGTCTCTATTTTCATATCAGAGCGACTCATGTGTTTTGACATCACGGGTGACTTCGTAACAATAATTTTGGCATACTATGACGCTTCTGGTCGTCTCATCACGTTGTCGTTGCAGCTGCGCGGTATACTCTGCTCAAAGTGTCGTTGGAGCTTATTAGCCTCTATATATGTTCTGCAACTCTGTTGGATATATATGCAACTCCACCTTGCTGGCTCCATATATGTTTTGTTCTACACATAATTTTTTTGTATATATGGCCTGGAATCCAGAAAAGCAAATGACATTTCGAGTTTTCTAGATGTGGCCCACCAGATTGCTGCAATGCCAAAATTATAAAACTGCTTCCCGTTTGCGAGCGCACAAGCTGTTCAATGACATAGTAGGTTTGAGACAGACGCATAAGGATGTCTCCTGCAACCATGATAAAGCCTTACAGTAGCCTTGGCTTTAACACCTTTATCTAACTGGCTGCCTATCTACCAGCCTCAATTTCATCTTCAAGCAACCCAAAAATCTTGAAGCAAGCAAAGAGCTGTGTTCATAGGGTCCGAACGAAGCCCAACAAAGCGTGGCCTGTACCACAAACATACAGGGCTGTCCGCAAAGCTCCACAAATCACACCCTCGACCACAACGGTAGCTAGCTTAGTTTTCTGTGAATGCAGTAGACGCCCCTAAGGGCGTCTGCAATGGTAATAGCTAGTGCTAGCTATTTGGTTTGGTGATGTGGAGGTGAGAGACACAAACAAAGACTATTTTTAAGTTATTGGCCCCACATGTTCATCTCACATGTTCTCGGGCCACGTGAAATAGTCTAGCTTATTTGCATGTAGCTAGTGACTACTCTCTCTCCTATTTTTTGCTTGCCACGTCACATCTAGATAGCCAAATAGCTAGCCATTGGGGACGCCCTAAGGGCAAAAGTACTTCAGGTTTCAGTAATGTGGAAGGAGCAACAGACACTAGTAGAAAGCTGCATTATTGTGTTCTCGTCTTATTGTTTTACATGCAACCGAACTTAGTGCTACAAAGTTCATTGTTTTTCAGATAACTAGATCTTGATCCGAACATTTACAGTTTCTCAATTTTCTATTGTATGCACAAACATGTGACTCGCTTTCTAACCATGTGGTTCCTAATGATTGGTGCAAGCAAGTGTATGGAGTGGCTTTCGCATGTGTACATCCACCATGTCACACATGCCATAGGATGACACCCCAGCAGAGGCTAGCATGGCACCCAGGCGCGTGCAACCTTCAATGTAACGTATGCTGCACTGGCTGTAGAAGCATAAGGAACTTGCACAAACCGTGGGAAAAAGATTCAGTGGTGACCGGATGCACAAACCATCAATATGCATTCGATAATTTTTAACTCGGCAAATCTGGAGCAAGAAATGGCTTGTAAAAGGATAGTCAGAGTCAGCAGTATAACCCTCAGGGGAGCAAAACCTCAACTAACTGATTTGTTGCTTGAGGTGAAAGAGACTCCTATGTCACCCACAATATATCAAAGATTTCATATATAGTTGGTAGTTGCACATAATTTTGTTTTCCTTGTTTCCAGATTTTATTAGCTGGCTGAAGATGAATACAGAAAAATGTAAGGTGTCTGGGAATTTACTAGAATGTAAGGTACTGACCATGTAAAGATGAGTCTGCACTAATGAATTCTCTGATATTTTGTACAGTGGTACAACGCTTCTTTATACTCCATTGAAATGAGTATATATATACAGAACCAACCAGGAGGCACGAGAGCCGGACCTGCTAGCTATAAAACTGAAGTTGTAATATGCCTGGGAAAAGAGAATGCTCAATGAGCAGGATAGAGTGATCGATTAGCTCTATGAATGAGCAAGACAAGCAATGAAATAGGCTTAAGAGGCATCTGGATTATCCACCATTGTGACACCGACCTTGGGCGAGAAAAAACAAATCTTGACTGCAGAGTGATGTGGAAACGAAGAACACTGTTGGCTAGTGTATGTTACCAGATGATTCAAAGTATGGGTACCCATTTTGTAACTACATACTGTATTGATATCAGAAGAGTAGCATACCTGGCAGAAGTGGAGATTTGCGATTGATTGGAGCCAGCGATTGTGAACATGGGGACACTTCACCGTCATCTATCGTGATTATGTGGGCAAGGCAGTCTGGTTACATTTTTCCATGACTGTACTGAAAGGAAAAATAGCGACTGCAAAACAACTTGGCTTAGAATAAGAGAAAGGACATTTTTTAGCAAATGGCAAAGTTCTGGCTTACTTGAGATTTCAGATGGAAAATAGATTAATTTACCATAAATGAGCATTACTCTCCTCATCCGTTGATTTTTAAATCGGTTTCTACCTCTATGTTCCTTATAACAAGACCTACAAGACGCGCGAGACCCATATTTTTTAAATCGGTTTCTACACCTATATAAACTAAATGACCAGTTGTAGTAGCATTGTGTAAAATCTGACGAAGAACTGCATGCTATGGAGACCGGCGAACACTACTGCCACATGTAATTTTAGCACCCATGGCCACGATGATACCCCCAGTGTACAATCACAATATATCCCTGCATCTCTACAATACACAATCTGCATGCTGAGTTGCCCACATCTAAGTTGAGTCCCCTGGAGGCCTAAGTGGAGTTTATGTTGGGCTCTCAAGGATCCTACGTTGGTGGCGGTCATGAAAACCGCCACCAAAAATCTTTTTGACCGCCAGTGAAAATCAATTAGGTAGTAGTGCATATTTTATAGTTTTTAAAGCTGTAAAAGTAAACGAACTGAATTCACTACAGCGGATTTATCCTATTTGTTTTTATATTTTAAATAAGGACAAACGTGTTTTAGCTTCGAAACTTCAAGATGATTTGAGGATGACTAAAAGGGATCGATTATATGGAAGATGAGGGCAGGTAGTTTCCTAATAAGTTTTGATTTATAGAAAAATACAATAATATGGGGAAGATACCCTGCAGTAATGAATGTCAGCAAAAATTTATTATTTTTTTCTTAATGTGTGTTCTGCTTGCTTAATGCGTGATTGCAAGATTCTCACAAAAAGTACTATATTGAGTATAAGCTGATTCACTCTCCAGTGCCCCTATAAATATAAGCTGATCCATTTGCTAAAACATTCTTGACTTGTAGGCTGTACCTACACCTACTCATTGTAGTGGCATCTAATTGGCCAATTGCAAGCTTGCCTTGTGAGGCATCAGGACACACATAGGAGAACCATGGACACAATTGTCATCCAGTTTGGTTCAGAGATGTTGTTCTTGGGTTGTTAGTGCATTAGTTCTGATTTCTGTAGACACCACTATTAGCAAGCCACCTACGTGAACCCAGGAGCTCAGTGCTGGGAGGACCAGTGGACGGTGCTGGCACTTGTAACGAATTCGTCCAGTCCCATTTGATTGTAGCATGATGCTACAGTTTCCATGTAGAAAAACTGTTTAACCATAGGCGTCTCTCGCTGTCGACGGGGACATCGACTACCACTAAATGTATAGCGCCGGAAAAATCCTGAAATAAATTCAGGATAAAGTATCGCACCCAGGATTTGGAACCTAGGTGGGAGCCCCCAACCAATGACCTTTGTCATTGTGCCGTGAGCCCCTTTGACTATTCAAAGATTATTGGAGCATATATAGTTTTTTTTTTTAAAAAAAGTTGTGAAAGGAACTGCATGTCGGCATGCACTAGATTAGATTTGTTATCATATTTGACATATTCTGTATTAATATTAATATATTTTAACAACAGCTTTTGCTCAGGTACATCTATCGTTTTCCAACGCTGCAGGTTATCGTGTTTATTAGTAACTACGATTTACGTTGGCAAACTTTTTTGAGCTTTTAAAACTTTTACAGTGTGGCAGTCTGCAGGTTATTCCATGACACTTTTGGTCTGCAATGGAGTTGTGGATGCATGTGGAACCGTACGTGTGACTGTCTGCTTTCAAAAGTCCTGTTTCCCAAAAACCATACCTGTGGCATGTTTTTACAGGACACATCTCTAAATTCATATCAGAACTTGTTGTTCGCCTATGTCTCCAACTCTGTTGGAGTGCGCAGGCCTGCACCGCAAATGTGAAGGACGCCATCACTGTACGACAGGGCGATACAGAATAAAAATAAACGAACACAGGCTTAGTCTGACAAATATATAACGCCGAGCGTTGTGTCATAGAGAATTTGCTCAGAGAAATGGTAGTTCCGATGTTTGTGCGACTGAGAGGACGACACATGTTGCTGGGACCTTGCAACGAGTCATGGCCACTTTGGCAACTCCATTTTTAATCCAATCAAACATACTTGCCGGCATGTATGTTTTGTTGTACGTGTAATTTTCATATATATGGCCTCGAATCCATGCACTGGAAGCTTTAAAAAAACAATACAGCATAGGCACTAATTTTCTTCCCTGCATTAATCTGCCTGAGTTACTAAAGTATTCATTTTTGTGTCCACATGGGTACCTCATGCCAATAATTCGATGCTGTTACAGAAAAGCGAACAAAAAAGTGGTGCCCCTATAAGTATAAGCAGATCCAGCTGCTAAAACATCCTTCACATGTAGCTACACCTATCCATTTGTGCTGGATCCTAATTGGCCAATTGCATTATTCTAGGGTTGTGAGGCATCAGGATGCACATAGGAGAATGGGGGCCATAACGGCCGAATTCCGTGTTTAAGCTCTCCCATTACTTAGCTGCCTTCTTGCACTCAGTGACTAGTGGCAGTACTACCGTAGTCCAAGAAACCACGTCCCGTGGCCAGGAAGACCAGTGGATGGTACAGACACACGTAATTTGAACATCCTCCTTTCGGCCTGATCTTAGGCCCTGACTCACCCTCCGTGGGCCTAACCTTGCGAGGAGCAATATAATACTTGAAGTATTTGAATTTACCATTAGAAATTACTCATGGAAATTGACTTGGAATTTTTAGACAGCTTTATGAACTAGGATATTATCGATTGCAATAATTTTGAATATATGGTTTGCATATATGTTACACCCCTTGAAGGCTTGTGACGGTATATCATAACTCTTAAATATAAAGCATGAAGCTACCGCTTGTCAAGTATAGAAGTTAAGACATGCGAGAATTTATATTATTTGAAACATATAAAGTTTCTCTTGAAGAAGAACTTAAATCATGTGCTTATAGACTTATTGTTTTTGAAATTCATATCCCGAAGTATTGATAGTAGTGTTCGTGGTGCATTAAGTTCTAATTCCGTTGAATTAAGTGGTTAATGGTTAATTTGTTAGCTTGAAGACTACTATGAAATACTTTATATTCTTAGTTGCAATTCTTTTTACTTGAAGTAATATGTGTGAACTTCTCATGGAATAAATTAGATTTATATGTTTTCACATATAAACAAATTGCCTATTGCCTATCAAAATAAATTTTGTATTATTTTTATCCATAAAGAAGCCTTAATTAGCCACGAAAGGTTATAGTTCTTTGTGCATCACTACCATGTAGGTAGATGGGAAACTGAATTTCCTAAAAGCACATGAATAGTTGGACTATATACCGCATATCAACTGGTCTTAGAAGGATCGATTTAGCCAAGAAATTGTATAATCCTAAGTATTTAATTTTTTTATCTTGAGAACTAGAAATTATATTCTACCCCGAGTCCTATGGTATACACCTGAATAGTACATTGGATATGCGATTTTCATGTCATAATCATTGAATGCTAGAAGTATGATTTAGATTCTATGGATGCATTAGAATTGATATTCATAGATAATGCTTGAAGCAATTACTACTTGAGGTAGTTATGGCATGAAAAGGAGGAGTAATTTTGGATAAAGGCATAAGAAAATATGGATAATATATATTTAATAGGCATAGCCATCCTAAATTAATTTTAAAGTGCATGTATCAGACTTGAAGTTCCCCCGTCCCCTTCCGGCCGAAGTTAACTTTCTCTCTGCACTAATTGCAAGTAAGCTTGTAGCTTTGCATTTTGTTGTTATCTATTATGTTAGACTGAATTCTAACGTTTCACATTACAACTCGCATATGTATCTCATTGAGCTACAAGTATCTCCACTCTTGCATGAATATTAGCACAAGAAGCTATAATTGTGGCTAGTAGCTATCTTTGTGCTTCCCTCATAATTAAAATGGCTAGCTAGCATGCTATGTCTATATGGTTCCCGTTGAACTAAGGAATGCTTTGCTTTCGATGCATTGTATGCATAAGCAATAGATTGATCTAGGGCCGAAGCGACCTAAGATCGGGGAGTGAGTTTATGAAACTTTCTCAATGGAGACTAACCCATTTGATGGGATGAATTATTGTGGAACTAAGATAGTGGATAACACAATTATGATGATTTGGGATTTATGAAGAAAAGGCATCAAGGGATTTTTGTATTAATGGCAATTAGAAAATTCTAGAAGAAAATTCTATGTGAATTTGAATGTTGCGTATTTTATACATTTGAAGTGTATGATCCATTTTTTTGTATGAGTACTTGGATCAATTTTTAGGCTAATTAATAAAGAAGCTAGAGAATGAAATAGTTTTTAAACTATGATTTGTGCATATTAGGGGAGAACATCCATGATTTTGTAGGAATGTTTGAACATTCTTAAATGCACTTTAAGTATTCTAGCTCATTTGATAATGAATAATAACCCCCATTTTGAAATATGTGTGTGAATATTTCCCATAAAATTTAATCATAGCATACATAAATGGGCCTCCACTTGTAGTTGGAGATATATGAATTTGAATTAAGCCCATGATAGGGGATATATTTTGAAGTATGCTATTAATGATCTAATATTGGCATTAGGGGGAGAGAAAACCTATATTTTGAATGCCAAATATTATTTCTATAGAAGGAAAATGATATTAAGAGAAAATATTCCTTGGAGCTTGAAGCAGGAATAGTATCACACACCAGGTCATACAATAGTTTGACTAATGCTCTTGTGAAGCCTGAAGCAGAGCATATGCCAGATATTTTTAAAATGAGAGGAGTAACTTGAAGTTATGAACCAGAAGTTGTGTTTACTAGTAGTAAACTAAATGTTATATACTATCAATCTAAAATCTACGGGGACGCCTGTGGGTTCTAGTTTAGCGTATACACGTTAAATAGAAAAGAAATGGAACTCCTCCATTCTCATGAAGAGAACGCCTCACGAAGAAGGTTAAACACCTCATGAAGAGGATCATCATGAAGATGACATCCAACACAATTAGCGCGCACCTCACTAGTGTTGGGTATGCAGAACAATATATCATCTCTTGTTTGGGAAATGACAGAGATAGAATATTCTCACATTGTGAGAGTATTGTGAGAAAGAAAATAATTGTCGACAAATTACCTCTTTAATTGCAAATGTTTCTCTTATGGGGAACCCGGATCCGGAAACAAAGTCCATGGCAAAATCGTGCAGAAGCGATTATATCGGGTCAATGAAGAAAGCAATTGAGGTTGAATCTCCTATGAAGAAAAAAAATGAATGTTCTCGCTATATCTCCGCGAATAAAATAAATGAATATTGAATATGCAGTTATTGAGTGGATTATGAAAATCCATATAATTCTTGAAGAATATAAATCGCAACTTGTAGAAATCTTATACTAAGTATTAAAGTCTAAGGTATATATTCTGAATGAATATTCAAGTCTCAAGAAGAGCATGTCCTAGAAGGATTACAATCATTGAATGATTTTATAGTGAATAACGCTATGCAATTGTGTATATCACTTATCTCTCATGCAAGAGAGAATGTATCTCAAAGAAGAGAATAATTAATTCATTAAGAATGAATGTACATCCTTGAAGGAATTAATCCATGAAGGATTTACCACAATTTTTGAATAAACACCATTCATCCCCTCAAGTGAATATAGACCGAGAGAAAAAAAATGAGGAACCTTAAATACCGTGAAGGTGTCATCAAAACACTTAGAAAGTGTATGAAAAACTAACATGAAGTTAATGATATCCTCTAAGAATACCATAGAAGGTATGAGAATAATGGTGGTTTTGGCAATTGAATTATCCCGTAAATGTCAAATGCAAGGCTGGATTTAGTACAATCAAAATCTTGAAGATTTGTAGAAATACAATTTGAAAATTCACTAAGGAATAATTATAAGTATCCAAACTCTAGTATAAGTTTGATACACTATCTAGAAGATATTGAATATTAATTTATTTACCCCCATAATCCTCCTGAAAGGATCTATTTCTCGAAGGATAATATTTATTTGTTTTGCACAACTAATTGGTGGTCATTATGCATGAAGCATATTGCTCCCATATAATTCAAAGAAGAATTATGAGCCAACTTTAGAAAGACATAGTATTATGGTACTGCATACCATTAGTTTGCACACATTTATGAAAAGTGTGGTTTGAACAATGAAGTTCAAAAGTTTGGCTTTATGAGGGGAGCATATTTTTACCAATATGTCTTCAAGGTAAACTACTAGAATTACAAAGATCATGTAGATCATATTTGCTAAAATAATGAAGTTTATGCAAAGATTATGAAGATCAATATCTATTCATGAAGAATAGAACATCCCGAAGAACATATGATCATGAAAGTTAAACGTTGTACTCTTTTTTCCTATGTGAGTTTTACTCGAAAAGTTTCTCACAAGGTTTTAATGAGACAACATGTGCAATGCAATTAACGAATCACGATGTACTCTTTTCTCCAAGAACCGTTTTTCCCAATCGGGTTTTCGGATGGAGTTTTTGACGAGGCATATGCATATCGTGGTAATCGCCCAAGGGGAGTTGTAAAACACACCGGACTCTATCCTAGAAGGAAAGGAGAAGGAGGAATCCTAATCCTAGTCCGTTTATTTGTGGGCTCTTACCAAAACTCTTAGCCCCTCGGCCGGACTATATATATGTGGGAGCTCTACGTTGTAATCACTAATATTTTTCGGATGAATAAAGAATAGTTTCCCTATCTTGTGTCTACTTGTCCTACTTCTTTCATCTACTACGTGATCATGAGAGACGGAGAGGGAAGGTCCTAACCACGACGATGTGATTTTATAACAGTTAGAAAAGACATATATAAATTTACGTGTCTAAAATAAAACTATTTTTTTATATATTCATATTAAAGGTCCCATTTTTAGTTTTATATCAAGGAGAAGATAATTTTATGTTTTTATACCAACCATGTATCATATATAACAGGGTCCCAAATTCTATGGTTCCTGCGCTGGCAAAATTGGCAGACTCCGCAAGCCTCAAGGCCCAAACAAAAAAAAAAAAAAAAAACCTAGCCTAACCTTATCTCCAGCCGCCGCTCCACTCACGGCCTCACCAAACGCTCAACTCCTCCAATCAAGACCGAACCCACGCCTGCCGCCCACCTCACGCACGGACACACCCCCCCGCCAAATCTCCTCGCTCTCCACCCGCTGGCGCCGCTAATCCCTGCCGCGAGAACCTTCCTCAAGGCCGTCGCCATCCAGTCCTCCACTCCTCAGCTCATCCCCTCCTCCGCCCTCATCCATCGGACGTCGCCCCAATCCCTCCCACCGGGTCGCAGCAGTCCGCCCTCATCTGCTCATCCCTCCTCCCTCTTCTATTCTCCCCACTCGTGCTCATGCTTGCTGTAGAACGACCGCCTCCACAATGAGGGAGTCCAGGACATCGGACCCTCCTTCATTCGCATTGCAATCTGGTCACTAGGAAGAGGTAAAATGACACCTTCTTGTAAGCTTGCTGTTGTGCGACTGTATCTTATGGTTATTAGCACAGATCTGCATTTTCTGTGGATTTAAATTGCATAGCTATGGAAGCATGTGTTCATTAAGTTCAGCAAGCTGAAGCACTTTGATTTTTAGGGGCAATCTAAGGATCTATGGAGAACATAACTCTGACCTGAGAAGCTCGGGGGTTGATTGGATTTGAAGCAAGCTGAAGCACTTTGACTGAAAGGACTAGTGCTTGCTGTTCATTAAGTTCAGCAAGCTGAAGCACTTGCTGTTGTTGCATCTAACTCTTAAAGGACTAGTGCTGTAAGAGGTGATGGTGATGCTTGTGGAAGGGTTACAACTAATGTTCACTCCCGTTTGAGTGGTGATGTTAACTCCAACCTGAATATTGGTTCCAAACGGGGCTGCCAAGCTCCTACAAAAAGAGGGAGAGCTAAGATGGCAAGGACAGCATTGGCGGTGCCTCCTCGTAGTGGGAGGGTGGAGCTGGAACCTGTTGGTCATTGGTAAGTAAATATATGAGCACTTTTATATATAGTACCACACTTGTCATTTTCTGCTATTAATTCAAAATCTGAGGATGCCTAATGCATGTATCAATTTCTCTGCAGTCAATTCAAATATGTTGGGTACAACCCTAAAGGCTACAAGTATCCCTCACAAGTGGGTGTCATTCTTCAACGCATGTACCCTGGTATTATCAAGGTATATGATGATGATGGCACTGTTGTCAAACGACAACCTGCACTTTCATGGAATGATTATTATTGGAAAAAAGATGAGCATGGCATATGCTATGCAAAAAATGTCAAGGCAGAATTCTGGGTAAGCAAACTATCTAGACTAGATACAATTTAATGATTTGAGTATTTTCTTTCAGCTGATTGGCTTCTGCTATTCTATTCTATTTAATTTATGTATGTATATATCTCTGTACAGACTTTGTTTACATGTCATCCACAACATAGGCGAAAGGCTGACAAAGCTCTAGAGAACTATCTAGTGAGAAGAGTAACAAATATGATGTACCAAGTCCGTTTGGAGGCTGTCAAGATGTTCTATGACAAACAGGGTGAGGATTGTGATGATACAAGGGCACGCACCATTCATCTTACAGAAGAACAATACTTGACTTGTAGAATTGGATGGTGCAATAAGGCAGTTTGGGCATGGCTTTCCAAATATTGGACTTCTGATCAATACAAGCAAAAGAGAGAAAAAGCCCAAGAAGCTCGCATGAGGTCTGATGATCCTGCTCCAAATAGAGGAGGTTCAAGGAATTTTATAGAGACAACAATTCCTAGTATGGAAAATCCCTGACTCCTGCACAATTAGCCATCGACCCTCTACTAAGTTTGCTCATGCATTTTTTTTTCATTTTGCAGGAATATACTTTTGGCCCCGAGAAGAGTGGCACCTTGAATACATATGCAGTAATGAAATCTGAATTAAAAGAGTGGATAGCACTGGAAGGAGTGGTCCAATACCCAGTGCAAGAGCACAAAAAAACGCTTGGTATTACATTGTTGCTTCCTAGAAATTTCATTTCTTTGTTTCAGTTTAGCAGTTCCACATTTTGTGTGTGCAATGAGCCAACTAGCTAAAATTAGCCATACCATGAAATTTTAATGTTTATATTACATATGTGTGCGGGCAGCTACCTGCCTGTTGCTGTCCCTTGTTGCCTGCTTTATTTGCAATTGCTACTAGATAGAGCACTGCAAGCATGTACTCCTACTACGTGTGCAGCTGCCTACCTGCAGTGAGTGGCACTCTAAGCTAGTGGCTCTGCTGCTCTGCCTATGCATAGATATATACTCACCACCTTGCTAAAATTAGCCATGCATATTAATTTGTTGGTAATACGTACATTATTAGCTTACATATATGTATATATTAGCTGTGTGAATTTTAAAACAGATCTTAAATAAGTTTTAGCAGCTAAATAGTTATCTGGAACTATATATAGAAGAGATCTATAGATATATGGCTCAAGTTTTACAGATATATACATTGCTAGATTCTTGCATATATGACGATGCTCGATGATATCGGACTGAACCAAACAACCTGCTGCTGCTTGCTCATCATCTTCTCCTGTCATTAGTTGTGTATTGATGATTCAATTTCAGCACTTGATTACAAGATGATCCATAATTTAATTGCCACATCTATTTGCTTTTGTTTTAGGATGACTACAAGGCCTTAGCGCCAGATGAAACCACACAAAAAATTGATGGAGAGTACATAGTAGGGCATGGCATGGCCCATGGACGTGTTCCAATAGGTCATGGGGCTGTGGAAAAGGCGGCTGTCCTAAGGCATGCCAAATCGAAGAGAGTTTTACCCGTCAGTCCTGATAAATATGAACAAGTGAGAAAATGTTCAATTGAAAGAGAATAATGAGATATTACTTGAGCAAAATAGTATCCATCGTGAGCTGATAATGGTAATAACTTATCTGTTGCTTTATATATCAGTTTGCTCTATGCCTACATGCATCTTTATGTGAATGCTTTTCAACTGTAGAAAATGTTTGAACAATTGGGAACAGAGCCACCTCCTGATCTGCCAACTTGAGTTGCAGCAGTGAACAAGTGGCTTCCTGTTGATTAGAAATGGCTTTATGAGTCGTATCTTATAACCTGTTAGATTTAAGGTGATACATTGACTGCTACAAATATTGTGAATTCAAAGATCGCAGCACTTCATATTTGCAATGCTTCTAGTTTACTTCAGTTTTGCTTGTCATAGGATTCCAAAAAATAAAGTGCATACATATTGTGTATTTTGTAGGTCACAGGATCATCACATGGATATGATGGCATAGACGGTAATCCTAATTTAGAAGATGAGGAGGAGGATGACCACACTTGGTGTGGAAGTGATAACAATGATGACCTTGAATCTGATGTTGATGGCCACTTTGAAGTAGAAAGTGATGAGGACCTTGAAGATAATGGTGAAGATGATTCTCTCCAAGATGATGGGGATGACAATGTTTGAGGTGATCCTACAGTCAGCAGGGGGATCAACATGCCTACACATGGAAGTGGCACAAGGGTGACTAACTAATGCCAACAGCTCCAAGTGGCAGACATGGACCTTCTTTTGGTAGATTTTGGTACAAAGTTAGGCTGATGTGCAGCTAACTAGGCTGATGTGCAGCTAACCTTTTGCTAATGTTTAGTTGCTGGCAATTATTTTCCATATGCATGTGGTGTTGACATGTAGGAATGATACTATATTGCCACCTAGACCTAGTAATATTTGCAGACTATTTGCCATCTAGGCATGAACCTTGTTCGCTGGAGTGTTACCATCTAGTTATGACTTTCTGGTTATGATTATTGTATATGGTTTCTGAGGATGGATTTATGGGAATAGAATTGTAATTACCATGCTGGTTCTATACTACAAGATTTAACTTGGCGGTTATGGTAGCCAAGGAAAACAATGATTACCTTGAGTGTTTCACACAGTCAAGGAAATATTGGCGGTTGGCAGCCCCAAGGATATGGTGTTTCCTTGAAGGTTTGAAACCGCCAATAAAATATATATTTACCTTGACGGTTTGCTAGCCCTCATGAAAAACTAATTTCCTTGGAGGTGTTTAACACTCAAGTAAATGTCTTTCCTTGGCGGCTCTGCTATTTCCTTGACCATTTGACAAATTAAGTTAGGGCGCGATTTCCTTGAGTGTTAGCCTCCAAGGAAATTATCCTTGAGTGTCGAAAACCGCCAAGGAAAGTAATTTCCCTTGCACTCTATTCTTGAGTGCTTTTGCTTGACGGTGTATGGCCAAGGATCATTTCCTTGGCGGTTTTTCCTCTATCCTTGGCGGTTTTGGCACTCAAGGCTATTCCGGATTCTGGTAGTGAGGTGCACCGCGACAGGGCGCTCAGCTTCTATGACGAGCTGTACTCGCCTGAGCTGCGGCGTCGGCCGGCGTCAAGCTGGACGTGCAGAACATCATCGAGACGCCGGCACCGACACGGCGGCTGGGTCGCCCTCACCCGCGCCTAGCTACCACCGCGCGCTCGAAACTTCCCCAACAACAGGTCCTTCATATGCCACAACACCGACATGCTCTACGGCGTGCGCAAAAACACAGTTGTGTGCACCTCCGACGCCTTCTACCCGCGCGACCCGACGTCGCAGACCGTCCCATATCTCCTTCGTCGCGATACAACACCCTCTTCGCGGGTGTCGCAAACAGCTGAACCACAACGTAACTTCGAGCTGCTCAAGACGCCGATCCGCTGCAGCGTGCCACTCCGCGTCGCCTAGTCAGCGACGCGACTGCCTCTTCACCAACCCGCACGCCGACGGCACCAGGTGAGCAGAACACCGCGGCCGACGATCCTCCATCGTTTTTCCTGCTCAAGATCCAGAAGGCGCCGGCACAGCAATGGAGACATACGCCATTCCCAATATGTGAAGGGAAAAAAAAAACAAAAGAAAAAAAATGGTACAAGACTAATTCAGTCCGGGCTCCATGATGGGCTATAAAAAAAAAGCACAAGAGATTTGGAATTCGTTCCTTGGGCTCCAGATAACCTTAATCAAAGATTTCTTCTCCAGATAACTATCATATGTTTGTGTCCCTTAAAAAAAACTATCATATATTCATGTCAGCTTGTAGAAATATACGAAACCCAAAAGGACCCAGAATGCAACAACGACAGACCATCTACACGGTGGAAGACACAATTACCGTATTAACCTTTCACTTAAAAAATAATTAGTACTAATTATTTGTATAGGAACCGAGAGTAACCAGAAGTACCCCCAACCATCATGAAACAGCTCTATTGATATGTATGTTAGAGATCCCGGCCATGTATACCAGTGGAAGACCTGCCGATTAGGAGACATGTAATAAATAACGAATAGAAACTAGGCAACTATGTACCTTATTCTATTCTATTTAGTACGTACGTGTCTGTCCAGTACAGTGTAAAGTACGCGTATTAGGAGATATTAAAAAAGATGGGGCGGTTGGGATGGTTGCCGACTGCGCGCCTTAGTGCTGCCTCTACTGCGGCCGCCTCTGGCTCGTCCAGCATCCTCTCACCATCGATATGAGCTCCTACTTTCTCAAGCGTATGGATGCAGTGCAAGCTATCAAAGTCGAATTCAACATGGCCTTTCTTCACCGAGATGAGCAACCTGAGAGATTCTAGGCACTGCATTGCTTCCTTTACATACGTCATGCAGAAATACGTTTGGAGGTGGCGCAGTTTGGGGAATGCACCAGCAGAATCAGCAACGGCAATACCATGTAAGTTGTCTCTGCATTTGACAAAGAGATGAAGAGACCGGAGCTCTGGCAAACATCCAAGATGGAATAGATCTCGCTCTGTCAATGAGGTCAAATGCAGTTCCAAGTAGGAGATATTCTCAAGTGAGGCGTCGATCCACCGTGGCATTTTAACACTCTCTAGGCATAGATGACGCAGTAGTACTTTACAGGGCGAATAATCGTCCCACATGCTGGTCGGCTCCTCATCACATGTGTTTTCATAAACGTCTAGTTCTTCTATCTTCTTCAATTTGTTTAGACGCTCCACGAAGTACTTGTTCAGCATTCTGACAAATAATCCACCTCGGTGAATTTGGAGCACCCTGAGCTCTGTCAGGTTATCCAGATCAAAAGAGTTAGCTGGCGCTGTCATCCTTAGCTCCTCGTCTGACGAATTGTCTGACTCCAATATGTCGTCGACAAATAATTTATGATGAAGGGACAGCCGCAGCTCTTCCAATGATGTTAGGCTTCCCATCCCGTTCGGCAATTTTACTGCCCCTTCATGGCTATAACAGAACAAGCTCTTCAGTTGTCTTAGCTGAGTAACACTCTGTGGCAATTCCTCAATCTTGGTTTCCGTCAAGTCTAGTATCTGTAAACATCTTAAATCCCCTATTTCCATGGGCAGCCTGTTAATACGAGTTCCAGCAAGGCTAAGGCATCTCAAGTGACGTAACTGTGCAACGTTCTTGAGACGATAAGCATTATCTCCAGATACTCTCCCACAGTACTCTAAAGACAAGACACGCAAAACCCGAAAACTTGGGAATAACAAGTCTAGTCCCATCTGACTAAGATCGCAACCCTCGCTAGCATTGAATGACCTCATAACTTGTTGTTTGATGCACGCATTTACCATGTCACGCTGGTCCAGAACACTCTTGTGGACAGCCAGTATACGAGCATTATTTTGGGAAAATAAATGTTTCTCATTAGTATCCAATATAGTAACAAAGTTTTCTTCTTTTGCCATGGAACAAATCAAATCAAGAACCATGTCGTGAACACGACAACCAGTTATGGTGCCAGTTTCAAGCCGGCTAAGATACCACCCATCATCAATAAGCTCTACTGGCTGGATAAGGCTTCTATTAATAAGCTCATTGAAGTAACCTTCTCCAACCTCAAATAGTGTTTTTCCCTTTTTCTTGCCACACAAAACCTTCAGCTATCCACTTCCACACCAATTTTCCTTTGTCAATCACACTTGTCTTCGGATATATGCTTAAATACAATAAGCACGTCTTTAGATGACATGGTAGGTCAAAGTAGCTAAACAACAATATCTTTTGGTGTCCTCTGCTTTGTTATCCTCATGCCCGAACTTAATTGAATTGTACACCTGAGGCCAATCCTCCACTCGTTTACCACTCAATAAACTAGCTATTGTAATTATAGCTAATGGTAGACCACCACATTTCCCTAAGATATATTTAGTAGATTGTTGATCCGGTTGATCTAAAGTACTAGTGCTTTTACCGGATAATCTTGCATAGAATAGTTGCTTGGACTGATGATCTGAAAGTGGTTTTAACTTGCAAACCTCATCACTACTTTTTGCCACATCATAAATACGAGAAGTTGTCATTATTTTACTTCCATTGTCATTGTCTATCAAAGCACTCTTAATCATATCCCATGATTTTGTGTCCCAAATATCATCAATAATGATAAAATACCTATTCACGTGACAACACAATAGCAAATAGTTAGATAAAATATCTAGGTTTTCATTGAAAAAAGTAACCATGGAAACCATCTTAATATGTAGGCTAAAACTGATTAATGATTTAGTGTCCAAAGACACATACAACACAAGAGCCTTAAGTAATTTATTGATATAGTTTTGAAAAATAGTAAAGTATATGATTTGATTAATAATTAATAAGAGTATAAAGTTCAACCGAAGGAAATGGAAATATTGTGCTATAGGAAAACAATTTCTTGGTGACCAGAGCATAATATTGGGATATCTCAAGCCCTTAGGTTAAAAACATGATAATCCATCTACCCCCCCTTCCACTAATTCTCGCTAATTAGCCAGGGGGCTCAACCAGACTCCACCAACCGGCTAAACCCCAAAATTCGAAAACCCTACATTCAAAATCCACCATATAGAGACTAGGTTCCTTTTTATATGTTTGCTCGTTGAGCAATGTGGTGGTCAAGGTATGTATACATGATCTAGACTTTAAATTATGGAAGTATTTATGCATGAGCATGATTTACATCTTTCTCTCGAATAATAATAAGCCAAGATCATGTGTACTAGCATACATATAAGTCAAGCAAGGACATATATTGATATATGGTTTTAAAGACATATTAATATATATGCCCTAGTATAAAGTATGTGTACATAAGATATATTGGGAAATAAGAGAAAGGAGAATAATAGGGAAATATAAAAACTCTGTATACTAATATGTATTCCTTCCAAACAAGTGTATATATTTATTAGTGCTCAATAAAGGGTCCTATGAATATATATATCTACTAGCATAAATACAAATGGAAGATAAATACATTGAGTATACATGGAAATGGGAAAAGAAAGAAAATATAAAAGAGAGAAGGAAATGGAGAAAAAATGGAAAGGAAATAAATTCAGAAAGGAGCCATGGGCTCATTCCCTTCCCTCCTCCATTCCCGGCCCAACAGGCCTCTCTCTCTTTTCTTTCTCTGCGCATAGGCCGGCCCATTATCGCGAGCCCAGCCCAGCACGATGAAGCCCGACTCACCCTCCTCTTATCTCACCGACGGGTGGAACCCACCATCGTCTTCTTCCTCTCCTCTCTATCGCGCGGCGACACTGGCCGGTCCGGCCCCATCGGGACCTGGCTGCTTCCCGTCGCACACCAGACATCCAAGGAGGCGACGAGGGCACAGTTGAGGAAATGATCGCCCCGCCGAGATGTCCCATCCGCCGGAGGGCCCCTCTCCTCATCCGGCAAGGACGAACAGCGTGAACTGTGACTCCGCTAGCGCGATTCCCGTCGGTCTCGACATGACCAGACGACAAGCTCGCTCGCTAGGACCCAGAGCTACACGCGAGCGCCGGCGAGTTCCAGCTGGAGCCAAATGCGCATAGAGGCTCAGGTCAATGGGAACTGGGCGGCCATAGACCAAGCCACAGGCATTCCCTGCTCTCATGGCCGGCACCCGGCGGCCTTGCCACTCGACGTCGGCGATTGAGAGAGGACAAGACGGCAAACGAGCAGGACCACGTGGGCACAAGATGCGTGAGCACCAGCACAGGGCAGCAGTCCACACGCCCAGGACGCCAGCTCCACCCGCACAGCGTCACCGCAGACCAGCGTCAAGGTTTGCCTCCATGGCGGCCAGCAACCACGGCCTGCGCGACAAGACCGGACGATGAGCTGGCTCACCAGGGATCAAGGCGTGCGCGAGCACCAGCGCGAGACGACCAAGCTCCAAGTCCGCGCGAACAGGGATGGCTACCAGAAAAGATCCACCGCGGGCGAAAATATCGCCACGGCGAACATCGGCCTCCGATCGAGCTCGCCCCATCCTTCATCAGCTCCGCCGTGCTCTAGAACACGCGGTGCTCTCCTCCGCTTGCCCTCTCCCATCTTCCCCGCTGCGAAATCCCATTTTTCCCAACCCGAGCTCTGCCGCCGCCATTGGAGTCTCTTCGTCCTCCTTTCCCTCTGCTGCGTCGTTGGCCGAATTGAAGAGCAGGTTAGGCAACTGGAAGCTTCCCTAACCGATTTGCATAGCTAGTGACTCGTTTCCTACCTCGCATCGCCCTACCGCCTGAGCGCCGCCGCCAAGAGCCGCACGGGCAACCGCCGTGGAGGACACCGAGCCCCGCCGACGAAGGGAAACCCACCAACGGGTGCAGACAACCAACGCTGACATCGGCGGCTCCCCACGATGAGCTTAGACCAGGCCAGCAGTGCTCGAACCCTAGCTCCGGCGAGAGCGCCGCTGTGATAGGGTGGTCAACGAGGATAGAAGTTCTGTTCTGTCGCCCCGTTACCACCGTCACACTACCATTCCCTCTCCTCCCTATGCTATACGGGCCCGGGCAGACGGAACGGCCAGCGTCGTTGTGCCCGTTCACGTGCACCATGGCCCATGTGGCACCGTGGCAGGGGTGGCCCGCGTGGAAGCCATAGTGGCACCATCCCACGGACCCACGTGTCAGCCTCGCTGGAAGCCACGCAAGGGAGGACAGTTGGGTACACGTAGAGTAAAATGCTAGAGCCACTCGGTAAATGCACACAGGGTCTTATAACCACTATTTCCCTTATCAGAAAAAAATTCCCAAAAAAATTTGTAAATTCATCTTTTGTTTTATATAATTTTATCATGTAATTAATTCCAAATTTATTACACGATAAAATTATTATATAATATTACCCTAATAAATAAATTAGGGATCAATATTATAAAATCCGTAACTCATGAATTTTAGCTCGCTTTTTTGCGGAAACGACTTCCATAATTCATCTAAAATCTAGATCTATGTATCTAACCTATTACCACCATAATGTTCTATGTTTTTTGTGTGCTATAGTTCAAGCTAAGTTTTGTCGCTAGACGCGAGGTAGTTTTCGACGATCGGATTAGAAGTTCCTTCCTGAGTACGCTAGAGACGTTCGACGCCGCGTGCCCGATCAGTAAGAACATCCCAGGCAAGTCCTTACCCCCCCTTAATCATTACCTTAATTAATTAATATGATGATGATAATAAGATCTCAAAGTTTTGGGCTATTATCGTATGCGATGATGATGTATGTGATGATGAGGAGCTAGGTGCTCGATATTGATGATGAGCTGAGTGCTCGATGTTATGAATGGCCGAGTGCCAATATTATTAAGGAGCTATGTGCTCGATGTATTGAGGAGCTGAGTGCTCAAGATTATTGAGGGGCTAGGTGCCCAGTTGTTTGATGAGTTATGGAAAGCATATGGTAGTAGTCATGACGCTCACTTGTGATAACCTGATTAGTGTATAGTGGTATGAGCCTGATAATGTAGCTATGGAGCTAAGCCGGATGACGTAATCATCCATGTTATCTATGCTCATACGTTGTAATTAAGAGCTTACATGAGATCGCCTAATGAACCTTAACCAACAAAAGAGGTGGGTGATAATAATCCATAGTGAGATGGATTATTACGGGAAACGCCGTGAGGGATTCCTACGGAGAGATACTCGCCTCCCTAAGGACCGGTTCATAGACCTTATACCTAGTACTTATTACATACAGCCACACACCGGGATGGGGCGGCTTTGATTCCACACCCGCTTAGGTTGCGGTATAATTTCGATCCAAGGTGGCCAGCGTAGGCAAGGATCTATCGGGAGCTGGCTCGGATGTTATGTGATCTTCCGGGGTTGGGTTGGTGTGGACGCTATGTGATCTTCCACGTAAAACATTTTGAGATATTGATTATGTGATATATTTATGAATTGTTGTTGTTGAGCGGATGCTATGTGATCTTCCGCACCGGGATGCTATGTGATCTTCCCTAATGGGATGCTATGTGATCTTCCCATTTCCAACCCCGAGAAATCCTGGTAGGATTATACCAATATACCTAGGGTAGCACCCAAGTGGGTACAGATCTCCCTGACAGAACCAAACCAGATGGGGAAGACTGTGCCTATCGTGTGGAGAAATTGTACAACCTCTGCAGAGTTATAAAAATCTATTCGAATAGCCACGTCCTTGGAATGGGCAACCGCTAGGACTGAACATCTATGATTAGTTTACAATATATATGGCTAACTCGTTGTGACCTGCAAAGTTGATGACAACATAAGATAACCTAGGGAACTAGCGAGAGCAGTTTTAGAGACTCTGTTAGGGACTAAACCCTTAATTTACCAAACCACCCCTGGTTTGGACTTGCTGAGTACGTTTGTACTCACCCCTCTGTTTTTATAGATATCGGCACATTCGAAGGTAAGACCGCTCTCAAGGTAGAGGATCAGCGTTCGTAGGAGTTCGTGAGGCGTTTACTTAGGAGGAAGACGTAGTTGCCCAGGGTTTTCATCCGTGCTCAAGATGCCTATGGAGTATGAGGCAGAGTCATAGTTACTCCACCGCTTTCGGTTGGCTAACTCTGATAACCTAATCGCCACTGTAAGACTTTCTAATCCTATATTAATAAAGCTCGGATTTCTATTATGTCAGTGTACCATTATCTGACACTAATGAACGTATTTGTGCATGATCCTTGCGCAAATACGTGTGATTAAGGACCCATTAATGTGGGGGAACTGACACACTCCCTCGGCGAGGTCACACGCATGGTTTGACGCATAAGTATAAGGAACTTCCTCAAGCCTACAAAAGTGTGGGACTCTCAAGAAGTCAGGAGAAGGCTAACACAACCAAGGCACCTCAATAGTAGCAACATCTGGTGGTTAGCACTAGGCTATAGTAGGTGTGTGTTGTCACTCCCCAGCTATAAGGTAAAGGAGGACCGAAGATGCCAACTGGAAGAAGAAGACTAATAAAGAGGGTGAGGAACTGTACAAGAAACCATTGATTTGGTATGCCTTGGACTCCCAGTTACAAGATTGATCCGGCAAGGTGCGCTAGACCGAGATCTATAGAAGGGATGGTTGTCAAAGATTCATGCTCGATAGTCCACCGAGGGGCTACCCACGATGCAAGATTGATCCGGCAAGGTGCGCTAGACCGAGATCTAGGTGGTTAATTAGAGACACAATACACCTAAAGTATCCAGGTTCGGGCCATCGGCGTGATGTAAAACCCTACGTCATGTGCTCTATTTTTTGTATGGTGGAGTATACAATAGGATGATCGAGTTGAGGGAGGTCCCTACCTGCCTTATATAGTGGGGGCTAAGGTTACAAATAGAAACTACGAGGTCATGTAGAATTCAATATGTTACATGATTTTTTGATCGCTGCCTACAAGGTATCCTCCAGATGTCGTGAGGGATGCGGGGTGGGTACCTAGGGGTAATTCACCCATAGCTAGTCCCCGAGCTCCTTGTTGCCATTGAACAAGTCTTCATATGAGGTTAGCATCAGGAGCCAGATGTCGGTGAAGCATAAGAGGATGTCGGTGAAGTCGCCTTCCGAGGTCCTCGAGTCAATGGAGAGGTTGTCGAGTGGCGAGGCCTAACACCCGAGCTTTTGAAGAGGTCGGTAGGCACGACCATGGGATCTCCTAAAAATCTATCGAGGTCGGTGGATAGCGCATTGAACTGCGGCAAAGTGCCAAAGCCGAGCCCAAGTGACATCAGCAGAACTCATGTGTGGCGCCGTAAGAGTGTAAAAGGACTGGCGGACGTGTAACCTATATGGTCTTGCTTGTCGTGTTTGTAGAACTTAGCACACTCATTGCAAGGTGATGTGTGCCCACTTAGCCCTCGAGACCGGGTGGTAGGTGTTAGAGTCACGTGGCACCGTGGGTCTAAGTTTTCTTGAAGTCTTGGTGAGGTTGGGTGAACTGTAAAGTCCTTGAGCCCGGCGCCGGATTGGGGCACATTCACGACAAGGTGAAGTGTGCCTACTTAGTTCCCCGAGCCCGGTAGTGGGTGTCGTAGTCACGTGGTGCTAGGCTTACAATGTCTTGACATCCTACACATATCAAAATTTATCAAAAGATCTTGGTGAAGTTCCCGAGCCAGCCCCCGAGCTAGGAGCGTCCGAGGAGTCGAGGTCATCAATGCAGTCCCCGAGCAAGGAGTGTCGGGGTTGGTGAGGTCGCCGCCGCTTCTTTCAATGCCCAGTCCCGAGCATCGGGCGAGGACTCGCACGATGCATGCTATGCATGCCCCGACCTATCTTGTGGGATGTCGGCATTGGTGAGATATTTGAAGAACTCTGTTTGCTAGTCCGGTGTTGTAGAGGTCATTGCAAGGGCGAGCAGATTGGTGTGTGAATAGATCATAACTTCAATCTGCGGAGATCCTGCAGGCCCGGTGGGAGGATTCTCTATAGGCACGACATGCGGAGGTGTCACGGGCTCGGCTGGCGGAGCCTCTATGGGATCATTGTATTCAAAAATTGTCGGTCTTATGATGTCTTGGGAGAATACACCTAGAGGTACTGGAGATGTTGAGGATCCGATCTTGGAGAGCAAGTCGGCTGACTGGTTCTAATTGCGGACAATGTGATGGTACTCGAGGCCCAGGAATTTGCCTTCTAGCTTCCTAATTTCCATGACATATGTCTCCATCTTCTCGTTTGATGTGGACCCGCCCTTCCAAAACTAATTGATGACTAGCAAGGAGTCACCGAATACCATGAGACGCTTAACGCCGAGCTCATATAACTGGAGGCCGTGGAAGCAGGCCTCATATCTTGTAGCATTGTTGGATACCAGGAAGTGTAGCCAGATGGCATAGCGTAGTATGTCTCCAAACAGGATGACAAAGTAAATGCCGGTGCCGGCACACTCAATGTTGAGAGTTTTGTTGAAGTACATGGTCTAGTATATTGGCTCTTCTTTGGAGATGCGCTCGGTGAGCTCGGTACATTCCGTAACAAAGTCAACAAGTGCCTAGATTTATGGTTGGGAGGCTTCTATACTCCATCATGTATGTCCCGAGCTCGACTTCCCATTTGCTGATACGACCATAGGCTTTCTTGTTATGGAGAGTTTAGCGGAGAGGAAACTCAGACAACACTACAATTTTGTAGCACTATACTGCTTTAGCTTTCGAGAGGTGATGAGGACCGCGTAGAGGAGCTTCTGGATGTGCAGGTAGCAGGTCTTGGAATCACTCAGGACCTCACTTATATAGTATATGGATCAATGCACTTTGGAAACATGCCCCGACCTCTTCTTGGTCCACCATGATAACAATGCTAACAACTCTATTGGTGGCCGCGATGTATAGATAGAGTTCTGATGGGGACGTGATGCCCGATCTTCCGTCAAGTTATGATAACTCGCTTTGGTGGAACTCGACACACCGATCCGGCTTCGTGATCGAAAAGATCCGAACCCCGCAACCTTAGCACCAGCGTTCCTCAGGTTATCAACCGTGTCTCCAACCGGTTGACCTCGCCAAGAAGGCTAATCCCCCCGCGAAACGAAGAACACAAGCAAGAACTCGAAAGAAGCAGCTCAAAGGTTTGGGACAAACTGCAGATGAATGATTAAGCACACGAAGTTGGGGTTTCACAAACCGATGAACGGCGACCGTCAATGGACAGAATTAATCTAAAGCAAAACCCAAACCCTAATTTGGGTGACGGCTACTGATATATAGAGTTTAGGGGCGTGCAAGACCCCTGGACGCGCCCCTATTGGGCTCCAACACGATACATGGCCCAAAGACCGAAATACGGTGGCGCAGCACCAAAACAGATTCTGACGTCATATTGTTTCGATGATTCCCGTCGACTCCTGACGAATTTGGACCTCAAACTGGTGCCATTGGAAGCGTCTTGAAATTATCTTTCCAACGATATAAAGATCGTCCAAATCGAAGCCCGTATGTGACCTTGGCGTCCGTTTTAGTGCAGGCTGTTCCTGGACCTCGAAACCGACTTGAACTCGAATCGGTTTGGGCCTCCATCTTGACTCCAACGCCGTGGCTGTTCCTCCACGCCTCCAAGTCGTCCTCCAAGTCCTTGCTGGTCCTCTCCTTGATTCCTAAGCATAACAAAGTCATGAAGTAGCAACCTATTCTCAAGTTCATCAAAAGAATTGCTTAGAACGAGCTCACCTGTAAATTTAGTTGCCGTGGCGCGAGCTCTTGTGATGGGACCATGAATGTTCAGCGGAGGATCATCTTGTGTATCCGATGAAGTGATGTCCTCATCATCCTCCCCTTCTTGAATGGAAGTCGCCCCTCGACTCAAGGTCATCGCCGTCTCCCAAATATGGCTTCAAATCTGAAATATTGAAAGAAGGACTAACCCCAACTCGGGTGGCAGCTCAAGTTTGTAGGCATTGTCATTTATTTTTCAACAATTTTATAAGGACCAGCAGCTCTTGGCATTAATTTGGACTTACGCAGCTCTGAAAACCTATCTTTTCTCAAATGTAACCATACTAAATCACCCGGTTCAAGTGTAATCTTCTTCCTACCTTTACTCCCAGCAATTTGATACTTTTCATTCATCTTTTTCGATATTTTCTCTAGTGGTCTTATGCAACTTTCTAATAAATTCAGCACGTGCACTAGCATCATGATGTGTTCGTTCATTGATAGGTAAAGGCAAAATATCAATTGGAGCATGAGGGTTAAATCCATACACTACCTGAAAAGGACTTACCTTGGTGGTAGAATGTGTTGCCCGATTGTAAGCAAACTCCACATGAGGCGCATATTCTTCCCACAGCTTCAAGTTTTTCTTCAAAATGGCTCTCAACATGGCACCCAAAGTACGGTTAACGACCTCTGTTTGCCCATCCGTTTGAGGGTGACAAGTAGTTGAGAACATCAGCTTTTGTACCCAATTTGTTCCATAGAGTACGCCAAAAAGTGACTCAAGAATTTAGCATCGCGATCCAAACAATAGTAGAAGGTATACCATGCAAGCGAACAATCTCTTTGAAAAAGAGGTCAGCAATATAAATGGCATCATCACTTTTATGACAAGGTATAAAATGTGCCATTTTAGAAAACCGATCCACAACAACAAAAAAAATACTATCCATCCCCCTCTTAGTCCTTGGCAGTCCCAAAACAAAGTCCATCGAAATATCTCGACCATGGAATAGAAGGGACAGGAAGAGGCATGTACAAACCATGTGGATTCAAGTGAGACTTAGCCTTTTGACACGTGGTGCAGGCGTGCCACGAACCGCTCAACATCCCTCTTCGGATGTGGCCAAAAGAAATGTGTGGGCCAAGATATCTCGCTGCCTTTTTAGCCCCAAAATGGCCCATCGGGCCCCGCCGCAGGCGCTTCCCCCGCAACAATAATAGACGAACGGAACCAACTGAATGCATAGACGGTTAGCTCTAAACACAAATCCATCATTTATCACAAAACTTGTTCCACGTGCGACCCTCTTTACAGTTCAACAAGACATCTTTAAAATCGGGATCAAGCTCATATAGTTTTTTAATGGATTCTAGCCCAAAAATTCTACAATCAAGTTGTGATAGCATATTATATCGTCGAGACAAAGCATCAAAGAATTATATTATCCTTTCCTTTCTTGTGTTTTATAACATAAGGAAAAGATTCAATAAATTCAACCCACTTAGCATGTCTACGGTTCGATTATTTTGAGAGCGAAGATACTTAAGCGATTCATGATCTCAATGTATAACAAATTCCTTAGGCCACAAATAATGACGCCACGCTTCTAAAGAACGCACAAGTGCATACAATTCCTTATCATACGTAGAGTAATTAAGAACAGGACCATGCAATTTTTCGCTAAAGTACGCAACAAAGTTTTACCATCTTGCATCAACACACCCCCAATGCCAACCCCACTAGCATCACATTCGAGCTCGAAAGTCTTACCAAAGTTTGGAAGTTGCAGCAATGGTGCATGTGTAAGCTTGTCCTTCAAAGTATCAAAAGACGCCTCTTGTGCCTTACCCCAATGGAACGCCACTCCTTTCTTTGTCAACTCATGCAAAGGGGCAGCAATGGCGCTGAAATCCTTGACGGGCGTCGATAGAAACCTCGCAAGACCAAGAAAACTTCGCACCTGTGTAATGGTTTGGGGAACCGCCAACTCTTTATGGCTTCAATTTTTGACTTGTCCACCTCAATTCCCCTCGTGGAGTAACAACATAGCCAAGAAAAGAGACTCGATCCGTGCAAAAGATGCACTTCTCAAGGTTACCAAACAAACGTGCATCGCGTAAAGAAAGAAAAACAGCACGTAGGTGTTCCATATGTTCATCCAAAGACTTGCTATATATCAATATATCATCAAAGTAAACTACCACGAATCGCCCAATAAAAGCCCTTAAAACTTCATTCATCAATCTCATGAAAGTGCTAGGTGCATTAGTTAAACCAAAAGGCATTACTAACCACTCATATAATCCAAATTTAGTTTTGAAGGCTGTTTTCCATTCATCTCCAAGTTTCATTCTAATTTGGTGATAGCCACTACGCAAGTCAACCTTTGTGAAAATCACAGAGCCACATAACTCATCAAGCATGTCATCAAGTCTAGGAATAGGATGACGATATCGAATAGCAATATTATTAATGGCTCTACAATCGACACACATACGCCAACTCCCATCTTTTTGGGAACTAGAATGACAGTACGTAACATGGGCTTAAGCTTTCACGTACATACCCGCGGGTCCAAAAGATCTTGGACTTGGCGTTGAATCTCCTTAGTCTCCTCGTGGTTTGCTCTATATGCAGCACGGTTGGGTAAACTCGCTCGTGAATCAAATCGATTTGATGCTCAATTCCTCGAATAGGAGGAAGTCCCGAGGTATCTCGGATGGAAACACATCACCGAACTCCTGCAAAGGTCGACCACAAAAGCCGCAAAGTACTAGCAATATCCCCAATTGAAAAGAAAACATCTTTGCATATCAAAGCACAACATATATCATTATTCTCGGCAAGATCAGATTTAGTAGCAAGCATCACGAGGAGATTTCAATTTAATGGATGGTTGATTTTCAAGTGTTATTTTCAGCAAAGAATCTCTCTTTCTCAGCCTGCATAACTTGAGCAGGGGTCATAGGTTGCAAAGTGATTTTTTTTTTTTCCTTATGCATAAGAGTATACGTATTACTTCTACCATGGTGGATAGCATCATTATCAAATTCCTGGGGGCGACCCAACAAAAGAGAGCAAGCTTGCATGGGTACCACATCACAATCTACATAATCGAGTATGGACCAAGGGAAAAATGTACTGAAAGCCAATGTTAATGTTACCTTGGCCTTACCCGACTCATTAAGCCACCGAATATAGTATGGATGTTTATGAGGTCGCGTTTCCAATTGTAGCGTGTTGACAAGATCCGAACTCACCAAATTGTTGCAGCTCCCTCCATCAATGATGACACGTGCGCGCCTGTCTTTAATCACAAATAAGATTTGAAACAAGTTATGGCGCTGCAGCCCTCCGCGTCTCCCATCTCAGGCACCGAGGACACGCCGCACGATACAAATCCGCCGATCTCCGAGTCATCTACGCCGAGAGAAAGGCCCCTCGCCACCGGAAGCGTGGTTCTTCAAAGACCTTCCGCGACATCATCCGCACTAATGTAGCCTCCATCTTCTCGTCACAACATATGCCCGCTTGCTAGGGCATTCCCGAGCCACATGACCAAGTCCTTGACATCTATGGCATTGAATCGGAGAAGAACGCCCTGTGGAAGCTACGGAGGAGGCGGCGGGTTCCCGCGATACGAAGTTTTACCTCGCCGAAGGTGAAGGAAAAGGTGTCGAACGGTTACCGCCAGTGGTGTGGTACGAGTATTCGATGGCGGCGCCGTTGAAGGAGTGCTCGCTGCCTTGGAGGGAGATGGCATGATGGCTTTAGGCGTGTAGGTGCTCCTCCTCCTCGACCGCGTTGTCGCCCCTCGCAATTCCTTCTGCAAGCATAGCCAACCTAAACAACTCGCTTGTAGTATTCCAAGTTTTGTAGTCAACAATATCCTGAATTTCACGCCGCAAAACCACCATAAAAAATGAATAACTTTGTCCTCCATATCCTCTACAATCCCACAACGCATCGTTCCTTTCTCAAGCTCTGCGTAATAATCCCGCATGCACATATCTTCCTCGATCTAAGCGCTGCAATTTTTTACGCAAATCTCTTGTATAAGAAACAGGAACAAATCTACCACGCATTGCTTCTTTAAGCCCTTCCCAAGAAATAGGTTGTTCCCGCAACGCATCCACCAAATTATAGCAAAATCCTTAAATTCACTAGTGGCTTGTCGAATCCTATGACATGCGTGAACTTGATGGGATTCAAATTTTTGCTCTACCGCCATCTCCCAATCTAAATATTCCTCGGCATCATATCTTCCATGAAAAGGTGGAATGGTAAACTTAATTTTAGAGTAAGGATCGCCATTACCTTGATGTCTATTACCTCCCATACCTGTTCGTTCCTGTTGAGAGTCGCCGACGAGCACGGTTCTCGGCGGCCGCCTCTCATCAATGGATCCGTCGGGACGATAAACAACATCTTCGGATGATCATCGTATTTTGGAGGGTTGGTCTCAAGTCGTTGAACTCTATCGCTTAAGGAGGCAAGTCCCTTCTCAAAAGCCTTGCCGTTGTCTTTAATTTCTGAATCAATACATTCATTTGCGCCATCAACTCCTCCTTCATTTCCCCGCAAGTGACTAGACAAAACAGTACGCGCCCGGCATGATTAGTGATTAGCAAAAACCCTATGAGCTAGTTGGGGTTGAATTGGTGGAATCACTCCCTCACTCACGCCTTACCAAGCTCTTACCAAGTTCTTACCGACGCAGCGTAGGATGGCAACCCGATGATTGGGCCGTGATACCGTGGAGGAGGTGGCGGCCGTGATTGCAAGGTCGAATCTCTGTCTCGACCGAAGAATATGTGGAGCTTGGGAAGGCCAAAATATATGAACAAGGATTAGCAAATAACGAAAAATGCAGATTAGCGGTGGCTCAATCAATCCGAGATACAAGTCACAAGTGCTGGCTAAGGCGTGCCTAGTCGTAGCGCAACAAGATGAAACAAAAGAACAACGGATAAACAAAGACCGATAGAACAAGCACAAAGAAGCACTATTTTGTCTTTTTCTCTGATATTGGCGTCCCAATGTATCACAATTTTTTTATTTTTCTTTTATTTTTCTGATATTTTTCTTGGGACAGAGATCACAAAAATAGGAACCACAAGAATTTTCACCTACAACAAAGGTGGGATGTGGCCTACGAAAATTCAAAGACGTTTCTCTCAAAAGCGTGCAAAAACTTTGCCAATTTTTTTTTTTATTTTCACGAATTTTTTTGGCAATTTTGACTAGGGCAAGTTTGGGTACGTCCCAAATGGAATCGAGAATCTCCACAAAAATTTCAGATTTTTCTCGACAACCGAAAGCGTAAAGTTGTGCGTGTTCTAGTGAAGGTACCTCAAATTAGGGTTTTGCGAAAAAGCACAACCGAGCGATTAATTTTCCCGTGAAGGATTGCAATGGGTATTCACCAGATGATTTAAGGAGGTTGCGATGCAGGCAAAATATGAGCGGTTGGCAACCTATCTAGGGCTTGCGCGGGCGGCGAAAATTCACACAAAGGCGGCTTAGCGGGTCAAGTCGCGTATTGTGGTTGCTGCGACTTGTTATGTGGAACGGTGGATGGGATAGCGGCGAAACAAAAATCACAGCTACGGGCGATTGAACTACTGACGGCGAACACGAAACTAAACCAGCAACTAGACTCGACCACGGACGCAAACTCAACAAAGCAATGCTGAAAACGAAATTGCAAGGCTAAACAGGTTGTAGGACGGTGGATTTTTTTTGTAGGCTTTTTTTATGGATTATGGGACCAAACAAAACACTCAAACTAAAGGGTAGATGTAACCCGACGGTATACCTTAGCTCTGAATACCACTTGATGGGGACGTGATGCCCGATCTTCCGTCAAGTTATGATAACTCTCGTTTTGGTGGAACTCGACACACCGATCCGGCTTCGGATCGAAAAAGATCCGAACCCTGCAACCTTAGCACCAGCGTTCCTCAGGTTATCAACCGTGTCTCCAACCGGTTGACCTCGCCAAGAAGGCTAATCCCCGCCTGCGAAACGAAGAACACAAGCAAGAACTCGAAAGAAGCAGCTCAAAGGTTTGGGACAAACTGCAGATGAATGATTAAGCACACGAGTTGGGGTTTCACAAACCGATGAACGGCGATCGTCAATGGACAGAATTAATCTAAGCAAAACCCAAACCCTAATTTGGGTGACGGCTACTGATATATAGAGTTTAGGGGCGTGCAAGACCCCTGACGCGCGCCCCTATTGGGCTCCAACACGATACATGGCCCAAAGACCGAAATACGGTGGCGCAGCACCAAAACAGATTCTGGACGTCATATTGTTTCGATGATTCCCGTCGACTCCTGACGAATTTGGACCTCAAACTGGTGCCATTGGAAGCGTCTTGAAATTATCTTTCCAACGATATAAAGATCGTCCCAAATCGAAGCCCGTATGTGACCTTGGCGTCCGTTTTAGTGCAGGCTGTTCCTGGACTCCGAAACCGACTTGAACTCGAATCGGTTTGGGCCTCCATCTTGACTCCAACGCCGTGGCTGTTCCTCCACGCCTCCAAGTCGTCCTCCAAGTCCTTGCTGGTCCTCTCCTTGATTCCTAAGCATAACAAAGTCATGAAGTAGCAACCTATTCTCAAGTTCATCAAAAGAATTGCTTAGGAACGAGCTCACCAGAAATTTAGTTGCCGTCTTGCAGCTCTTGTGATGGGACCATGAATGTTCAGCGGAGGATCATCTTGTGTATCCGATGAAGTGATGTCCTCATCAAGTTCCTCATCTTTGTTGGGCGCTATGAGTAACAGTGGTGTAGTGAAGTACTTCTTGAGATCTTTGAAAGTTGTATTTGCCTCTTTGGTCCAGGCGAACTTGTTGCCGACTTTGAGCAGTTTGAAGAAGGGGAGCCCTTTGTCTCTCAGCCTCGAGATGAACCTTCAGAGGGCCACCATGCAGCTGGTCATTTATCTTTTGTATGTCTTTGATGGAGGTCGACTGAGTTATCATTGTGATCATTGATATCTTCTCCGGATTAGCCTCCTCGATCCCTCTAGCGCCGATGATGTACCCAAGCAGGATGCCCGAAGGGACACCGAAGATGCACTTGCTACGGTTTCACTTCCATCTGAAAGCCTTGAGCCTCTCAACGGTCTCTTTGAGGTCAACAATTAGATCCCCTGCCATTTTGGACTTGATCACGATGTCATCTATGTACGCCTGGGCGTTGTGGGGTATCTAGTCCCCGAGCCAAGCTTGGATGGTGTGCTGATAAGTTGCTCGCATTCTTGAGGCCGAAGAACATCGTGGTGTAGCAAAGAGGCTCAAAGGTGTGATGAAGGAGGTTTTGATATGGTCTTCTTCATTCAGAGCTATTCGGTGATTGTTGACGGTCATTAACGACACACTTTTACTATCAACATTCTACCATTAAGGGGTGAACCTATACGTTCTCATTCTCATATACATTTATTATTGACTTATTTCCACTTGTATTGGAGAAATATCTATTTTGTAGGAATTATATGAATACAAGTGGCAAATACAAGAAAAGGCGCCTTCCCCGAAAGCGTATTTGACAAACCATCCAATCCATGGAAGCCAAGCCTACCACGATGCAAGACTAGGCCGAGCACTCGCCACCCAACCACTTCTCGGGCCCAACATCGCAGCTGACCAAAGCCCGGACCGACAGAGCCCGGCCCGGCACGACCAAGCACCGGCCAGTAGCGGCCGCACTCAACCGTGGCGTCGTCCCGGTTCAAATTCGAGAGAGGCGGGGTGATGCGAACCACTTCTCCTGGTTCACGGCATCTGGACGTCCGGGAGGAGGTCGGTTTGGTGGCCATTTAGCACTTAGGTCCCTCCCCTCTATGTATAAGTAGCCCCCCCTCTCCTCCTCTCTCAGACACACCACACTTGGAGTCTCCTACCTCACACTCCACTCTCTACCTCACTCCTCTACCTCTCTACCTCTCTACTTCTCCTTCTTGTTAAACTTTCTTGGTTAGTCTTGGAGTAGTAGAGCTACAAAGGAGGTCTTGTCTCCTAGAAAAAGAGCTACTTGGTAATATGTCTCAACGCAGCATTCTTTTTGTTACCTCCTGGTATGTCCTTTGTAATCCCCCATGTTCTTTTGTTGTGTAGGAGTTCGTAAATGCCTTAATGGGTAGTAGACTACCTAGGGGGTCTCCCTGTTATCCTAGACCTAACCATGCTTATATCATGTATTCATGTGACTCTAACTATATTCATTTGTATTGGCTATTACTTGAAATAATCTACTCTACTTAGGATTATTCATGTATTCTTTATCTATTTTCTTTATCCTTTGAGGCAGCTCTCTGTGTGTATCACACTATCTACAAGTACCCATCTACACCTGTACGACCATGTTGTTCCATTTTGTGTGTGTATTTTTGTATTCAGATGCCATGCTAGCCTCTTACATACATGCCTTCCTTTGGGAAAAATATAAATAACGATACCACGATAATACTTCCGGGTGAAATTCTACAATAATAGATCCATGCGCTATGGATAAATATCTTCTATGGCAAGATCTATCAACCGCCGTCCAACAAGGTCACTATTGGGATCTTTGATCCTGGTAGTAATGTTGCGGGATCGGTGATTGCGCTTAGAAATGTCAACAGACATTTCTAGCGCCGTTGTTGGGGATGGGTTCTAAAGCTGTTTCTAGTGATTGTGATAAGAAGTGCCAACGGTGATAACCAGTAGCAATCAAGAAAGCATAGTAACTCACAACCGCCGTGGAGTCGACGACCTCGCCAATGCGTGGGAGGCCGAAGGGATCCTTCGGGCGGTGCTCGATGAGGTCGGTGTAGTCGACACACATCCTGCAAAGATCCGTTCTTCTTTTTCACAAGGACCAAGTTAGCTAGTCATTCAGGATGGTGGACCCGCTTGATAAAACCAAATAAAGAGTCGAGAGACTTCCTCCTTGATGGCTACTTTGCGATCTAGTGCGAAACGCCGAGTCATTTGCTTGACCGGCTTAGCATTTGCAAAGACGTGAAGCTCATGTTGGATATTGTCACCGAGACGCTGGCATGTCGTATGGCTGCCCAAAGGAACATATCGACATTCTTCGGAGGAGCACGATGAGCTTGGCCTTGAGTAAGATGTCAAGCTTGGTATCGATTCTTGTTGTCTTGGCCGGATATGGCGGGGCGAGACCGACCTCCTTGGTGCCCCATGACTTGTCATAAAGAGCGGGAGGCCAAGGGTTGAGGGATCTCCATATCTTCAGTTGATGTAGACAAGACCTCGGCAAGGAAGACGGACTTGCTTGCCGAGATCTCCCTTGATAGTGAAGGCCGCAATGAAGTTGTCCCACATGGTGAGGACACCACTGGTGCTAGGCATCTTGAGTAACATGTAGCCATAGTTGGGAACCGCCATTAGCCATGCCAAGGCCGGCCTACCAAGGATCTTGTGGTAGGCGTTGTCAACGTTAGCAACATAGAAGTCGATGACATCAATCTGGTAGTTGCCTAGGACCCCAAACTGGACGAGGAGGGAGATCTCGCTAATTGGTGCAGTCCGGCACCTAGGAGCCACACCCCACAATGTGGCGTTTGTTGGGGTTATGTTCTCTCGAGATGCCGAGCTCCTTGAGGTTGCACGTGAAGAGATGGTTGATTGCACCGCCTTTGTCGATGTGGATCTTGACGACGAGGAGGAAGTGACCCATATAAGGGATCTCCGCCCACCAATCCGACTCATCGAAGGTGATCGGCGTCTCGAGCCAGCTTTGCTTTCCGGGCTTCGATTTGAACTCATTGACTTGAAAAATGTGGTGGCGCTGCTTTTTCTTCTGTGTGGTCGCGATCCCTCCAAAGATGGTATTGACCTGACAGTCATACGGGTCACGGTCCGGGAAGGTCGAAAGCAAAGGTAGACTGCTACCCGCCAGGTTGTGGGTTGCCAACGTTGAAGCTTCGGGGTCATCGTCCGAAATAGAGTTGTCTCCGGATCGGCTGGGGGCTAGTGTCTTCACCTGAACTTCTTGGATGCCGATAAGGATTGGATGAGTCCTCCACGGACACGTCAAGAATGCGACATGGTTGCTGGTCCCCGAGCAAGATTTCAACAGGTTTGCAACGGTGATGGACCGAATCCTGTCGAGCTCCGGTGGTCTATTCACCAGCACCGGTGGCATCACCAGTGATAGAAAATCGCCACAAGCTAGGGGATCTGGACCCAACCGTCTTAGCAAGATCAGCATGGAGGTTGCCGGTGCCAACGCAGATTGGACCTGCATTGCCGGCAAAAAGGAGTAGGATGGTGCCAGCACAAATTGGATCTCTTGCGCAGCTAGCGGAGCGAGCCGCCCGGTGCCAGCGTCGAAGAGGTCAGCGCCGGCCTGCGAGACTATGTCAGCCGATGCCAATGTAGTTTGGATCTGCCCGGCTGGCAGATTGATGTTGGAGGTCTGCTAATTCTGAGTTCTTAAGCAGTTGGAGGTGATTCTCATGGCCTTTGGACATGGGCACAATAGACCCAACACTTATTCGCCATGACTGGTTTCAAAATACCTATTTTATTGACTTCAAATTCACAAGCTAGAGATTTCTCTGAGCTGGGCAGTTTTTATTTATTCTTGTATTCAATTTATGTTCAGTAACACATTACAAATATATCCAAACCATGCCTTTAATAGATTTCCCATGGCACCTACAAATCAAATCATCTTTTTGAGCTTTCTTGTTAGAACCCTAACTAGAGATGGGAAATTCAAAATTCATATAGAAGCTTGGATCTTTGACAAGATATATTGTGATTTGTGAATACCTACCCCACGCGTAGGCAAGCTATGTGTGCTAAATTTCATGAAGTTTACAGTTCATTTGCATTGTGAGTAGGGGAAGTTGTGCCTACCCCTTTCTTGATAAAAGGCCCAAGTCTCCATCTATAATGAGCATGCGCCTTCCTCTAATTTGTAACTAAAGCAAGTCAAAGGGAAGATTGCCTCCTCACACCTTCCCTACACTGTCCACCGACAAGGGAAAGAGCTTCCTCCTCATTCGTCAAACCCCTAATCTTTAGAATTTCCTATTATATCCTTTTTTTCCTTTGCGGGACTACCACTCTAGCTCAGCCTTCACCACGATGAAGGTACGATAAATGCTCAAAACTTTGCTTGGGTTTTGCCTTTTCAACAATAGTTTCCAGGCTAAAATTTGCAAAACTGGGTGACCCAGTTTTTAAAATTTGTGTGGTCCAGTTTGTACTGAGGTTTGTGTTTTGCTCCATCATTCACCAATTTGGGCACCTTTCTAAGTTCACCAGCTACATTGTGGCTATGTGATTTTGATGAGAAATATGATAAATGCTCGAGTTAATTTTGGGACATAACCAATTAACATATCACTCGATCGAGAAAACAAGTGAGGCCAGGTGTGTCATAAAAGAACTTTTTTTTAAGTAGAAGGAAGTTTATCTTTTGGAAGATGACATTTGAGAATGAAGTTCTCAATTGTTTAATTTACTTGAAGCATAAACTACTTGTAGATAAAGGAGCTACCTAGTGATATAATAAAGATATCCACTACCAGCTAATAATTAATTTGCAATGGATAGTCACTGGTCTCCGTGTATTCTGATAATGCATACTTGCCCTGTCCAAAAATAAATAAACATCTTGCTTCTCGAGAAGTTAAACTTTTTTGAGTTTAACTAGATTTATATAAACAATTATCAACGTTTGTATCCCATAAGGCCAATCTCACTGGGAGTGTCATTGCACGATTACCAACTATCTTTAAATGCTGATGAAACTCTAGGATGAAACTTTGCATTGAGAGAGGGTGTTTCATCCAAGTTTCATTTCATTCAATGTGACATCGCAGTCTTAGAAACAACAAATTGAAACTCTCCACTGAGAGTGCCCTAATATACTTATTACAAAAATATATTCCACTATTAACATAATGAAACTTATTAAGCATTATTATAAGTAAATATTAGTATTTTATCATATATTTGGTCTCAGACTTAAAAAAAAAGTTTTACTCCTCAAAAAATGAAGCGTGCAGTTATTTACTTGGGACAGAGGGGGCACTATGCCTATAAACTTTGCAAGTCTGTGGATTGAGGGCAGGAAGATATACATAGTCAATACGCAATGTGCTTGCTAATTGTGGAATTGTATGGATGTGTGTGCATTCTGAATATATGATAAAAGTTTATGGACATAGAAGTATAATGGACCTAAATGACACCTCTCAGAAGTTAACAGGGCCGATATTATTTTTGATATTATTTTCTATAGTGAAAATAGGCATCAAAGTAAACCTGCCAGGGACCACCAGCTTGTTGTGCGTTACCTCTTGTTCTCAAATAGATCTCGAAGATCATCAATGAGTTGCCATTGCTCCTTTTTTTGGGTTGTGAATGTCTTTATTACCCTTCTTGTCAAGTTGATAGAGAATGTTCTCCAGAACTCGCTTGATGTCAGGATTACGACCCACTGGAAGAAAAGCCTTATGAACAAAATTCGCAGCAAGCTTGTTGAACACTTTTTTCGCAAGAGTTGTCTTGCCTAACCCACCCTCCCCAAAGATTGATATGATCTTGAGCTTCTTTTTTGACGCATCATCCCCACCTGTTAGCTTCTTTACTAAGCTGTCCCGTGGACCATCGATACCAACGAGGTATTTGTGATGTTGAAGGCAATCCAACATGCGAGGGTCGACGTCCGTACTTCTCACTGGCCGATTTGCCAGGGAAGCGGTGAGCTTGACCTCCTTACTGTTGGGGTGGATTTGAGACCGGTTGATCCCCATTGTGTCGAGTGTCTCGGCGTAGATGAGATTTTGGCCTCTCCCTCCGTCCATTAGGACCTTGGTGAGCCTTGTGTTGCCTATGACGGGGTCGAGGAAGAGAGGGTAGCTACCTGGTTGTGGGAATGGGACTTGGGTGGTCCTCGCGATCAAAGGTGATCGCGGGCTCAGACCAATCAAGGAAGGAAGGCGTCGCTGGATCTGCGGCAAAGATCTCGTGGCGCTCCAACTTATTCTCTCATTTGGAGTAATATGCCATGGGGCCTCCATAGATCATGAAGCGGTTGTTAACCACTGGTAACTCATTGTTTTTGTCTTTCTCGATGTCCTTGGGCTCGTCCCCTTTGTCTCTGGCTCCAGGGGAAGCCCGACGAAGTATTGCCTCATCATGCCACAATCCTTGAAGAGGTGTTTGACCGGACCGTCGTGGTTGGGGCATGGTTTCTCCAGCATCTGGTTGAAGTGCCATGTGCCTTCTAGAGGAGGGGCTCTTGGCTTCTTCTTTCGTTCAGCGATGGCGACCAGGAAGCCCCCGCATGTTGGCCGCCCATCCTTCTTCTTGTCCTTCTCGTTGGAGGGGCCTTCGTTGGCCTCCCTTGGCTACTTCGCCTTTCCCTTCCCACCGTGAAAGATGGCCTCCACAGTCTCATCTCCCCTAGCAAAATTGATGGCAATGTCCAAAAGCGCCTTCAGAGTGTTGGGCTTGTTGCGCCCCAGCTCTTGGACCAGCTCTATGCAGGATGTTCCTGACAACAACATGCTGATGATGTCGGCCTCCGGTGAGCTGGGAAGTTTAGTGCAGAGTTCGGAGAAGCGCTAGATGTAGTCACAAAGACTTTCGTTAGCTTTTTGGTGACAGCTCTTGAGGTCCCATGGGTTTCCAGGACGTGCATATGTTCCGTGGAAATTTACCATGAATGCTTCTTGGAGGTCGTTCCAGTCACGGATGCGATACGCAGGGTGGTGTTCTAGCCAGGCCCCCGGCTGAATCAGCCAAGTGCAAGGGGGATTATGGATGATGAAGCGATCGTCATCTGCACTGCTTGCCTGACATGATAATTGTTAGTCCTCAAGCCAATGCTCAGGGTTCATTTCCACGGAGGATCTGGTGACGTTCACCGGCTGCTGGAACCGTGCAGGAAAAAAAAAAGAGTGTGGAATTCATCTCTCTTGTTGTTTCCTCCCTTTGAATCCTTTGTTGTTTGTTCTTTTTGTGAGTTTTCACGACCTTTTCTTGGTAACTTTTGGAGATGCACTAGGTCTGAGTTGTTGAGCATTTGGAGGTGATTCTTGCGGTCTATGAACATGGGATCCGACACCTAATTCTCCGTGATTGGTTTCAGAATAAATCTTTTCTTCACCTCTAGCTCACATTTTGGTATTTCTTTGAGCCAGGCAGTTTTTATTTAATCTTGTTTCCAATTTACATGTAATAACCTATTCGAAATATAACCAGGCCTTGTCAATAGAATTCCCACTTGAACCTTGAAATCATCTTTTGCCCTTTCTTGTTAAAACCCTAACTCAGGATAGGAAATTCAGAATTCACGGAGAAGCTTGGATATTCCTGAAGTTTGGAGTTCATTTGGTTGGTTTTGCATTTCTATAAGATTTTTCAGGCTAAAATTGGCCCAGTTTTGGATATTCATGAAGTAAATTAAACAAGTTTGGAGTTCTTTTGGTTGACCCAGTTTTCAGAATTTGGGTGGTTCAGTTTGTACGTACATTTTTCAGTTTCGGTACTACTGTGGTTCATGTTTTGCTCCATCATTCGCCCATTTAAGTTCAGCACCTTTAATTTCTAAGGTCGGTAGGGTACATTCTGGCTATGTTGTTTGCTGTGAAATGGGAGAAATGCATGGGTTAATTTTGCTACATAACCAACATATCACTCTAGGAAAAAATGAGGCCAGATGTGTGACAATACAATCGTTATTAAATAGAGGTTTATCTTTTGAAATGTGAATTTTGAGAATGTAGCAAGTAAGTTATTTAATTTACTTAAACATAATTTACTTGTAGATAAAGAGCTACCTAGAAATATAATATAGGGTAAACTCTACAAACTTGTTAATTAGCTTGCAGCGGATTATATATCACTAGTACATGTACTCGAAAATGCATACTTGCTCCGTGCCAAAATAACTACACATTTTACTCCTCGAGAAGTCAAACTTTTAAGTATCTGTTTATAAACAATCAATATTTGTATCTCACAATATACTTATAATACCAATATATTCCACTATTAAATTAATGATGCTTGTTAAGAATTATAAGTATAATATTAGTACTTTTAATATATTTGGTTAAACTTAAAAAAGTTTGACTTATTTGGGACAGAGCGGGTATGTGTGCATGCTGAATTGTGGAATTGTATGGATGTGTGCATGCTGAATAAATGATAAAGTTTATGGACATAGAAATAGAATGGACAGAGTGATACACGGGCCAACATTCCATATATTACTCTACTGTATTGAAAATAGGAATCAATGGAAACCGGCCAGGGACTATCAATAGGCATGTCATGTGTGCGTACCTGTTTTTCTTAAGTTGATTTCGAAGATCATCAATGAGAAGCCATTCCGTCCGTTTTGATTTGTGAATGTCTTTATTATGCTTCTCGTCTATTTTATACAGAATATCCTTCAGAACTCGCTTGATGTTAGGTTCACGACCCACCGTAACAAAAAGCCTTAAGAACAAAGTTGGCAGCAAGCTTGTCGAACACCTTTTCGCAAGAGTTGTCTTGCCTAACCCACCCTCTCCATAGATTGATATGATCTTGAGCTTCTTTTTGGACACATCATCCCCGCCTGCTAGCTTGTTCACCAAGCTGTCCCGTGGCCCATCAATTCCAACCAGATATTTACTATCTTTATACCAATCCAACATGCGAGGGTCATCATCAATTCTTCTCACAGGCCTATTTCTAACTTGCTTCAGCTTGAGCCCCTTACTTTTGTTGGCCAGGTTCCTAACTTGCTTGAGCACCTTCTTGACATGGCTTCGGAAGCCGTCCAGGTTGGTGATAGGATCCGAGCCATCCATGCTTATAGGCAAGCCGTCAACCATGTCCTCTATATCATAAGAGAGATTCCTGACTTTGTTAGCCCATTCCTTTTCCGGTAGGCCAAGCTTGTGCATCACGTCATGTGGCCCAGAGCATAGGACATTGTGCATGTCCCTCAGATTATCCTCTAGAGACTCAATGTCTTCCAGCACATCCCCTGGTAGATTATGCTCCCCATTGAGGAGCTTGCCCAACTTGGGGAGGAGGCCTCCCATGGCCCCCGTCATGATATCTACGGCTGCTCGGTCCTCTGTTTTATACTGACGGCTCCCTCTGGTAGCTGATGTGGTTTCTATTGGGCGGAAATCAAGACGCACGTCCTTGGAGCTGCTACGACCAGTGCCATCCTGTCACGTCAAGTAGGTTACTTAATTAATAGCACAAGTAATATAAAGTATATGCTGTAATTCCAGTAACTTAATGGGTGGTACGTACGCTAAGATCACCCCCATAACGTACCTTATTAGAGACTGACGCATTGGCCTTATCAAGGGACTGATCAGCTTGCAGTTTCTCTGGCCCGTTATCATATACAACCATCAAATTCACCTCATCAACCACTTTGCCAGCCTCTTCATCGAACATATCTTCAGTGATTTCCTTATCTTTAAGACCATCTACGACCTTTGTGCTACGCACAATGAACTCATCGGCGTGAGGCATAGACCCCAATGTCGTTGTCCCTTGCACTTGCAGTGTAATATTAACAATATTCTTTGATCGTGGTAGCATAATTCCTTTGTTTGGCTGTGTGCAGAACTGCAGCTGGCTTGATGTCTTGATGTTGAAGGCAATGCAATTAGCAGTCTCGTTGGTCAACACAACCTCTTTTGATATTTCCTTGTTAAGCAGCTCATAAGCAAACCGTAGCTCCAGCGGCTCTATGCCCAGCATGTCATCATAATCCCAAGATGGTATCTGTGACAAACCAGATGGATATATAAATCCCTTAGCCAACTTGTTTATGCACAAATACAACATGTGTTCATTCTCTGATTAGACGAGCTTACCTGGTTAGCTGTGGGTATGTAGACATTTGTATTTGCAAATTCATTGAGATCGCGTATTATATGTGATATAATATATAGGTCTATTTGATGGATCTTTCTGAGTGCATCTCTCTGCTATTTCAAAGCATTTACTTAATTGCTGGACATGTTGTGGTGTATAGGTGGCTGATTTTCTCCATCTGCATCTCCATCTTCGAATCACCTACATTACATTCAATTACTCATGTTAATTCTAGAACAAGAATGTTTTCTAAAACAACAATTTTTGTCAGAAAACTATGGACAACTACATTTGAATGAACACACAAACTGTGTTTTTTTCGTAGTACCCACCACCACTGACTTTATGATCATCATCTAAAACAATATGCCCATTGATGCTTTCGTGCCCAATACCATATATAGATTTCTTAAAAAAGAAGTACCATATATAGAACAGCTCTGCACACCCCCCCCCCCCACACACACACACACACAATACCCAAACTATAAATATCACATTCCAATGCTGGCTTCGCAATATTCATGTACTCTGGAGCGCAATATCCTCTGCATGAATATGAGGAAAAATGCAAGAGTGAAAGGATTTACTGAAAAACAAACC
>JADLZK010005079.1:0-16527 GCA_015847255.1 Hyparrhenia diplandra | reverse complement strand
AAAGTTAAGAAGGGACAACCGAGAGCGACACAAGCCGGCTCCCCATGGAGGGGCCTGACTTCATCGCCAAGTACTCAAGCCCGAACTTACAAGCTAAAAACGAAAAGGGCGAAGTTTACTCAAACGCTGGAATATAGAACAACCGTCGGTTCTATCCTTAGGTCCAAGAAATATGCCATGTCCATACACATCTTGTACAAAAGCAATAAAGAAAATCTTCTTCCTTGAAAAAGATATGAGTCAAGGTATTTCTCTTAGGTAGGTTTTGTCTTAAACCACTTCAAAGACAAAAACCCTCCCTCGGGGCTACCGAAGGGTAACCCCTCCCCTTACGATAACCCCTTGAAAAAAAAAAAACTAAGAAAGGTGAATGCTTTGAAAAATTCCTTTTTTTAGCTTTATGACACGCTTTTAAACCGCAAGAATCTTACGTAGAAAATTCAGAATCGAGGCAAGAAAGGCTCGAGGACCGCCCTCGGGGGGGTATCCATAGCCAAGTCAACTCGGGAAAGAAAAAATACGAAGGCAATTCAAGCACTTAAGTAAGACAGGAGCAAAAGGGTAATATATTTTCCCAAGGTATTAAACACAAAGATCCCTAGGTTACAAAAAGGCCACTCGGGCCACCTACCACAAGTTATTTACAAGCTTAACCCGAAGAGGCTCACGGGCCTTGGACATTCTCCTCCGACCCTACATCGAGCCGAGCTGGAGTGAAGGTTCGCCAAAGTACTCGCCTCCTCGTCGCCCCCCCCTCGGTATACTCGCGAAGACATCCTCGGAGGATGCGTCCATAGGCTCGATGGTTGCCTCATAGCCCGACTCTATGGGTGAGAAGGGGGAGCAATCTCATCTTCGAAATGGGTGGCTAGCACGCTTGCCTGACCTTCCACCCGAGCATGAAAATCGGCAATTGTTTGCTCATCCGCCCTCTCATCAAGAACTCCTCCTTCTTCCTCATCGTTGCGCCCCCAGAAGAAGCCGTCGGAAAGAATCCCGAGGGTTTCATCCGACAAGGAGAAATGCGAGCACATCACCTGCGAGGCAAAGATTTCATCCCATTACGGAATGCGCCCCCGAATCTCGCCCGGACATACCCCCGATGGCACTCGGTACCTGCTTCGAACAGAGGTACCCGACACACCAGATTCGGGAGGCCCAAACCGACGAATATGGTCCAGTACAACCTCCTCCAACTCCCCACGTGAGTTCTCCCCGGCATTAAGGCATTGGGACATGCCGGTGGCGGCCTCCACCGCCTCTCTCCGCAGCCTTCTCCCCTACAGAGGAGGACAAACAAGGATCGGAATCGCGACAAAGGAAATCAACCTCGGGCATGACTAACAACACCTGTTAGAAAGGTCATACCTTCCCACATCTTCTTCCATTTAAGCATCTCGTTGCTCATTGACGTACAAAAGCTCGACCAGCTCCGCATCCTTTTCGCCGAGTCCACCTCCCTTGCCGCCTCCCTCCACTCGAGTATTCGCAGAATTGGCTATCTCGATTGCTTGGCCTCCTCCCGGAGCCCGATCGCGCTCAATGCGAGTTTCCTCCAAAATCTTCGTGGATTCAACCCGCCCTCCTCACAATCCGCGAATGGCTTGGTCGGGCATCGACTTCGCCTTAGCGGCCATGGATTTGGCCGTCTCTAGCTCCATCGCCAAAAATCGGCCGACTCTCCCGGATCGGTTATGAGCTCGGTGAGACGGGTTACCTCCCTCTTTGTCTCCACGCAGCCTCCACCGGTTTTGTCTAAGGGCATTCCAACCCGCGACATTCCTCCTCGCAGTTTGATTTCTCCCGAGCACATCTCTTCAAACTCTACAACACCGACGGTTCCCGGAAAACAAAAAAATAAAAACAGAAAAAGAAGCCTAAAAACAGGAATAAGAGAAAAGCCGCCTCATCTCGCTTGAGACAGTCGGTGACGCAGGGCCTGCTAATCTTCTCCAAACCCTCGGTCGCCCACCGCTTGATTTGGTCATATTCCGCCCGAAAGAACCTCGGCCGATCGTGTATCACCATCGCGTGAGCACCTTCCCTAACACGACCGCCACACCCGACCGAGGGCCGCCCCCCAAGCATGAGGGTCTAGGAGAAAGGCACGTCCCCCAGAATCCTCCCCATGCCAGGAAATTCGGACTAAAAGAAGTCGAGAGGGCCTTCACGACTCTCTCCGAACAATGCAAGGTCAACTCCGGGACCCGAGGCCTCCCCGAACAAGGGAAGCACCCAAGTCGGAGGATGGGAGTTGCCGGCCGGTGAACGCCAGAAGACGCCACGGGCGGCGGTGAAAGCATCGGCGGCCAAACAGCTCTTCTTGGGAACTTCTCCAAGAGAGTCCGGAAGCGCCTCCGTGGTAGGGGATCCGTGACCTTACCGGATCAGCACCACGATGCCATCTTCCCGCATTATTTCAGGGAACCGTATTTTCCATGGTTGCAACTGGGATGGTAGGGGTAAAGGAGAAGAGATCACCCCGCCGGGCCTCGAGAGCCTTCCCTTGGGTTGAATCGGCACGGCAGAGATGGCAATTCAACAAAGAATCGGAGCCGTGAGGAGCCGAGGCTCGCATCCACCGCACATCACCGTCACCACAGGGAGGGATCACGGGAGGAGACGTTGGCGACGAGGAATCTCCCCGCCGGACAGCTGACAACTTGCCCGCGGAAGCTTGGGCACTGGATTTAAGTTGCTTTCGGGATGGAGGACGAGCGCTGAAACTCTTTTTCCCGATGAAAACGCGAAAGAAGTCGAGGCAAATAGCAAAAAGTAGAAGCAACCAAAGATAGATAGAGACAAAAGATGAACTCACAAAGACTTTTGGGCGCCTTCTGCGTGGCCGCGGACCGAGACTGTGTAGATTTGGGTATAGACCGCCTCCCCAACCAAAAGACCGAGCCGGCCTCTTGCGGCGCGTCGTGGTCGGAGCTCCCAATGGGGTCTCCCCGGCTCCCTCCTTGTCGCCAGATTAGGGGGGTGATCGACACGTCCGGGGCATCCGCGGGATCGCTTAGACCCCTAGAACCGGGGACCGGGACCGGCACCACGCACCCCCTTCGGGATCTCCTCACCACCGGCGGCCGATACCTAGCATACACACTAACTCGCACCGCTCCTGCTGCCGCGACAAAGACCCCATAGCGGCATCCCCGACGCACGGCTGCGTCGCTCTCCCCCGAAAGGACGAGGCGGAGTTCGCTGTTGAGGACTCGCTGACTCGCCATGTTTCCACGCTCCCGCCGCCGATTGTTCAAAGCTACCTTTTTCGCTTTCGCCCGCCCGGGCCTTCCTCACCGTCGCGCTGTTCGAGCATGATTATCCTCCTGGCCGGGCCTAGTCCTTAGGAACTAGGGAAGCGATTCCTTGAAATTCAATCTCCCCGACAAGGGAAGAGGATGGGACTTTAGATTCAAGCCTCGTAAAGAAAAGAAGACTGAAACATACAATGGTGAACGAACAAGACTTACCGTAGAGATGTATCCCGAATGCGGACGCATTGGGATCCCGGCATTGTCTTGGGAGTCTTGTCGCCCAAGAACATACGGACCCGATGCTTCGTGGCCTCACCCGCAAGGTCTCCGAATGCCATCCGAAAACCGGATAGGTTGGCCTCCTTTGTCATCCGCGAGGCGGAGAGGCCTCTCCACCACCGGAAGGACCTGGCGGCGAGAGAAAGCGCCACAACCGCCCGCTGCATTCACATCACGATCCCGGCTGCGATGGCGGCGCTGGGCCATCCGGATGGTGTTGCCATGTTCGGCGGCCCGTGGTGCCACTTATCGTGCTTCACTTTTATCACGCTCCCTTGTACGCCGGAAGCCCCCTCCGTCATTCCGAAGATAGAACCATTCCTCCCGCCATCCCTTGTTGGAACCCGTGGAGCCGCGAAAGGATGTACTCCTCCGACCGTTCACCCCATGTTTGTCATAGGGGGCGGAGCCGGATGACACAAGATCCAGCCCGCACCGCCTGTCGCTGTGAGCCAGCGCGCCCCGCTCGTGGTATTCAACTCCGCCTTGAAAAACCACCTCGAGTTCCCAATGGGGCTCCTCGATTCCCAAGAAACCCTCCACGAGGGCCACAAAGATCGATGCCTGGGCAATCGAATTAGGTGGAATCTGATGAAGTTCGACTCCATACCAATGCGGAATTGCCCGCATAAACCGACTCGCCGGCACACCGAACCCTCGCCTATGGTAATCCATCATACTTACGACATACCCGGATGGAGGATGCGGCTCTTCATGAGACGCGTCGGGAACCAGCCACTCCGGCCGCACGTCATCCGCACGGCCGGCGTTGAAGACCCTCATCCACCGCCGCCGCAGCTTCGCCTCGGGCCACCGATGACCGCGGCCAAGGGAGAGGATCTAGGAGAGGAGTGGTTTCCATCTCCCTTCGCGACGTCATCACCTCTCCGCCAAAGAACCACCGCGACGGAGCGGCAATGGCAAGTAAGTGCAACCGCCCCTCACTTCTCCCTATATCTCCTTCCTTCTCTATGATCTCTTCCCTCTCCCTTTGGCAATGGCAAGGGAGTACAGGGGACTAGCACTATACGAGGGAGATGAAAGGAAGTCATGCGGTCGGTAGAACCCTCCAAATATATAAGAGAGATGGGAAACCGTCTGGGTTAGCCCAACCGGCGCGGCGAAAGACCAACCAAGCTAATCCAACGGCGAATAGCCCTGTGCAGCCGGTGGGCCCCACAGTTAATACGGCAGCGTGGACTCCCTTGGCGCGCCGCAGCAAAGCCGTCCCATCGAACACGAAACCGCCTCCTCGAGGTAACATGAAAAAGCGTGCCAAATGCGCCTCCGACCCCTCACAAGGGTAAAAATGTCGATCCGTTGCCTAAACTCAAATGTCTCCCGGGGAGGCGCTCTCCGGCCCCTCGGGCGGGGACGAAAACATCACCGCAATGCGTAATCCCCAGAGGGGAACGCCGGGCCGCTGCCCACCATACGGTCCAAGAGGATCTAAAGCCGGGCCCCCGGGTTTCTACAAATACCTCAGATAACCGAGCAAGGGACCAAAAGGGAAATGCACAACCGGCCGAGCCCCCGCTCTCGGGACGTATCTAAGACTTACGGTAACCACTTATGGAGATGTCCCATCCGTGGGAGGCCCGGGCCCCCTGACCCGACCCGCCGGGACCCCGGATCCGCTAAGAGGCCCGAGAGTTCTCATGGAGTGCGTCCCCAGGACCACACCGACTCCTACTCCGGGGGGCACGGGCACTCGCTTAGATTTCCGGAGTTAACGCTTAATGGGGTGCCATGCCGGGCTTACGTGGCAAGATGGCACAACTCCTCCTCCTCCCTTCCAGAAGGGCGACAGAGGAGCGTAAATAAAAAGACGTGAGGTCCTGAACGACCTTGCGCACATAAGCGCGGGCTTGGACTGCCCCGCACCTCGGACGTCCCTCGCATTTTGCGCAATTTAGTGGGTAGTTCCCATCTTACCACCACAAAGCCCTCCGAGGAATTTAGGCATTCTCGAGGCCTCTGGGCTTACACCCAAACTGAAGCGCCACGCACCCTCGTGCCCCCGAGACCAAAAGTAAACCAAAGCCAAGAGGCAACGCCAACCCCTCGAACGAGTCATTCTACTCCCTCGGGGCTACCGGCTCGGGAACGAAAATAATCGGCCCACGAAAAAAATAGGCCCAAGACACGGCACCGCCCAAGGGCCCAAACAAGATGGACCGGTGGGAAGACGACGACCGATGTTAAAATCCAAGACGTATCATGGGCTAAGAACAGCCGTAAGGACGGTTGACGGCCCCCGGCCAATAAATTGACAAAGAAGGACTTAATACGCAGACCTCCTTTTGGCCCAATTAAAGGCCCAAAGCAGCCCATCTCCGCATACTCCTCTAAACGAGGCCCAACTTGCTAAGTCAATCCCCCCCAAAGCCGTATGGGCCTGTGGTGAAACTCGAGGAGTTATAGAAATAAAGAAGAGGCGTTGGAACCAACGTTAGTATGAAGAAGGAGGACTAAAAAGCAAACCGCATAACAGGCTTGTTACAGCCCATCGGTTTATGGACCGACCGGCCCATGACGATACAACATCGCCCATACGGCTCGCTCTCACACAACCCGCTCCTAACCCGAGGGGTCGGAGCCTCGGAGGGCCAGCCCGCCGCCCGAGGACATGAGCTCCCTAGAAGTAGTTCCTGCCTCGCCCGAGGACCATGGCTCTCGGGCGAGACCCTCCCCGCCGCCCGAGGGTAAGAGAGAGTCCAGACATCCGGCCCTCCCCTCTTTCTCTGGGTAAACGACCTTGGGCACACCTTGGGAAGCCCAACTTGGTAGTGGGGAACAGCCGCATTTAATGTCTCTGTTTCCCACGATGTGGTGACAGGGCAACGATTGCCCCGACGATCCACCTGCCCCGTTATCTCCTCGCATCCCCCCGCTGATGGGACGTAAAGGAGCAAGCACACACGCCGTCACCCTACACGGGGGAACACAACTTTACTATTCATTTTGCTTTGCGGCTTCACCTCGACACGGGTCCAAGAACCCTCGGGATATCGACACCACACCACGACGTTGGACCCCGTAAGCCAAGACTCGCGATGGGATCGAGGGATCCCATTGAACCCTCGGGTTATCCCTCCCGGCGACGGACACGGACGCCAGGAGACACCAAGACACGCGTCCACACCAGGGCATCCCCTCCAGGGAACCCGAGGCTCGGGCTCGGGCATGGTACGCTTATAGCCCCGGGCGGTAGACACCTTAGCATTTGTATACGACACGTATTGTATGCATTATCTCTCCTTTACACTATAAAAGGGGGAGTGATGCCACAATAGAACGGATCCCCTTTTACTAGGTTTTCACACTTAGCCATCTCACTCCAGGATTGAAGTTCTTCTTCATTCCCGAAACCACTTGTAATCGCTTTGGTTCTTGTGCACGTTTTGGTGCGAGGTAATACGAAGGTCACCATTGCCGGGACGTAGGGCCCCATGGCTTGAACCAAGATAAACTCTTTCTTTTCCACCGCACACGCCATCGCGAGGGGGAGCGCGCTAACATAAATTATTGTCGGTGTTTGGGATACCCCCGGTTCTCAAAAAACCGACAAATACATAACAAAACGGATAAACCAAAAAAAGCCAAAACCACTTATAATTTGGAAACGGAGAGATTAGATATTATTATCATTTATTATTAACTTATTTAATTTTTAACGGATAGTATGTTTTTCTATGGACGGCCATAACTCTACCTACTCATCGTTCAACGGCCAACGCGTCGACGACGAGGAGACGACTGACTTGCGGTTGAACAAAGTCGTCCGCGTACGCGCAGCCGAGCAGGCAACAAAGCAAGCCACGGAGGAGCGCCGGATCCTGAACGGACGGTGAGTGTTGAGGGTAACGGCACGCGCTTTATCCCTCCCTTCCGGTCCAAGACAAACCGTGTGAGTTTTTTTTTTAGTTAAAAACACACCGTTTGTCCCAGGACGAGAAGGTTCCAGAACCCACCAGCTCCGTCCTCCACCAATCCCATCTTCGCCTGCACGACACTCCCTCCCTCTTCCCGTCCGTATTTATACCCCCAGTCCGTCCCCGATCGTTCCTTCCTGCTTCTGCATCGAGTTGGATTGGGTTCCTACAGTTGGGCTTTTCGGGTAGCTGTGGTGTGCACGGCAGTTCTGCGGTTTGCGAGGAAGAGAGGAGAGCGGATCCATGGCGTCGAAGAGGATCCTCAAGGAGCTCAAGGACCTGCAGAAGGATCCGCCCACCTCATGCAGCGCAGGTGATTTAGATTCCGCACCCTTCCTTCATCTTATACTTGTACAGCTCTACTTTTTTGAATTCTCCGTGACGATGGGAGACGACTTCTTCCGTGCGCGCGTGGTTGTCAGCGCGGTGCGATTCTGAGTGCCACTTTGTGCCTTTAGGAAAGAGGGTCCTCGATGATCTTAATGAATAACTAATGATTTCTCTTCTTTTAACCCTCTTTTTTCCCATTAATAACATTGCCAGATCTGTCGATACATCCACTTGCGACGGTTGTAATAATGAGAATGTCGTTTAAATTTTGGGAAAAAGGATCGTAGCTTGTCTGTATGGATCATTTGGACATACGGGTGTTCATTCCTGCTGTTCCTCTAAGTTTGCTTATTAGATCCGGAGAGAGGCCTGACCTCCTGCTGGTCTGTCTCTGTTTTTTGTTTTTTGTTTTTGGGGGTTCATTTTCAGGCTCCTGCATCAGGGTCAAGCAAGCAGCATTCTCTTGTTTTGTTAGATATAAGTGTAGCGCTCATGCACCATGGTAGTCATGTGCTTAGCATACAAACCTGCTGAGTGCTTCCAGGGCCATCAGGCCCACGACTGACAACTACCAAGTCTAGTATGCTGATGTACAGAACAACTCAGTCTTCATTTGTGTACTTGTGTTGCAAATTTCTACTCTGTTTGTGGAAGATTGATAGTTGAAGTTTCAGAATATCTAGAAATGCATTTCTTTGTCCATCCACAGGCCCTGTTGCTGAAGATATGTTCCACTGGCAAGCGACAATTATGGGTCCATCAGATAGCCCATACGCTGGTGGTGTCTTTTTGGTCACTATTCACTTCCCACCGGACTACCCATTCAAACCACCGAAGGTACATAAGTGTTGTTTCGTTTATCTTGTTATTTGTTGCGGGCACAGATTTGTTGGAGTATAAGATTGCTGCTTGTTTCAGTTTGTTACATAATCTCATATTGTCAACAAATATCAACACTGGTCATGACATGTTATAATCTGTGCACTGCAACTTTCTGTGAAACTGTTCTTTAGTTTGTCATTCCATTCTATACTTGTTTCGTTAACCTTTTTAATGTGAGATCCAACCTTGTTTGCAAAAGACAGCTCTATCTACACAGATGCGCATTAGCAATAAAACTGAATATGAAAGAACAGTCTGTGTGCTCATCATTTGTTACATTCGCAGGTTGCATTCAAGACAAAGGTTTTCCATCCGAATATCAACAGCAATGGAAGCATCTGTCTTGATATCTTGAAGGAACAATGGAGCCCTGCTTTGACAGTTTCTAAGGTTAGTGCTTCTTAAAAATTTGATTCTCTTCTCCCTAACTTTGCTACAGGCCACTTCAAGAGAACTCTAGTGGCATATTGGGATCATCTAGCACATTCTGCAGATTAAATTGATGCATGACCACAATTTTCAGGTCCTCCTCTCAATTTGTTCCCTTCTAACGGACCCAAACCCTGATGATCCATTGGTCCCAGAGATAGCTCACATGTACAAGACCGATCGGACGAAGTACGAAAACTACTGCTAGGAGCTGGACGCAGAAATATGCAATGGGCTGACATTGCTGGCTGCTGGGAAGATGATGATCCAGTTATTTGCTCGTTATTCCGTACACCAGCCGTGGGTCTGTCCTAGATCTTGCACTGCCTTTCTGTAACTGAAACCAGAGATCTAAATTAAACTGTCCATTCATGCATCGAACTATTGGTCTATAATAGAAGGCGATAATCCTCAACGTTGTCAGTGTTTGGGTATTTTGCGCTGCTTCGATGGTTTATTGTTGACACCCCAAAAAGCGTGTCAAATAGAGAGATTGGGCCACACCAATAAGTTCCTGGCATCAAAGAGGATATTGGAAAATATTGGGTGCCAAGAAAAATCAAAGCATAAGCAAGAGAAGAACAAAATTGCTCGCCCTGCTAAAACACTGCTAAAACAGGCACAAAGGCCAGTTTGTCGAACTGGCTAGGCCAGTATCTCTACCCAAACCAGCCAGGCCGGAGGCTTGGCTTGGCGCCGTGGTGCCTGACCTCATGAAAACCGCGGCCAGGCCGGCGTCAATGCCGAAACTGGAAATTATCACAACCTTTTTTTATCCTGCAACAGGCCATAGAGCCTTGCATTCATTCATTAACTGATGCTCAGCTAAATCGCAAAGCATTTGAAATTGTTACATTGAAATTGTTACAAACTTTAGAGGGGATCAGACCAAACATGGTGCTGACCCGATTCCAACTCAACCCCATAGCACCTAGTTCATGAGCACATGAGTTACATGATCTTGGGATCTTACAAACATTTAGGGTACTGAAATTATCCACCGTAAAACTATAGATCTCCTTGAACAGCCCTCCAACAGACGAGTCGTAATCTGAGAATAGAATAGCATCTTTAATTGAGCTGAGTCGGTCTCGATAAGTACCTAGGAGATACCGAAGTGCACAGCGCCTCCATTGCTTGCTTATAGGCAAGTGTTTCCGCCATCAGAGCGTCATGTATTGGCCCATAGTTGCCCGCCCCAACCACAAGAGTCAAGCCCTCGTGATCGCGAATTATGAAACCCCATGCTCCATGTTTGACTCCGGCTTGAAGGGCGCCATCAAAGTTGATTCTTTGACCAAGTCTCTCCTAAAGGATCAAGATGCCCGGTGGTGGTGGCAAATCTAAAATTTTCTTGACAAATAAAAATCTACAAGCACAAATTCATCCGCTTGTGTCTCTCGTGTGTTTCTAACAACTATCGCACAAAGTTTTGGGGCAAATCTAAAATTTTTCTTGACAAATAAATAAAAAAATCTACAAGCACAAATTCATCCGCTTGTGCCTCTGTAAAGTTTCTAGCAACTAATGCACAAAAGTTTTGGGCAAATCTAAAATTTTCTTTGACAAATAAAAAAATCTACAGTCCGACCACCACTTGTGCCTCAGGTGTTTCTAGCAACTATCGCGACAAAGTTTTGCACCCTAGGTTCCATTCCTATTTAGCATGGCAATTCTAGAAATGTAAAGACATAAAATAGAATTGCGGAAAGTAAAGAGAGGAAGGAACACGGCGATGTTTTTCCCGAGGTATCGAAGAGTCGCCAATTCCCACTAGTCCTCGTTGGAGCACTCCCGCAAGAGTACCGCGCTCCCCTTATTCCTTGCAAGAACTAAGTGTTTTCTATAGGCTGATTCTTCGACACCCGTCGCTGAATCGCCCAAAACCGCTCACAAGCTTGCTTGAGTCACCGACAAGCTCCACCGGTGATCTTCAAGCCATGGAACGCCACTAAGCCGCCTAGGTGATGGCGATCACCAAGAGTAACAAGCCCGAACTCTCACTTGACCTCTCAAAGCCTAATGAGATAAGTGGATGCACACTTGTTTACTCCTAGCACTAATGAAGTTCTTAGCCTTGATTGACAAATCTCTCAACTTCACTAGGCTCTTGCTCTCTTACTCTCAAAGGGTTTCTTCGATGAAACAATGGGCAAGAGTCGAGCATGGAGGAGCCAAGGTGGTATTTATATCCAAGGGCCAAAAATAACATTGTTTCCCAAGGCTGTGCTCGGCCGAAGGTGCCGGACGCTGGAGTCCAGGCCACCGACGCGTCCGGGCGCCCAGCGACGCGGGGCCTTGACGCTAGCTGCCGGAGTGTCCGACATGACACACCCAAAAACAACCTTCTGTTGTGCGTCCGACGTGAGTCGGACGCGCCGGTCGCCAGCCGTCGGCGCATTTGTATTTCACCCCACCGCGCGCCAACATGGCCGGACGCTGGGCCAGCGTCCGACGCGCCGCTCACCGGGCCGGCGCATGATTTGAAGCCCGCTTCTTCATCCAATCCGCCTTGTTTTCGAACGACTTCAAAACCTAACACATTCTCAACTGCTTTTGTAGCTACCTAGCGCTAAGTTTGACAAGTGTGCACCACACTAACACCATTAGGCTTGCCTAGGTCAAGCTAACATTCGTCTCGCCCCTAATAGTATGGCCAAAGGAAAACAAAGTCCTAAACGACTAACTGATGTCACCCAACTCGTCGACAATCGGAACTAACCGTCCTTAACCTTGTCGTCCATCCTTTGAAAAATCCGAAACGATTTCCATCGATAGGGAGGCATACGAACCATTATTGCGACCTAACTCAATCTATTTTTGCAAAACACGTTAGTCATAATAATCTTACGTTGTCATTAATTGCCGAAACCACCTAGGGGCCTAGGATGCCTTCACTCTCGATGGGGTGACCAGCATTGGAACACTGAGCTGATGCAGGCTTCGGGCGTTTCTCCCGGCAAAATGTCGCCCCCACTTTAATGGGTCCTAATCTCACGTATTAGTGCCAGGATCACGCGCGCAATACGTTAAATAAGACAAGAGTGGACACAGGTTTTATTTAGGAAAAAGTGCCGAAGCTTTATTGATAGGATAAATATAGGTCTTACATAATTGAAGCCGAAGGTCCAAGTCTTATAGATTACACAACAATAGCTAGACTTAGGTTGCGCTGGCGTGGGCAATTTATTTATCAGAGTAGGCTACAACGCCTAGTGGTCCTTAGTGGTCACACCCACAAGCATGCCTGAGCGTAGTCGAAACCCTAGTATCGCGATCCCGGTCCTAGTAACGCCATGAACGCCAACATTCAATCCTCCTGAGGTGCATCAACGTGGTCATCGTAGCCGAAGTCCCCATCCGAGCCTATATCTAAAATCAATAACGGGTGAGTACAAAAGTACTCGCAAAGTCCACACCTGGGGCTGGTGGTTACAGGGCTTGGGCCCTAGCGAGACTCTAAACTGCTCTCGCTAGTTCCCGTTGGTTTGATATAGTTATATCCTCATATCATCACAAGCACAAACCGTTAGTCATCATTAGTATAAAAGCTAATCATAGATGGTCTGTCCTAGCATTTGCCCATTCCAAGGACGCATAATTCGAATAGATTCAAGTTACCTGCAGGTTGTACACTTTCACACGATGGACACACCCTCTCCCATGATCATCAGTGGTCGAAAGAGGTCCAACGAGATCCGTACTCCGCTTGGTAGCCAACCTAGATATTCATATAATCCCCGCCACGTGAAAGGTCCTTCTAAATGGCTAGAGGGGGTGAATAGCCAAATAAAATTTCTACAAAAACACTAGAACAACTTGTTAGTAAATAACAAAGCGTAATTGCGTTTGCTCTAGCTCTACTTGTCGGCAACCCTCCTATTGACAATTTAGTTGCTATAGTTTCTAATTCACACAAAGGCTAAGTTCTACTTTACCTCTAGGTGAACAAGCTAATTACTCTAGTAAGCTAAGCAAGACTACTCAAACTACACAAGCCCAATATATATGAAAGTAATGCAAGTGTGTAGAAGTGATATACCACAATGTCGAGGCTAGTCAATCCAATCACCAAGGATGATACAATGAGATAACCAAATTGAAGCCAATCACCAAGAGACAAGTGGAGACACGAGATTTAACCCTGAAGTTCACTTGAGCATCCTCAAGCTAGTCTCCGTTGTGCCGATCTTCACGTGTGGCAAGGTGGAGCTCACTCCTAGCCAAGTGCCTTTAGGCTTACTTGCACCCAAAGCAAATGAGAGGTACCCAAGACACGAGCAATATATTCCTTGCACTTTGTCTTCCCTCGACGAGGAGTGCGGATTCTCTCACAAATCACCTGAGGTACAAGAACAATACCCTTCTCTTGCCAACGCCCACCAATCACCAAGCCAGCCTAGGAGTGGTGTCAAGAGCAACAAGAAATCCACCGGCCACAACGATCCCCAAGTGCCACTAGATGCAAAGATCAAGGCAAAGTGCACTTGAATCACCTCAACTCACTAGAATGATGCTCACAAGCAAAGGGAGTGAGGAGGAGGGAGTGTGCTCACTCTAGAGGTGTTAGGAATGATTTCAAATGACCAAGAGAGAGAGAGCGCCGCCAAGCATGTATACATAGCCCCCATCACGAAAAACCAAACGCTGCAAAACACGCAGCTGTGCTAATCGATGTGGACGACCGGACTCACCACTGAGTCCGGCCGATGGGGTCCGGGCCAGGGCAGTTTTGTCACACTGCACAAGAAGATCGGCCCACAAAGTCGACTCGAAGTCGTGCGTCCGATCGATGCTTCCGGTGGTGCTTCCCACGACTCGACCGAAAACCTCAAAAACATGCTTATCGGAACTTTGATCGAACCGCCGACCGGACCGTCCTGGCCGAACTCAGCGTGGTTCCGCCGAGAGTCCGCCACCGGGTCCTGGGCTCAGCCGAAGCCGCGATAAACCGCCGCTGTGTTGTCGCTCTTTCGCTTTGCTCCAAACCGACTTCTCAGCCACTTGTTTCTTGCTGCCAACACGCCAAGAACACCCCGACACCGCAGGTTAGCATTTTGAAAAACATTTTCGATAGGGTACTGAGTTAGCTCTAGGTTAGATTGCATGCAAAATGATTTTGAACCTAGAGGCACAAGAGGACCGCATGTACTATAGTTTTCCCTCTTTATAGTATGGCTTATCGATCCTAACTTCCTAAGTCACTCACACCCTCTATGGTGTCTTGAGTGTAAAATCAAAATGGCCCTATGATGTACCTTTTGCCTTGAGCCCATCTTGATCCTCAAACACTCCAAGTTGCGACTTGATCATCATTTGATTCACCTCGACCCATCCACCATGACCACCATGCACCAGCCTTGGCTTGACCAATCTCCAACTAAAATAAACACTTAGCATAGAGAGATTAGTCCAAGGATGTCACTAATTAGTCAAAACCAATCTAGAGATCTTCACCACGGCTTTCTCGTGTTGGATTCTGCCACGGAGGATACAACCCCTCAGACGCATTCTCTACCGAGGTTGCCATCCCTATAATGTAACTCCGCCCCTATGGAGCACGACCATCTATCCACACGAGATGTCGTACCTATAATGCAGAAAGGAACCCACTACGGAGGCCGCCATCCCCGCGACGCTGAAACGAACGGTGCTATGGAGGATGCGTCCCCTGCTCAGAAGTCACCATCTCTCAATATAACTTTTGTGCACATCATGGCCAATCATACATTCTCAACCTTACGGGAAGACACCTAGCAACCACGCCAACTGTATTCACGGGCCGCCCTTCCCGCGGTTTTACTCCTCGATAGACCGCTTGCCTACACCGCCTCCTAGGTTAGGAATTATACTTCTATCTAACGGTGTGAGATCCAGAAATTGCATACCGACGTGTGTCGTACGCGAATGTCTCACTAGGTAGATGGTCTATGAACCGTCCTTAGGAGTATAGTATCTCTCCTCATGAACTATCCCTAAAATGTATTAGCCTACCTCCATGTAGATCTTCGCTAATAACACCCACCGGTTGATTAGGTTTATATTATTATCGCTAATATCTTAATCTCATACTTGATTATATCATGGTTTTGGTAAACATCTTCTATCATCAGAAATATCACACAAGCATCTCATAATCATCTCATCAATATTTCACAGATATCTCATCACATATTCATAAGCACCTCATCATAAACGTGCTCACCAAGAACGATAAACCATGATCATCATCTTTGAGAGATTAACTAGTTAATTAATTAGGTCGAAGTTAAGGGGGTGAGGACTTGCCTTGGTTGTCAAAGTCGCCGCTCTAGAATGAAATCAGAATCGTTGTCCTCCGATAAGGTCCTCGCCCTTACTCCCATTATTTGGCGATTTAAAGATTATTAATTATTAGGGGCAAATGAATAGCGACAAAAGTGAACAATTTGATGATGGTCAAAAGTAGTGAGAAACGAATAAAGCTCGATTTTAGAAGAATAAATGTAGTGGTTTGACCTAAATCTGAGTTATGGTTTGAGAGTTATGATATTCTCAAGTTTAATTCCGCATTATAATCCTTGTCGGGATTTTTATGTCATTATTTTTATTAAAGGACAAATCTAATCAAATTCGTGACAATTATCTCCACATGGTCTAGTTAATTTACATATCTAGGATTTTTCAACCTTAAAAATACACTTTTAACAACTGGGTACAAATCCCGGTACATCTAGCAATTTCCTCCCTCGTATACGCACCGTGCCACCGTCAGACCCACCGGCCCGCATCAGCCCACGTGGCATCGCGGACGCATAGCAACGACGCCGGATGGAGCGGCCACGCGGCGCCTCCGCGACTGCCTCCAGCGCGATTGCCGCCATGGTGGGGGCGATGGCGGCATCGCAGGCCCATCCGTCGGCCCGACGATGGCACTCACCGGATCCGCCGAAACGGGCGCTGACCTCGCCTCGCTGCTCGCCGCGAGGGTCCGTAGCGGTTCCCTCGCCACCTCTCGGGGTCCCGGATGGTGGGCACCGGAGCGACGTAGGCGGTTGCTCCACTCGCGACGCGAGCGGACGCACGGCGAGTGACGCGAGACCCGCATTGCATCGCTGTGTAATAGGAGGGGATGGTTAGGGAAATGAAAGAGGGATGGTTAGGGAGACTCATCGCTAGCCAATTCCACTCGGGGTGACCGCAAGGGCGGCGAAGGCTCCAACCTTTGGCGACGGGCGGCGGCGCGAACTCCAATTTGGGGAAACTCTGGACCATGGACGGAGGGGAAGCGAGGAGGGGGAGAGATAGCGCGAGCACCACGCGGTGCAAGCTTGCCGCGAGCTCTTGCCGCTGGGCGAAGTTCGCTCGAGCGGTGAGCCGCATGGCTATTTATAGCCGCGCCAGCGGGTGCTTTCCTACCGACGAGATATTTCTTG
>JADLZK010005078.1:0-48762 GCA_015847255.1 Hyparrhenia diplandra | reverse complement strand
ATCTCCATTCATCTACAGTACCCATCTGTTCAGCTATGAAAATCGTGCACGTTACATTTAGTAGCATTTAAGATCTATTAATTTTGTTTCTAGAAATTAGCCACCTGCCATTATGAGGAACCACCTTGAGAAGGAAAACATAAATTATATAGTTGCCAGTTGCCATTCGGCCGAGAGCCAGGCCCTTTCGTCGCAGCCGCTGACCACAATCACCTAGCTTCAGTCAAGTGTCAATCAGGACAAACCTTCCAATCCTACACTATTGTACGCCAAGGCAGACACGCCTTGCTATTCTTGGGCACCTCTTTGATCGTTAGCATAGGTGAGTTCTATGGAGTATTAGTTGTTCTTCTCAATTGCCTAATCAATCTTCTATCTCGTCTTGATGTACAACTTAGGTTTCATATTTAAAAGCAGTGACCGAAATAGAAGACATGGCAAAGCCGGACTATGTTTTTGGACGAGTGGGTGCTGGACATGGTGTATCTTTGTCTACATTGTTGGCATATCATTGTTGAGCTACTGGTATGCTACTCTTGCTCCTCACACTGCCACACATCCATGCCAATCTCTACTCTCCAAGTTTGGTCATACACAACAAATTTAAGTATATCCCAATGTTTATACTCAAATCATCTCATGTTTATTATTAATTAATTAGTAGATTGGAGGGAAATTGATGATAATATGAGATGACCTATAAGAAAAAGACTAGTTTCATCGAAGGAAAGAGCGAAGAAAGCTAATCTCCATATATTCCTACAGTTTTATTAGCATGTAGTAGAGTGCATTAATTTTAGAAATCATATTTTAAATTCATTATACCAAATATGTTATTTAATGCAATCCATGTACAATCCATAAACATGTCACTAAAGTATTTTATTAATATAAAGAGATTAAATGTAGTCAAGTGAAATTTACAAAAAAGTAGTATATCACCATATAAAATATTTGGATTGACAAAATAACCCATTAGAAAGCAACATTTCTCACAATAATTTGAACCATATAAGCCTTTTATTCAGAGTCCACATCATCGTTAATAACAAACATGGGATCTATTTGTTTTAAAAATATTCACACCTACCATTATGAAGAATACTTTAAGTAACTCTCTAATTTGCTCTAAACTACCCGGCTGTACCGTTATACAAAATAACTTAAAATTAAATCAACTCAATTTACATCGAAATTATACACGTCCTCCATTATAAAGATAATTCATAACAACTCCTAACTTTGCATACCAACTATAACCTCTGTCAACATGGTAGATAATTGAAAACAATTGTGTAATAATTTGTATAAATTATCCACACGTGGCATTAGGAAAAGATACTACAAAGGAACTCATATAAGTTTGCATTTAAAATATATATACACAATTATGAAGTAAAAATATATATATAAATTATCACACTTAAATACTCTCTAACTTATTTTCACCTTCTCACATAATTTGTATCTAAATTACCCATGTCATACCATCCTATAAATTATCACACCCTTAAATACTCTAAACCCCAAATACTAATATAAAAAAAAAATTCTCAAATTGACATATAAATAATAAAAAATTAATTTTCAAGAAAATAATTTAATGTCCATTAACACATTCGCACAAATATTTATTTTAATAATTTGTCGAAGTGTAAAAAGGTATTTATAAAAACGCTTATGTAGAAATGTTCCCTTATATTTGTACTATGGAGACATAAAATAAATTCCATAGTGTTATTGTTCTAACTCAATACACATGGTTCTGAAAAAGATCATACAAATTGGTACTCACAAAAAAACAAATAAAAATAAAAAAGGTCGCGATCCTAAAATTAGTTTAAAAATCAAAAATTTTTGCCATCAAAATCATTGACTATATTCCACATTGTAAATAATAGCTATTGTATATGAGGAACTAATAAGCTTTAACATTTTGAGGAAAAGAAACAAAATTTAGGTTTATGAATTCATAATAGAGATGGCGACTAAAACTATCATAGTTTAAACAAATGTTTCAACAAAATATCTGTGAGATACAATCGAGGTGTAGCGTAAAAGAAAAAATATATGAATATGGATGAGACAAACATTTAAATCAATACTTGATAGCTTATCATAATTGAATATACACTATAGAGTACCTGGTATAGTTATTATATTACAATATTAGTGAAGAGAAAATGAAGTAATTCTTATTAGGTAGTGTCTCCTCATAAGATTCAAACCCATGAGCACGGGTTGGTGAACTAGTAACGACCTAATTTTGGTCAAGTCAATTCTTGTTCGTGACATCAAGGTAGGAACTGCTCGGACCGATGGGTGGTCAGAGGCCTTGTGAGGGGAATCGGGGGAGAAATCGGCATCTAACAAAGGGAGTTTAGGCAATTCGGGAGGAAGACCTAGGCAACTAGGGTCCTGGGCGACTTTCGGCGGCGATTACCCCGACGCCGAAGGTTTCTTCCCGACACTACCTTTTCTCCCCTGCGATTGTGGTCGGGGATCACGCCGGGCTGATCAAGGGGTTGATCCGATTCAACTACCCGGCCTTGGTGGTGCTTCCCCGATCCGATCTGCAAGGGGAAGAGATCGGAGTGGACATGGCGGAGGAATCTTCACGATCTGGTCTCGCTGGTAGGGATGTTGGCATGGCGGAATTTCTCGAAACTCCAACTCGAGAGACGGAGGCGGGGAAGGTGTGATCCCGGGAAGGAGGAGAACGGGAGTCTTCCGTCCATCAAGTGGATGGCGGCGCGGCGGACGAAGACCTACAATGAAACGCGTCGTCCGACACTATCTATGCAATCGGCATGGAACCTAGCGAGGAGTTCACGTTCCGCCCTTGTGGTGGGAACCCGTTCATCGTCGCGTGTCTCCGTCTGGGGATTGGAAGAGGATCATGGAGGGGGGGGCCGTGGCTTTTCCGCTACTGCGTGCTTTGATCTTTGGAAGAATTCGATGGATCGGCGGCGGTCTTGGCCGGCCATCGCGCTCCCCATAAGGTGCCGGCACGGGTTCATATTCATAAGATTCCCCATCTCTCTGAGAATGGAGGCTATTCTGGTTCTTTGGGCAGGGAGAGTTGGGGAGGAAGTGACGGTGGAGTTGAGGGCTGTTCCAACCTCGAGTGGTGATTTTCACGGGGTGCGAGTCAATCCGGAAGCCCATAATCCATTGGTCCGTTTTGTCACCTCGACAGGAAGGAAAGGAGAGTATGCTTCACGCAAATCAAATATGAAAAAAGATACCTAGGTACTTCAAGCGCTCATTGTGGGCTGATGGGACATGGCTACCTTGAGTGCGGTAATCGGGAGTTCAAGGAGGATGAACTGCAGTTCGGTAGGATGGATGCTAGCACCGAGTCCACGTGGCGCCGGGTACTCAAGGGTGCGGATTTCGCCTTTGGCAAGACCGAGGAAGGACGGCGTGCCAAACACGCTATAGGAAGAAGGGACGCGAGGGTGCTCGTCTTTGGGCGTGTGCCGCTCGTGGGAGACGCTCGGAGGGCAAAGCGGATGAAACCCGTGGAGACCGGAACAACTCGGGCTCCCCAGCGTTCGTCGATGGAGGCGGGGCTAAGGGGCGGAGGTGGACGAGCTGGCGGACTCTGCGACTAGCCCAGCGAAGAAGCCCACAAATGTTCCTGAGGGCGGAGATGGTGCACGTAAGCAGCTCAATTTGGAGAAAGAAGATGGGGCGGCTGGAATGGGCGAGGTCCCTCCGCCCCCACCAGCATATGTCTCACCGAGAGACAAAAAGAAGCTCAGGAAGGAAGCGGCCTTGAAGAACTCGAAGGAAGTGGCGGGCTCCGGTTCGGAGTCCCGCCAGGAGCAATGAGTTGCCTAAGCTGGAACTGTCGTGGCTTGGGCAATGCTGCGACAGTCAAGGAGCTTCGCGAGATCGTGAAGAAATTTGCCCCGACCGTGCTTTGTGTGCTCGAAACTCAAATTCATAAAGCTCGGGTAGAGTCTTTAAAGAGTACTCTTGGTTTTGATAATTCCTTTGCTGTTAGTAGTTCCGGCCGCAGTGGTGGCCTTGAATTTTGGAATAATAAAACAGGAGTGGAAATTTTACCGCACTCACAAACCATATTGATATTGATGATGTGACCGAAGGAAAGGAGCGATGGAGGCTGACATGTGTTTATGGGGAGGCTCAAGTTCTGAGCGCCATAAAACATGGAATATGTTAAAATTCATCAAGGCATCTTCACACCCGCCATGGGTTTGTATCGGGCGATTTCAATGAGGTCTGCCATTGTAGATGAGCACTTGGGCGTGCAAGAAAGAAGTCGGCGCAAATTGCGGGATTCCGGAGATGGGCGTGTGTGTGGATTCCATGACCTCGGTTTTGAAGGACGCAAGTGGACTTATGAGAAACGAAAGTGTCGGGAGGTTCCTATTGCCGCGCGTTTGGATCGGTGTCACACGGCAAATCGGTGCTCTCGATTCCCCGTTTGCACGGGTTTCTCATCTAATGGCGGCATCGGATCATGACCCCATCTTCTTGCGATGGGAGCGGGGGACGAGCGGGGGTCAAAGAAATCGGAGGAACAAGATGTTTCGTTATGAGATGATGTGGGGAGTCGCATGAGGATTTTCAACCATGTTAGCTGAAACATGGAAGAGCGGGGGTGGCGCACACCCTCACAGCATGACAAGCTTACATCGGTGGGTCGGGCGTCTCATCGCATGGGACTCCCGGACATTTGGCCATGTTCGGAAGGAGCCGCAATCACTAACCGGGGACCTCGACGCCTTAGATCGGACCCCATGCGTCTTTGGTGGTCCATCATATGAAGAGAAAAAGGTGGTGGAGAGAATTTTGGAGCTCAATCACGAGAGAAGAAATTATGTGGAAGGCGGCCTTCTAGAATTATGTGGCTCTCCCAAGGTGACAAAAATAATTGTTTCTTTCATCGAAGGGCGAGTCAACGAAGGAAGGAAAAATAAGATTTCCAAGCTAAAAAAGCCGGATGGCCAGATCGTAGAAGATGAGATGGAGATGGGAATCATGGTGACAGAGTTCTACAAGACGTTGTACAGTTCAGAGGGCACGAATGATATGGAGTGTGTCTTGAGCACGGTTCCAATTAAGGTAACAGCGGAGATGAATGAGGGCCTCTTAGTGCCTTTTGATAAGGAGGAAGTCAAAAGGGCTCTCTTCCAAATGTTTCCGACCAAAGCACCGGGGCCGTATGGCATGCCAGCGCATTTTTTCCAACGCCATTGGGACATATGCGGGGATGAGGTAACGGCAGTCGTGCTTACGGTGTTGCGAGGAGAAGATGATCCTTCAGTTATTAATAGCACATGTATTGTGCTTATACCGAAGACAGATAGCGCAGAAGACCTTGGCCAATTCAGGCCGATAAGTTTGTGCAATGTTGTTTATAAAATTGCATCCAAGGTGATGGCCAATAGGCTGAAGGAAGTACTACCTGAAATTGTATCGGAGGAACAATCAGCCTTTGTGCCAGGGCGTATGATCACAGACAATATTATCACAGCTTATGAGTGTATGCATTTTATGAAGAAGAAAAGAGCTCGGGGGAGCCGTTTTTGCGCTCTTAAGCTGGATATGAGGAAGGCCTACGACATGGTAGAATGGGGATACTTGCAAGCTATTATGATCCGGTTGGGCTTCCACCGTCTGTGGGTTGATACAATTATGAGATTGGTAACCTCAGTTTCTTTCTCAGTCTTATTCAATGGTGTGCGGCAGGAGTGTTTTACACCTACTAGAGGGATCCGCCAGGGGGATCCTATCTCACCCTATTTGTTCTTATTAGCGTGAGGGGCCTTTTCGTGCCTCTTGAAATCAAGAATTCGGTCATCGAACCTTAAAGGAATTACGATTGGTTGCCTCGGCTCCGATGGTCGATCACCTTTTATTTGCGGATGATGACACCGTTTCTTTCGGCAAACGGGGAGAGTGCGAGATGAGGTGAAGGAAGTACTAAATATTTATTGCCAAGCCTCCGGTGTTGCGGATTAATATGGACAAATCCTCTATACACTTTGCCAAAGGTGTGAGCGGTAGCTTCAAGTATGGAGATCATGGACTCCCTTCAGGTCCACAATGAAGCTCTCAGCGAACGATACTTGGGCATGCCGTCGGATGTTGGTGCATCAACAAATGGTGCTTTCAAGTATCTAAAGGACAGGGTGTGGAAGCGGGTTCAAGGCTGGCTAGAACAAACTCTATCGGCAGGCGGTAAGGAGGTTTTGATTAAGGCGGTGGCACAAGCTCTGCCAACGTTCTCAATGTCATGCTTTAGACTGCCACGAGGACTATGTCAAGACATTGATGGTTTACTCCAAAGCTTATGGTGGGGAAGCAAGGAGGGTAAAAGGCGCACATGTTGGGTGGCATGGGAGGAGATGACCAGCCTAAATGCATGGGCGGTTTGGGTTTCAGGGAAATAGAAATTTTCAACCTGGCGTTACTGGCACGATAGGCCTGGCGAATATTACAGGATCCTGACTCTCTTAGTGCAAGGGTTATCAAGGCTGCCTATTTCCCGAACACAGAGTTCTTGGAAGCAGAATTGGGTCCATCCCCGTCTAGAATCTGGCGTGCGGTGATGGATGGCAAGGAGGCACTCAAGCAAGGACTGATCCGTCGGATTGGGACGGGAGAAAATACAGAGGTGTGGCAGATGAACTGGCTACCGCGAGATGGCCTTTTACGACCAATCCGCAGTGGCAGGGCTGATCCACCAGTCATGGTTAGTGAGCTAATTGACCCTATGACGCTCACGTGGAACATACAGGCGCTGGAAGCACATTTTATACCGATGGACGTGGAATTGATTAAGAGCATTCCCCTGTCACACCGGCGTCAGGAGGACTTCTGGGCCTGGCACTATGAAAAGACCGGTGTGTTCTCTGTCAGATCGGCCTATCGGATGTTGATTTCCAATCGTGATCGGAGGTCGGACTGGATTGAGCACAACCCGGGGGCACTCGACATCGGCCGCGGACCAAAAAGAATGGAAGGAGGCTGTGGTCGGTTAAGGTACCCGGCCGAAGGTGCGTATGTTTTTGTGGAGGCCGGCAAAGCAATCTATACCAACCGGAGATGTCCGTCACCACGAAACATGGCGCGCATACAAGCGCATTTTACGATCGATCTGGGCCATCGATTCATGGAGGCATTCATTGTTGGAATGCAATATGTCAAGATGTGTTTGGGCTCTTGGTGCGGCGATCTTGTGGAGTTCATCAGCCAAGCACAGCAGGAGAACGCGCGTGGGTGGCTCCATGAAGCCACGATGAGTCTCTCCCATGACAACCCGGTGAGACTAGTTGTTTCTTTGTGGGCAATTTGGCATGCGCCAAGAAAGGCAATTCATGAAGATATCTTCGAGCCCGCCCACCTACAGCTTTATCGAGATGTTTATATCAGATTTGGAGATGGTGCCTGCCACGGTGAAGAAAGGTGGAGTCACAGAAGTCGGGGCGCGCCTAGCGCGAAGCCCGATGGATACCGCCCGAGAGAGGGTGTCCGAAGGTTAATGTCGATCTTTGCACTCTCGAAGAACTCGGATGTGGCAACAATGGCGGCGGTAGCAAGGGATGAAGCTAGTGCGTTGCAGGGGGCATCGTTTTGGTGATGAAGGGCATATCGGACCACTGAGACGGGCGGAGATGATGGCGTCTGCGAGAAGGTCCGCCCTTGCAAATGACCTCTCGGCAAGGAGGCTTCGCATTGCAACCGGATTGCGTTGCCGCCGTGAAGAGTTTGACAGGACCCGGGATGGGTCGCTACGGCCCGGTGACCGGGAGCTGAAGGCGGTCATGGCGAGCTTCGAGAGAGCGTATGGTGCATGAAGGCGGGGCATCGAATGTTGACGCCCATAGGCTTGCAAGAAGTTCGATCTATGAGTCGGAAGGAAGGCATGTTTGGTTTTTATTTCCTCCCGATGGAGTTTGTACCAACCCTACTAATGTTTAAATAGTGTGGTGCATCCCTCAAAAAAAAAGCAATTCGGGAGGAAAGCAGAATGAAACAGTTTCGGGGTTCGAGATATTCCATTCATTTCTGCCTTGTTTTGTTTCTGAGAGGTTCGCCTTTTATACATCACAAGGCAACCGACATAGATGGCCAACTCATCTACTAACATGCCGCTAGTGGCCGCTAACAACCGGTGTAACAGAATACAAAATAGACTAAACCGAAAACCGGCAATAGTCGGACAGAGAAAACGATAACGGCGTTCTTAGCCACCAATCTTGAGTGCAGCAGCGGTGTTGCGGGGGCGGTATTTGTTGCGACTCCTCGATGGTGTCTGAATTGTCCAGAGGTAGGTAGGTCATTTTTTCAGACATGGATTCATCCATTGGTGAGGAGAAATTCTCAATTGCGGTTGATAAAAACAAAGGTTCCATTGTCCAAGCAATCGGATGGTCGAGTGACGTAAAGCTAGATACATCCGTGTGAAACTTTCGGCCATCGATCACTTTCGGTGTTAAACAAACCCTCGAATCGGTTACTTCACTTGTTCGCTCCTCCCAAATGAAGACACTGTGAGTTCTAGAATTCTCAAGTTTCAGCTTTCCAAGTACTCACCAAGACATGAGGTGCCTTGGGAGACCTGTGCCATTTGAGGTACCTGAATCTTTGCAAGTCAAGTATTGGTATGCTACCATTTGTACAAGTGCTAAATGTGAGGAAGACTTAGATCACAAGCCTCCCTAGTGAGATCACCCAACTCAAGAGGTGTGGATCCTCGTGCTAGTAGAAAAATCAAGACTTGTGTCATCGATCACGCACACAAGCAATGCTCATACACATCGGATGGTGTGACAAGTACCTAAAGGTATCGATAATCTGGAGGCCATATATAGAAGGATCGAAGTAGTGGATGTTGAAAAGCAATGAAAGCTTTGGGGAAGCTTTACCTGGTTCAAGTACCGGGATTGATGTGTCTTACAAAAGAAGAACAGTAGAAACGTTTCCGTTCTGCGTGAAAAAAACTTCGCCCCTTCCTTGAAATACTTGTATCTGGAAGCATGTCAAAACAATGGAAATACTCTGCTATCTGCCCATGGAGAAGGCATCCCTGGAGTTTCTTTCCATGACTCCGCACCATAAAACTGGAACGGTGCGAGTGGATTTTCATTCGATCATATTTTTTGCGTGATAAAAACGTTCGACGAATGCACAGCTTGAAAAATCTTGCTTTTCGGATAGTACTTATACCAGAAGAAGATGGACTTTTATGCGAGGAGGCTTTGTAGGATTGAAGAAATAATCATCGGATCATGTAAATTTAGATTACTCGGCAAAAGGAACTGCAGGGATTTTCATCCCGATGGTGTCGAAGTTGTGAACCCGACAAAGGGTAATGAGACCCCAACGGCCCGACCCCCGACCCCGAACGCCCCCAACGGGGCGACTCGGGGCTCCCACCGCCGCCGGCGAGGCGCCGCCACTCCACCACCTCCCGGCCGCCGTCGCCGCCCCCTGCTCGCGGCGCGGCGGCCCGCCGCCCCGCAAATGTGGGTTCCCGCGCGGGCCTCCGCTCCCACCTCCCCCTTCACTTCCCCCTCCACCGCACCCCTCTTCCCCGGCGATTCCGGGCGGGTTGGCCGGCCGGCCCGCGGATCCGCGCCCCATGTAGCCGGATCTGGCCCTCCTCTCCCGGATCCACTTGTGCCTCACGGCGGCGGCCCCTCCGTCTTCGAGGTCGATGGGGCCCCCTCTGGGGTTCCGGCCCTTCAAGCTTCCACCGCCGGGCGCTGCTGCCGCCCCCCCCGGTCAAGTTGCGATGTCCGGTGGTGGACTAACAGGTGGCCATGGTGGGTGCCTTACAGGGAAGGCGATCGGTCCTGCCCCTGCGGGCGGCGGTTCGGCCGTGGTCGGCAGAGGGCGGTTCGATTGGGGGCCTTTGGGGCCTCGGCCCGGCCTTCCATGGTTCGGCCCGAGAGGTGATTTCCCTCGGCGGCGCCTTGCCGCTCCATGACTGGCGTTTCGCGGTGGGCGTGGCGCTGCCGCCCCCTCTGTGTGCCACGCCATGCCACCTTTGTCTCCGGTCTTTGCCCATGGGTGGCCTGCTCGCCCGGACTCTGAAAGGTGAAGACCCTACTCGGTTCCTCCCGGTCGACGACGGTGGCGTTGTTCGCGTCACCAACCTTGTTGAAGCGTCGTCGAGTTTCGATGCGTCGCCGGCAGGCCGGGACGAAAGTCTTGCCCGGGTTATCTAGCGTTGTTTGGCGTCGTGGGCGTCAATTCCCTTCTGAAGGCTTCGCTCGAGTACCGAGGTATGGCGACGGATCTGCCGTTGGCCCATATTCGTCGTCTTTGTGCCTCGATTGCGCCTCATCGTGCTCTTCACTTGGTATGTCCAGTTTGTGGTTGTCGTAGCCGTAGTTGTAGTCGTTGTTTGCTTGCGCGGAGGCTTGGCGCTGTTGTAGAGGATGATGTTGGTGCTCCTCGGCCGTGGTCCCGGCCCCCCGTGACTCGGAGGAGCACCCGGAGGGTGACTTGGAGATGCTCCTCGTCCGTGGTCCTAAGGACTTTGTGTCCCTAGTGACTCGGAGGAGATGTCGGTCTACGTGATTTCCTCGCCCCGTGGTCACGAGGGCTCTCGGTGACTCGGAGGAATCGATCCTGTTTTCTGGCGGATGCTTGTCGTCGTGATGTTTCCGGTGGATGCTTTGCCACCGAGGTTGTCATTGCCGGCAGATGCTTTGCTGCCGAGCCTGCCTGGACGAATGCTTTTTCGTCTGAAGGTTTGGGTAGGACGGATGCTTTGCCATCTGGAGTTCGAGCGGATGCTTTGCCGCCGCTATCGTCTATGGCTCCGATCACTGTTGGCTACCAGGTGTTGAGTCATATGTTGTATTAGGCTCGGCTATTGGGGTTGTTAGGTGGAGGGTCCCCATCCCTCATGTTTCTTGCTTTTCGTTTGTGTGTGGTTCGCCCCGGTAAGTGTTTGCTTACCGTCGCCTCTTGTACCTTTGTTTGAACTTTATTACGCTTAATGAAAAACGCGCAACGGCGTGGTCTAAAAAAAAAACAAAGGGTAATGATGTAGTATCTGTTAGCCAGTGATTCCTAGTCGAAGGTGAAGCCTTCAAATATGGGATTGGATGATTATCACGGTGGTGCCCATCGATCCCCCGGCGGTCGGTGTACTATTTTGTTGCCCGACCGCTTGAAGTATTCGCATGCAACCGAAACAAGAGTGAAGAGACCTTTCCTCTCGATCAACATAGCTCTATGCCGAAAAGTTTATTAGCGACACTATAATAACGTGACTTGGACCTAAAACGCGTCACCAATATTAGATTTCACGACGGCGTCACGGTCAACACGGAGTCACTCATAGTTTTTCCCCAGCAAAAATATGGAGATCTGCGACGGCGTCATGAGAACCCGCGTCACCTTCGTGCTTGATATTTGACTCGTGACGGCGTGTACGCGGACCAGCGTCACATGAGAACTACACGGACCCGAAATTTTTATGAAACCGGTTGACAGAGTCTCACGTCAGTGCCGACCAACACCCACACTCCCTAATTGACTCTTCTTCTCCTCTCTCGAAGGCTCTCCAGTGAACACTTGAGAGAGGCGAAAGGAGGCGATTCGTGCTTCCGCCAGCGAGGTCGCCGTTCCCCTTCGTCTCCGGCGGGCTTCTAGCCCTCGGAGGTGTCTTGAATCGGCGGCTCTCCGGCCGGTGTAGATTAGGTACTAGGGTTTCTAGTTTAGGGTTTCGATGACGCCGGGCGAGGGCGGCGGCGGCGGCGGCGTCATGGCGGAATAAGTCCTCCCGGACTCTTCCTCGCCCCATCGACGCTTCACTCCAGCGACGATGGCGAGTCTGTGGAGGTGGTACTCCCTGCGTGGGTGTGTGCGTGTTGGAGTCCCGCGTCGCCGCTTCGTCGGTCGCGATGGGCGGCGGTGCTCGTGGCGGCTTTTTCGGCTTCGGTGCAGAGGAGGCTGTGGGTGCTGTGGATTGCAGGCGGCGGATCGACCTCGACTTCCCTTGGCGTCAGCCGATGGCGAGCGTCGATTCGGGATCGGCGAAAGATTGATGTGTCCCGGCCGAAGCTCTTTCAACGACGGAATCGATCCGGTCTCCGTGCCGGACGACTACTGCGGCTCCATGAAGCCTTGGTGCGAGGGGTCTTCGTCCGATCGTGGCGGCGGCGGAGGATTCCTGCGTCGGAGATGGAAGGGGAAAGAGTCCGGGGGACTGGTTGTAATTTTCACTTTTCTTGTGGCTCTTTCTGTAAAGTTCGGTGGGACGTTTGTCCTTTGTAGCCGTATGCGTACTTGTACTGGTATTTCTACGTTTCCTTAACTATAATACAGGTATGTTTGTCAAAAAAAAAAAAAAAAAAAAAAAAACACACACACACACACACCTCCCTCCCGTCGTCTCCCTCTATTGTATCCTTTCCTCTTCTCTCCTGCTAGGGTTAGCCGCCACCGCCGTGGACTAGGCGCTCGCCACCAGGCAGCGATGAAGGTGACTCGCCACCAGGCGTCCTCTCTCCATCACCCTTCCCCTCCAACTGCACCCTCCCCTTGGCTCACACCCGCGCGCGGCGGCGCACCGCGGGTGCCCCAGGCGGTCTCCTCCCCGATCCGTCGCCCTGGCTCAGCACAGCTGGGGCCTCGCCCTCCAGGCTCCGCCCCCCCACCACCCCGCATCGGCGCGAGCAGGCAGCCTGGACCGCCGGTTCCACAGGCGCTCGCTAAGGCACGGTGCAGCCAGGTCCAGATCCGGTCAGAGACGGCGTAGCTGAGGCAGAGAAGGTCAGCCTGGAAGGGAAGAAGGCCGCCGGCGGCGTGGTTCCTTGCTGCGATGCGGCGACCCGGAAACACCTGCCAACGAGGAAACCGAGAAGAGGTCAGTCCCAGACTCCCAGTTCGCCACCTCGGGTATCCTAAGCATACAGCCATACAGGGTCGAAATCTGGTTCTAGATTTTTGCAATTCAGGCATTCCATTCGTTCGTTGAAGATGCACAAGGACAAGTGCAGTCCTGAGGTCCTGTGGAGAATTAGATGGATCAGCTTAGTTGTTTTATGGATCAGCTTAGTCTGTCGAATAGAATATTGATTTGCTTGGTTGCTCCTTACGTGGGGCTTGATATAGTATGGCTGATTGGTGCCTCACATTAACATCGATTTTCTAATTGGATCCACTCTTTGGAACTTCCTCTTATTAAGCATGTTTAAGGCCCTGATACAGATAGGTTTCAGATTTTGGACCATGAAAACTGCTAAATCAGTAACTTTAAATAAGTATGTTTATAGTATTTAGCACCGTGGATGCACACCTAGCACTCACAATCTATATTTTGATATTTTTTTTGGTAAACCTAGCATGTTGTTTAATCTGGGGATGAAATTCTATTTATGGATCTAGATTTATTTGGTGGCTGATTAAGAAGGCTACTTTCATTGACCACTATTGTGAAATTGCAGGTCAGTGAACTCTTGGGTGGAGGAGAAAGTGTCTCCTTGTTTCTTGACAGAGTTTAAAATGATGGTCCTGTTAACTTTTGTACATTCTGGGTATTTGTATTGCTTTTCGTTTCTGCACAGGTCATCACCAACTGTAACTTGGAAGTAAGTTTGCTTGTGCTCTGGTTTTCGACTTATTTGTATTGCTTGTGCCAACTTATATGGAATTGAATTCTGAACCTAATTTATACAAAACATAGTTCGTATGTCATACAAACTAGCATCATTGACACTTGCTGATGACCTTTCTGCTATTCAGATTGATAAATCAATGATGGATGAACTGAAAGAAGTGAAGAAGACTGTTAATCCTACAGAAGTTCTGCTTGTCGTTGATGCCAAGAAGCTGCAGGTATCCATGTATTTTCTTCTTGCCATTGTAGCAGCCTGGGTGTTGCCAAGGGCTAAATTTAGTAAATATTGTTTCTGGTATCCATATATCAATTATCTCCATGGCAGCAAAAGCCAGAAGCTACACATCTCTGCACCTCCGCACTAAGCCCACTGGCAGCATTATTGCTTTCTTATGTAGTGTTCTTAGTAGGTACACATCTCTTAGTGCATCGACATTCTAACACATTCTTATGTAGTGTTCTTAGTAGGTACACATCTAGTGCATCAACATTCAGGCTTTCTGTTCATTGAGCTGTTAGTTTGGGTGGTTAGACTATTGCTCATTGTACAGAGAAAAAGCCAGAGTATTGTCTTTTGGCTGGACCTGCTATTTATTTAAAATATGGACTTGTGTAAGCTTGTGGTCTACTGTTCTGTACTCAGGAACATGCTCTATGATTTTCGTAGTCTCATGTAGAGATTGGTGGTGAATGAAATTTATTTTTCACAGCAGCGTTCAGAGAGGCATGTCATTATACTAATGCTATGTTACTGATCATTTTTTTTTTTCTCCTGCTGCAACAGCCCAGAAGGCATTGAAACACTCTTCCCCACACCGATGCTAGGATTCTAATGTTAGCTTGGTATGTCATCTGTCTCCCCAAATATTATCTTATGTCCTAGTGACCTATGCATGTCAGAGATTTAATTTGTGGAGTGAAGAAATTACTTTGTAATCAAGAACTTCCATCAAACTGATATATCATGAGATATTGCCACCTTGTGATTGTATTTTTTTTTTTGTTCGAGCGTAACCTTGCTGACCACTTCCATATATTCTATAAATCCAGGTTACAAGGCCAACCAATTTCCAGGATTTCTGCATATATGCATTTTAGTTATTGCCTCACAGTTACTGTTTGTGTACTTTTCCTATAAATCCTGGTCCTGTATCATTGAGCATGTGTTCGTACTAAATTCTAAGATCTACAGCCTTGACTTTTGCAGAAATGTGATAAATTATTCTAGAAGGCATCCTCTTAACTCTTTGAACTGTAGGTTGTTTGTGATATGTGATGTGATGATTTTGGGTTCTTTATTTTTTTTTTGTTGAACAACCCAATCTGAACTGAATGGCTGTATTTTGCTGATTAGTATTATATTTATTTTCTAATAGATGAAGGATGACAAGAAGTCACTGCAGCACTCAAAGCCCTGTCACAACTTGAAGGTATTTTTACTTGAACCTTTTGATTTATTATATATGTGATCCAAACTGTTTGAATTGTGGGAAAGCATTGAGGTTGTGGTGCTATATCTATATACATTTAATCCTAAGTATAGTAGTGACTATAGAACTGAATAGAGATCAGTTATTCCATTTAATCCTAAGTATAACAGTGCACTGATTACGCACTAAGTATACTGGTGTAGGCCTCAGTTTGTTTTTTGAAATGTATGCTTATTTGGTGCAGGCTGTTGAATGAGGCCTTGGAGAAAGCACTTGGAGAGCATTTCCACTGATGTAACTTAGCATAAGTTTATCTAAAGTTTGTATACAATTTGAATGCTTCATAAGTTGTATATAAACTATAAAGTTTGTAGTAAAGAATTTGAATGCTGGAATGGATGAAACATGGCTGATGTATATAGAACCCTAGTAGATTTCTTTTGAAGTTTGTAAATGATTTGATTGAATAAATGAAACATGTGTAATGTGAGATAGAACTGCAGCCTGACGTAAGGAATATGGATGATGTATACAGGACCCTAGTAGGGGGGTTTTTTTTTCCTGAATTGTTATCGTGACACATATTGGCTACATGCGTCACAGATAAACATCTTATCAGTGACGCGTGCAGCCAATACGCGTCGCAGATAACACTTTATCGTGTGGCGTGCCAATACGGCGTCGCGAATAACACTTATCAGTGACGCGTGTAGCCAATACGCGTCGCAGATAACACTTATCGTGACGCTGGGTAATATGTCGGCGTCACGATAAGGTGTTATCGATGAGCGTAAAACACGCGTCACAGATATGCCCTTATCTCTCGACGCAAAAGAGTGGCCCTGCGAAAACGTGTCGCGAGATAGCGATTAACAAGTGTCGCGAATAGCGATTTACGGGCGATAGCTCAACATCCAAACATGACGAGCAAAGTCGATGTGTTGGATGACCCAGTTGCCGCGCGTCATTTTTATCTGCTCTCGCTCTTAATGAACAAGGTACCATGCACAGCGTCGTCTTCAACGCCCAACTACTAGGAGTACGAGTACCTCCCTCTCCCGCCATTACTGCCGGGTAGGAGGAGCTGCAAAGATCGGCTGGCTTCCACCAGCAAACAGCGTGGTAGTAGTACAACAGCAGCTGACCTGCTGCTCGGTCAATTCAAGTCCTCCGGCGGCGGATGCGGATGGAGATGGTGGCAGGCGTTGCGTTTGCAGTTGCAGGCTTGCAGCTGCACGCGTAGGTGGTGACCAGTGCAAAACCTGTCTCTCCATCACTCTCACTCGCCAGTCACCACAAGTCAGCGACTGACGACCACTGAATAGATGATGCACTGCACGGAGTATTTATGTACTCGTCCACATCGTATGAATTACTCGTACTACTAGCTCGAGAGGACGATCCCAAATTAAATTAAAGGCAGGAGGGAGGCCTGCCTCTCATGGCACGGCTATAGATGTACAACGGATAGTGCGTTCGCGTCCACCGCATGCGTTCGCGTCCACGGGCCCCTGCTGCCTGCTCTCTCCTCGCGGCCATCGTCCGCACCCCCTGGGGCCCACCGACTGCGCCCGCGCCGGAGGTCGTTCTTGTCTTGGCGCCTCCTTTCCCCGTCTCATGATTCGTGGGCCCTGTGCTCTGTGGGCCGCTCTCCATGGCTGTGCCCGTTCCATCTCGGACCCGTCGTCGCCGGGGCGCGCGCTTTTCTACCCGGCGCGGCGCTCGCGTCGGCCCTCGCGCCCGGACGGCATGGCCCGTGGCTCGGTCGTGCCGTGCGGGTGGGTGCCACATCGGGCCATGGTCGATCCGTGAGCCATTTTACCCGCCCGTTTAGCGTTGGCTCGTAAGCAAGGGAGCGGGAAGGGAAGTTGTTGTCGCCGCCACCCGTGAAGAGGAGTCCGCGGCCGCGAGCTCGAGGCTGGGAAAGAAGAGGGGCCGGCCCGGCAAGCGAGGGCGGAGCCGGCGGGGAAGAAGGAGGAAGGGCCGGTGCGTGGAGGAGCCGCGCCCGGGCGTGCCGGCGGCGTGGGCTTCGTGACCGTCGTCGCGCGGAGGGAAGAGGGAGGCCGCGGCGGGTGCGTCATGCGTGGAGGAGCCACGCGGGGCGCCAGCGGCGGCGGGATCGGCGCCGGGTGCGGCGGGGCGGCGCGGTCGCTGGTGGCGCGGGCGCGGTAGGCTTGGTCGCGTGAGGGGCCCGGCGGCCGCGAGGCTTGGTCGCGGTGGGGGCGAAGGAGCTTAAATCGCGTGAGACACCGGCGGACGGGGGCGGCGGGGGGGTGAAGTTAGGGTTGTGATGTTTTGGGCCTTTAGCGAGCTAAGGAGGCGGTTTGACACCGGGCCGCCGGCACTATGCCACGGGCTATGGCGGCGGCCCGGGCCCGGTCCGTGCCTCGGGCCGGGAGCACGGGCCCGCTCATCGCAGTCGTGCCGGGCTGCGGACCGCGGGCCAAATGTACATCTATAGGCACGGTCCACCGTGTCGGTTTAGTTTATTCAAAAGAAACTGCTAGCTGGTCCTATTGTGAGATTGAGATCGGCTCACTGAATAGCGAAAGCCTCCATGGAAACGTCGCCTCAATTAATCATTTATGGAGTGTACATCCGAACGTGGTAGTTTAGGATGACCCTCATTTGTAAAATGATGTTTAGAAGAGATGACAATTTTAAGTGGGTGTCTCTAAAAAAATTAGTTAATCGAAGCATGTATCTTAGGGCCTATTTGGATTGTCACCCTGTTTTTAGTCATTTTTAGTCACTTTACTTCCAAACGAGGGGTGACTAAAATTGAGAAGTCGAGGGTACCCTAACTTTTATATTTCGACTAAAAAAATCTAAACACACCCCCTTAGGAATTGAGTGGGGAGAGGGGGGGAATGAGCAGATGTGATCAAATAGCTGAGAGAGAGAACCTAGGCCGGGCGTAATTATATGGGTCAAACATTTAGTCTGGGAACAAGATGTGGTAATGTACTCCCTCCTCGGGCCGGTATTAGAGGTCGTTCGACCTTGCCCTGCCGCCGTCTCGTTTGCTTGCGAAACTTCATTTACTTCACGCCGCTCGTTCGGTTGAACCGCGTAGTGCTTGCAGCGCCCACGTGCATGCGGCGGCGGCGGCAGCGCCATGCAACACGAGCATCAAAAAATTGTGCGCCAACAGGAAATCGAACACGGGACCTCAAGCGTCGAAACTAGCTGAGCTAGCCAACTAAGCCAACCAAGGTTCTTGTTTATAGTGCACCGGGACCATATTTAATAAGGGTAGAACGGGAAAACTTACCCCTAATTAATGACTTCTTGGTATGCACAATCATGTCCTAAACGACTTCTAATACCGGCCCGGAGGGAGTACGTAATATTGGGCATCCCACATATTCTCGCAGGGGATGAGTTAAGAAAGATCCCCACCTTTAAAAATGGTCTTCTAAGTCCTCCTCTTTTAAAAATATAATTACATATGCAAAGTTTGTCTTTGAGATACTACCTTAGTTCTAAATTATAAATAATTATGACTGTTCGCTACATAGGATTTGCTATGTATCTAAACATACATTATATATAGGTACATAGCAAAATGAATGTACCAAAAAGTCAAAAACGCCTTAAAATTTTCTTAGGATGGCATGTGCTAATGTGATATTTGGTTAAATTTAAGATTATTTGATTTCCTAGAAACGAGAATTACATTTTCTTTTCAACAGAGGTACGTATAGTATATATATTGGGGCTTGTTGAAACAGTAGAGCATCTTGTAACAAGGCCAGTGGTGTACTTTACTAAGAAACTACACACTATAGTTGCTCTAATAAAACCATGCTTTTCGTGTTGATATCTAAAAATAAAGAGTTCTCTCCTATTGTTTCATTATCAATGAGAAAACCACCTACTGTACTACTGAAAGAACAAAGTTGTCAAATACGAAAATATTCGGAGTCCAACTCAGAACCATAGATGTTGCTGACACTCCTGTAAATACTAGAATATTCGCTCTCAAAGATGTACTACTAGTTGGGTTTGGCACGTCATACCATGCAAGTGGACTAGTGGTGCCAATTTACACAAGGTTGACATACTACGTACGGTCAGATATGAATGGAGGCCAAGCCTTGTACGTATCCCCTCTAGCTCGATCGTTGCAACCACTCGTTCTCGATCGCTAAATAGGAGGGCACAGATGAAGTAGTCCCTCCTATAGGTAACGGAACTGAAACCGCTGACCCCGGGCACAGTACTTGACTTTCTTTGGAGCGGTCGCACACGTGTGTTTGGTACGGTGACATGCATGCCTGCCTAGTCAACAGTCAATGCTAAGAATCCAAAAGTCATATATTGATGTCTGATGACGTCGAAATAACAAGAGAGGTGATAATTTGGGAACAAGGAAGGATCGTTGGGACGACCCACCCAAAAAAGTCCAACGCATGCAATTGGTCAACTACTAGTATCAGATGCTTTGCTTCCATTTGGAGTCTCAATATTCAAAGCGCACGAAAAGCAAAAGTCAGCCCACCACCAGCCAGCAGCACGAGGAAACAAACCACTTGCATCTGGCTGGCCTCAGATGCAATAAAGGAATTAACAATACAACTATTCCAAGCATTTTCCTTTGCACTACTAACTACTAGTAGTAGTAGAATATAATTAATTAGTAGTATAATATATTCTTGCTGATCGATCCGATCTGATCCAAAACCAAACCAAAATCAATCATATCATACACTGTTTGACGAAGCTAGAGTGGGTTGCACGCCCGCGGCCGGTTGGACTTTGCATCTATCTACTGTACATGCCAAAATTGCGCAACTTGTTCGACTTTGTTCCCCGTCATTGGCAAACTCCTGTTAGCTTCAAATGAAAATGCATGGATTACACGCCAGGACGCATCATCATAATTCATAATGGGTGCTTTCTTTCCCTTGTCATTCACACAACTCAAACAAGTGGTGATTAATCATGGTGTATATATAAAGGGTGCACTAGCTAGAGATAGATTAACAGTGTATTCTGCAAACGAATATTGGTCAATGCCCTAGTTGTCATTACAGACGTGCGTGGGCTACACATTTGTGGCTGACAATGACAAATAAGGAAGAATTAATAAGCAAAAGCGCAATATGCAATGGTAGGAACGAATTTAATCCTGCTGCTCATTGTCATGCTTTATAGGATCCCATGTGATATGATCGATCAGATCAGATGAAATGGGCAGACTCATATCGAGATTGCAAGCATGGAAAAAAAAAAAACGTACCCATGGAAATTCCAAATATTATCCACCTCTCTCGCTATCTCTTTTTTTTTTTTTTTTTTTTTTTGACAACAAATGAGGCTTAAGGCGTCATCCGGGACGGGCGGCTCCTAAGCCACCGACCCCCCCACGACAACCAAACCCTAGCACTGCCGCCGCCGAGGCTTCCTCGTCCTTCTCCTCTCCCATTCCCCCCATCCTCCCCTCCCATTCCCCTCCATCCTCCCCTCCTTAATCTTGCTTGCCTGCTGGGAGTTTGGCAACTAGATCGTCGCAATCATGTGCTTGGTGTCCGGATCTGCGGCGGTGGTGGTCGGATCTATGCGAGGGTTTGCGGTGCCCGGTGGCTACCACTAGATCCGGAGGAATGAGGCGTGCGGCGACCCAGATTCACATGGGGGTGGCGGCCCTGGTGGTTGGCGGCCGGATCCATGGATCCGATGGGTCGGATTCGAGTGACTAGTGGCGGTGCCACATGGATGGTGTCAGAGTGAGGCCGGGGGGACGAAGGTTGTGTTGCCGGTGGCTGGAGCTTCCACCTCCACTTCCACGGTCCCCCTTTTCCTCCCCGTCATCTTCCTTCTCCCTTGCCTCTGCCCCATTCGACTTGTTGCTAGGCGGCTTGGTTGGTTCTAGTAGTGGGCATCCTTGATGGGGCTGCTCATCGTCCTTCCTCGGGGCGACATCGTGTCCTCTTGCAGCTCCCCCTGACTCTCTGTGATCCATCTCTGGATGGGTCATCATGCGGCTACACATGCTTCGAGGATGCTCGTGGTTCGTGTAGTGGCGTCGGGTGTCCACAGGGACGTCCACATTCGTCACTGGCGCCATCCTTCATGACTAGGCTCTTTTTCTATGGCAATTGGCTGGCGGTGGTGGTGTGGGGTCATGGCGAAAGCACGGACAACGATGTCTGCGGAGACATCGCTTCCTCCTTGGAGGCGTCCTTGGGTACCCTTTCTCCCACCCATGTTGGATTTGCGGGTGAAAACCTTCCCTTGTGAGCTTGCGATGTCGGTGTCTTTGGCGTCGTGTCCTTCTTGAAGGCATCGTGAGGCATTCTAGCTATGCTCGTGTTCGGATCTTGGTGGTCATGGTCGTGCTTTAGGTGGTTTGCATTGTGGCGTTCAACTTCAATACTTTCTTTGTTTGCCTTATTTAGTTTTTTTTTGCTAGTTTTTAGTGGTGGTGTTGCTAGTTGGGTCGACGTTCATTGTTGCTTAGGCCTCCTCTCATGTGGATGCTTTGCTACTAAGAGGGCGTTAGGTCTCCTCCTGTGCAGATGCTTTTCTTTGTTGGGAGTGTGTTGGCCCCTTCCTTGAGATGTGTTATGGTTGTAGCTAGATTTTATAGGCTAAGCTTCGTGAGGCGATTTGGGGTGCAAGGCTTCAATACTTGTTTATAAGGCGATGATGTAATGAGCCTCCTTTGTTAATACAAAGGCGCACAAGTCTCTTGTGTGATTGAAAAAAAAAAAAAAAAAAGCAATTCAAGGCCTCGTTTAGTTTGCTAGAAAGTTGGAAAAAGCAACGTTCTAACTCTGTAGCACTCTGTAGCACTTTCGTTTGTATTTGGTAACATTGTCCAATCATGGACAAACTAGGCTCAAAAAGATTAGATCTCGTGATGTACAACAAAACTGTATAATTTGTTATTTTTAATCTACATTTACTTGCTCGAACATATGTCTTTTGGTGTATTTAATATATGTGATGGAGAGAGTCTCTAAAAACTTGGAATTTAAAGAGGGAACTAAACGAGGCCCAAATATTAAGGGCGTGTTTGGATGCTAGTCATACACGACATCGAAGTGTGGCGGCGATACATATGTGGCGATGAAAACAACCGCCTAATCTTAGGCGTCTTTTTTTTGCAAAAAGATGTGGTGGCTAGACTTGAACGCCGCGAAGCAAGCGGCGGCCCTCCATCGATGGCCGCCCTGCCTAAACTGTGGCCGGCAAAGTGTGACGACCATACAAACACCCCCTTAAGGTCTTGTTTAGTTTCCAAGTTTTTTTTTTTTTTTTCTCTCCATCACATCAATTTTTGGACCATAAATGGAGCGAGTAAATGTAGGTAAAAAAAATAACTAATTGCACAATTTGGTTGTACACCACTAGACGAATCTTTCAAGCCTAGTTAATCTATAATTGGACAATATTTAACACAAACAAACGAAAACGTCTTCTGATATCTAAATTCTAACTTTCGACTTTTAATCACCAACTAAACAAGGCCTAAATCATGGATATTTTGTTGTAACTTGTGGGTTTTACAATAGCAAAATTTCGTGTGCATCGAGAAGCACCACCGCTTGTACCTGGCACCTGCGGCTACAACACGAGGATCAAAAGTCAATGGGTGGAAAAGCCGGACGGGAGAGCACCGAACCAGGCGCCACAAATGGGCGAACAAAGTTTGTTCAACGGCCCATACCCCCATCTGACATGTGGGCCCATACGTCGCCCTCGGTTTCCACGCGCTCTACTGGCTGGCGCTGAGGCTGGGGCTGGAGGGAGAAAGCCAAGCTTGGTCAACTCTTGGACACCACAACTGACCCCAACCCAACCCGGTATCCTGATGACTACAAGCATATTTGGAACATCTCTACCACGGCAGGGGGCAAGCCGTGTTTCAAGGAGGGAAGGATCGATGTCACATACCTGCTGTTATGTCATCAACAAGGGACATGACTCTGACCAAGCTGAATTCAAAATGATGAAGAAGATACTGCAGTTGACGCTGTGAAGGCAAGAAGAGGACATGGCAAGGAGAAACGAGTTCATGAGCCTGACCGTTGTGTCTTTGGGCCGGATTGGGTGAGAAGACTTCGAAGCCCATTCTACTATTTCACTTTTCCTTTCTCTAGCCCATGAAACGGCGAGGAGGCAGCAGCTCCTCTGTATTTCTTTCTTGCTCACGAAGATGAACTTGAACTCGATCTAGAACCTTGAACCGTGCCTTGGTGGCCGGCGGCGAGCTCTCGGCGGTGGCCGGAGTTTCGATTATCGAGTATCCACGTTCTAGCTACCTCGCTGAGTACTAGGACTGTTACATGGTGCCCATTGATCCCCGGGCAGTCAGTGTACTATTTTGTTGCCTGACTGTTGAAGTATTCTGCATGCAACCGAAACAAGAGTGAGGAGACCGTTCCTCTCAGTCAATATGAAAACTCAAAGCAAAGTCGATGTGTTGGATGACCCAGTTGCCCGCCATTTTTATCTGCTCTTGCTCTTAATGAACAAGGTACCCACGGCGTGCACAGCGTCGTCTTCAACGCCCAACTACTGCCTCCCTCTCCCGCCATTACTGCCGGGTAGGAGGAGCTGCAAAGATCGGCTGGCTTCCACCATAAAACAGCAGCTGACCTGACCTGCTTGCTGCTCGGTCAATTCAAGTCCTCCGGCGGCGGATGCGGATGGATCCACTCCGCTGCCAAAACTTTTACTCCGATGAGATCGGTTGGGAGATGGCACTGGCAGGCGTTGCAGTTGCAGCTGCACGCGTACGTGACCAGTGCAAAACCTGCCTCTCCATCACTCTCACTCGCCAGTCACCACAAGTCAGCGACTGACGACCACTGAATGGATGATGTACTGCACGGGTATTTATGTACTCGTCCACATCGTATGAATTACTCGTACTACTAGGTTAGCTCGAGAGGACGATCCCAAATTAAAGGATGGAGGGAGGCCTGCCTCTCATGGCACGGCCACAGTGTCAGTTCATTCAAAAGAAACTGCTAGCTGGTCCTCTTGTGAGAGTGGGACTGGCTCCTCAATAGCAGAAAGCCTCCATGGAAACGTCCGCCTCAATTATTCATTTATGGAGTGGACATCCTAACATGGTCGTTTAGGATGTCTGCCATTTGTAAAATGATGTTTAGAAGAGATGACAATTTTAAGTGTCTGTCTCTAAAAAATTAGTTAATACAAGCATGTGTCTTAGGAATTGAGTGGGAAGAGGGGGGGAATGAGCAAATGTGATCAAATAGCTGGCCCAATGGAGGGAGAGAGAGAACCTAGGCCGGGCTTAATTATACGGGTCTAACATTTAGTCTAGGAACAAGATGTGCTAAGAGCAAGTATTATAGATGCGCCGACCGCCCGGCTGGGATGCATGCGGTGATAGTGGCGGGCCCACTATCTCAGCCAATAGCGGGGGGATGAAGGGCCTCTTCGCCGGCCTCGGCGGGCACATGGCCGCGCCGACATGCTTCTCTCTCTTTGCTCCCGTAGACTCTCGACCTGCTCTTAGCCACCCATAATACTTGCTCTAAGAGTATGACTAATAGTATAGCCAAGTGCTTGGGCATAAGCCAAGTGATAAAAGCCAAGGTATACAACAACTCGATTCTTAGTTGGCTACAAAAGTTTCTTTATTATTTTTGTTTCTCTTCTCTTTCCTATTACTCTTCACATCCATATCTATTGGGACCCACTAATGTCTATGCATGCGTGCCCGGCTTGGCGATGTCGCGGTAGGGAGTGTGGCGGCCAGGGCGGCGCTGGGGCGACCACGTGCCGGCGGCGGCGGCCGCCCGGCGGGGCTGTCCTCCAGGCGTGGTCGTCGTGGTCATCGGCGTAGCGGAGGTAGGGGATCTTCGGGCGGTGCGGGGCGTACTCCATGCGACCGACGGATGCGTCTCGATCTCGTCGAAAGCGGCGGGCGATCTTGGTGCGGTTGTCGTCGGGGAGTGCCTTGACGCCATGGTGAACTCGATCGTCTCGGAAGCCATGGGTGGTGGGAATCGTCTGGTCTCGGATACCCGGTATCCCGCGAGCCGGTTAGGTGGGGCGGTGGTGACACGTCCTGGCGACTGTCGGTACGTGAAGGTGGCGTAGGGGCGGTGTCTCCGGCGGCGGCGGCGGTCGGCGGCGGCGCGCGGCGGAGCGCGGGAGGGCGCCGTGGTGGAGGGCGGGGCGCGCGGGCGGCGGCGAGCGGGGCGGTGGGTGCGTGGCGGCGCGTGGGCGGGGGGCGGCGGCGGGTAGGGTAGGGCGAGGTAGATAGGAACAATTTTTATTGCTTGCTTATCCCCAAAGAGATTACATGCCTCTGCTTATATAGCCCGGCTAGTGGGACTTGTAATCTAAGCAATCTCCTATAAAAGGTTTCCTTATATGATTGGAATACCTTTTACAAGCAATATTTATTTATTTCTAATAAGTGTCTTCCTTATAGATTGGAATATCTCCTTTTACACACAAAAAGCCTAAGATAATCCTAACTTGAAGGCGAGAGCGAGAGTTGGACACGGAGGAGGAAGGAGGCGGCGGCGGGGCGCCGAGCCCCCCCCCTGCCCGCCCTGCCAGCCCCCCTCGTGGGCGGCCGCGGCCGGTTCAAGCCCCCGTTGCTTTGTCCGGGCTGGCCCAATCCCGGTTCATGACACTATGAACAAGATGTGCTAATGTAATATTGGGCATCCGACATATTCTCCACAGGGGATGAGTTAAGGAAGATCCCCACCTTTAAAAATGGTCTTCTAAGTCCTCCTCTTTTAAAAATATAATTACATATGCAAAAGTTTGTCTTTGAGATACTACCTTAGTTCTAAATTAAAAATAATTATGACTGTTCTGCTACATAGGATTTGCTATGTATCTAAACATACATTATATATAGGTACATAGCAAAATGAATGTACCAAAAAAAATCAAAAGTGCCTTAAAATTTTCTTAGGAAGGCTTGTGCTAATGTGATATTTGGTTAAATTTAAGATTATTTGATTTGATTTCTCAGAAGCGAAATTACATTTTCTTTTCAATAGAGGTACGTAGTATATATATTGGGGCTTGTTGAAATAGTAGAGCATCTTGTAACAAGGCCAGTGGTGTACTTTACTAAGAAACTACACACTATAGTTGCTCTAATAAAACCATGCTTTTCGTGTTCATATCTGAAAATAAAGAGTTCTCTCCTATTGTTTCATTATCAATGAGAAAACCACCTACTGTACTACGGAAGAACAAAGTTGTCAAATACGAAAATATTCGCTCCAAAAGGAGTCGAACTCAGAACCACCATATACGAAAATATTCAAACAAGGAGTCGAACTTCGAGAACCATAATACGAAAATATTCGGCTCCAACAAGGAGTCGAACTCAGAACCATACATGTTGTTGACACTCTAATAGTTGGGTTTGGCACGCCATACCATGCAAGTGGACTAGTGGTGCCAATTTACACAAGGTTGACATACGTAGTACGGTCAGATATGAATGGAGGCCAAGCCTTGTACGTATCCCTACTCCTAGCTCGATCGTTGCAACCACTCGCTCTCGATCGCTAAATAGGAGGGCACAGATCAAGTAGTCCCTCGTATAGGTAACGGAACTGAAACCGCTGACCCCGGGCACAGTACTTGACTTGCTTTGGAGCGGTCGCATCGCACACGTGTGTGTGGTACGGTGACATGCCTAGTCAACAGTCAACGTTAAGAATCCAAGGGGAAAAAGTCATATATTGATTGATGACGTCGAAATAACAACAATAATACCTACCGCCAGTAGTAGAAGAGGGTGATAATTTGGGAACAAGGAAGGATCGTTGGGACGACCCACCCAAAAAAGTCCAACGCATGCAATTGGTCAACTACTAGTATCAGATGCTTTGCTTCCATTTGGAGTATCAATATTCAAAGCGCATACAAAGCAAAAGTCAGCCAGCAGCACGAGGAAAGAACAAATGCGAGTCCACTTGCATCTGGCTGGCCTCATCAGATGCAATAAAGGGAGGAACAATACAACTGTTCCAAGCATTTTCCTTTGCACTACTAACTACTACTAGTAGTAGAATATAATTAATTAGTAGTATCATATATTCTTGCTGATCGATCCGATCTGATCCAAAACCAAACCAAAATCAATCATATCATACACTGTTTGACGAAGCTAGAGTCGTAGAGTTGGACTTTGCATCTATCTATACTGTACATGCCAAAATTGCGCAACTTGTTCGACTTTGTTCCCCGTCATTGGCAGATAAAGTGCTGGAAAGCTCCTGTTAGCTTCAAATGAAAATGCATGGATTACACGCAAGGACGCATCATCATAACGGGTGCTTTCTTTCACACAACTCAAACAAGTGGTGATTAATCATGGTGTATACATAAAGGGTGCACTAGCTAGAGAGAGATTAACAGTGTATTCTGCAAAGGAATATTGGTCAATGCCGTAGTTGTCATTACAAACGTGCGTGGGTTACACATTTGTGGCTGACAATGACAAATAAGGAAGAATTAATAAGCAAAAGCGCAATATGCAATGGTAGGAACGAATTTAATCCCGCTGCTCATTGTCATGCTTTATAGGATCCCATGTGATATGATCGATCAGATCAGATGAAATGGGCATACTCATATGGAGATTACAAGCATGGAAAAAAAAAACGTCCCCATGGAAACTCCAAATATTACCCACCTCTCTCGCTATCTTTTTTTTGACAACAAATGAGGCTTAAGGCGTCATCGGGGACGGGCGGCTCCTAAGCCACCGACCCCCACGACAACCAAACCCTAGCACCGTCGCCGCTGAGGCTTCCTCGTCCTTCTCCTCTCCCATTCCCCTCCATCCTCCCCTCCTTAATCTTGCTCTAGGAGCAACAAGCCTTACTGCTTTCGGAGTTCGGCAACTAGATCGTCGCAATCATGTGCTTGGTGTCGGGATCTGGCGGCGCTTGGTGGTCGGATCTATGTGAGGGTTTTGCAGTGCAGGGGGTGGCTACCACTAGATCCGGAGGAATGAGCTTGTGCGGCGGCCAGATTCACATGGGGGTGGCGGCCCGGGTTGTCGGCGACCGGATCCATGGATCCGGTGGCTGGAATCAGTGGCTGGCGGCCGGTGCCACTTGGATGGTGTCCAAGTGAGGCGGGGGGGACGAAGGTTGGGCTGCCGGGTGGCTGGAGCTTCTACCTCCCCTTCCCTGGTCCCCCTTTTTCCTCCCGGTCGTCTTCCTTCTCCTTGCCTGCGCCCCATTCGACTTGTTGCTAGGCGGCCCCGGTCGGTTCTAGTAGTGGGCATCCCCTTGATGGGTTGCTCATCGTCCTTCCCTCGGGCGATATCGTGTCCTCTTGTAGGTCCCCCCGACTCTCTGTGATCCATCTCTGGATGGGTCATCATGCGACTACACACGCTTGAGGATGCTCGTGGTTCGTGTAGTGGCTTGGGTGTCCGCGGGGCGTCCGCGTGCGTCAGCGGCGCCATCCTTCATGGCCCGCTCTTTTTGCTATGGCAATTGGTGGTAGTGGTGGTGTGGGAGGTGTGGGGTCATGGCGAAAGCTGGACAACGATAATGCTGCGGACATCGCTTCCTCCTTGGAGGCGTCGCGGGTACCCTTTCTCCCACCCATGTTGGATTTGCGGTGAAAACCTTCCCTTGTGAGCTGCGATGTCGGTGTCTTTGGCGTCGTGTCCTTCTTGAAGGCATCGTGAGGCATTCTAGCTATGCTCGTGTTCGGATCTTGCTGGTCATGGCCGTGCTTTAGGTGGTTTGCATTGTGGCGTTCGACTTCAATACTTTGTTTGTCTTATTTAGTTTTTTGCTAGTTTTTAGTGGTGGTGTTGCTAGTTGGTCGATGTTCATTGTTGCTTAAGCCTCCTCTCTTGTGGATGCTTTGCTGCAAAGAGGGCGTTGGGGCTCCTCCTACGTAGATGCTTTTCTTTGTTGGGAGTGTGTCGGCCCCTTCCGCGAGATGTGTTATGGTTGTAGCTAGATTTTATAGGCTAAGCAGCGTGGCGACTTGGGGTGCAATGCTTCAATGCTTGTTTATAAGACACTGATGATGTAACGAGCCTCCTTTGTTAATACAAAGGCGTGCAAGTCTCTTGTGTGATTGAGAAAAAAAGCAATTCCAAATAATAAGGGCGTGTTTGGATGCCCGACCATACACCGACATCGAAGTGTGGCGGCGATACATATGTGGCGATGAAAAAGACCGCATAATCTTAGGCGTCTTTTCTTTTAAAAGTTGTGGTGGCCGGACTTGAACGCCCGAACCAAACGGCGACCCTCCATTCGTGGCCGCCTAAGTACATCACTACTACATAAATGAACTTCCGTGGCGGTCTTTCTAGATTTTCCGTGGTGGTTTTTAAAACCGCCACGGAGCTAGGTTCCACGGAAAATAGAGGGATTAACCGTGGCAGTTTTTTGACCCCAAATGCCCGCCACGGTAAATAAATAAAAAAAAATAAAGAAAAAGAAAAACCGATCACGAAACCCTAACGGGCCCAGATCTGGGCCGCCGGGCCCGTTAGGGGTTTGAATGCTTGCCCCGCGGCCGCCATGAAGGGGAGGAGGTCGGCGCCGCCGGAGGAAAAGGAAGAGCGCCGCCGACGCCTCCACGCTTCGCCGCCCGGATCCCGCCACGGGAGGGAGGGCCCCCCGGATCCACGCCGCCGGGATCGATCCACGCCGCCGCGCGCCCGCCGGGATCCACGCTGCGCCGCGGCGCCGCGGATCTAAGCGCCGCCGCCCGCCGGGATCCACGCAGCGCGCGCTTCGCCGTCCGGCGACCTGCTCCCTCCATGGCGCCCGCCGATCCACGCGCCCGCCGGGATCCGCCCGCCGCCGCTGCCCGCTCCGCCGGGAGGAGCGCAGCCGCCGCCCGCCGGGATCCGCCCTCGTGGCCACGCTGTCTTGGCCGCCGCGGCCCTGCCCGCCGCCCTCGTGGCCGCGCGATGCCGGGGAGGGGAGGGGGAGGGCGGGCCGCCTCCCGGCCGGGAGATGCTCCGCCGCGTGTGAGGAGAGAAAAGGTGTCGGGCACGGTGAAGGAAAGAAGTGAAGGAGGAAGGAAATAAGTGATCAAAACCCTAGAATAGTGAAGTGCTTGTATATATACTTGTGGCCGGGAAAATGGGCTCTTGGGATGATATGTTGGGCCTTATTTTCCGTGGCGGCAAATTAAAAAAAACCGCCACGGTTAATCTATTTACCGTGGCGGTTTTTTGCTCCCGACGGGGCTGCTAGGCCACCTATTTTTCGTGGCGGTTTCTCAAATGCCCGCCCGCGGGAAAATAAAAATCCCAACACCTTGCAAAATCAATCCTGTAGTAGTGTGTGGCCGGCAAAGTGTGGCGGCCATACAACTCCAATGGTTTGACAAATTGCACCTCGTAAAAGTTACAATTTGCCAAGTCCGCTAGATGTTTGTCAAGTTAAAACCTCATCTTCAACGGTTTGACATTTTTAACTTGGCAAAACACAAATTAGTGGCGCATGCGGCATGCACGGGAGAGAAGCATCAACGCACGTAGGAGAGGAGTTTTCCAAGTTGAGATTCACTTAACAAATATGCACGGTTTTGCCCCTCAAATGGCAAAGTCTCACTAATTTGCCAACCCAAATGACAAATCATTGGAGAGCACAATTTATAGATTTTGGCATAAGTATAGAATGACAAGGTCAAATGCCAAACCGTTGGAGCTGCTCTAAATCATGGATATTTTGCCGTGACAATAGCAAAATTTCGTGTGCATCGAGAAGCACCACCGCTTGTACCTGGCACCTTCGGCTACAACACGAGGATCAAAGTCAACGGGTGGAAAAGCCGGACGGGAGAGCACCGAGCCACAAATGGGCGAACAAAGTTTGTTCAACGGCCCATACTCCCTTCTGACAGGTGGGCCCATACGTCGCCCTCGGTTTCCACGCGCTCTACTGGCTGGCGCTGGGGCTGGAGAAAGCCAAGCTTGGTCAACTCTTGGACACCACAACTGACCCCAACCCGGTGCACTCCGGTGCAATAAAGTCCGTCACTGAAAGCGAAAGCGACCGCTCATCGCCTGCTTTTGACCGGCTTGCTTTGCTGCTGATGACGGTGGGCCCCACGCACCCCGCCCGACACGATACTTAAATCGCGTATTCATGCCGTGGGTGCCCATCCACCTGTCCCCCTTTCTTTGACTTCTCCATGCTGATGCTGCGACCACTTCAAATCCAAATCACCCACCCCCTCAAATTTCTCACTAATTTCTCATTTCACGCGTAGTATGTTTTTGTATCTAATATGTATAAATCTGTAAAAAAAAAACAAGCTTGGAGAAAATTCATGGTGAATTAGGAGCTCTTTAATTTCTTTACAGAAGCAGCAAAGCTTGAGGAGATCTACTACCACCACTAGTTAATCCAAAGAACAAATCAAACAAGAAGGCGGAGGGACTACTAGTACTACTGATTCACTACTACTGCTGCTGCTACGGCGGGAAAGAAACGATCTTCTTCTTCAGGCCGGTGCCACGCGGGTGGAGCGGACGGCGGCGCCGGCGTTGTTGTCGTGACGGTGGTCGCCCTCGTAGGTGACGACGAGCATGGCGGGGTCATCGGCGGCGCGCTCCACGTGCTTCCGCGCGGGACAGCCCTTGGCGCTGCTGCACCGGTAGTAGCCGCGCGGGTACGGGGAACCCTTGATGGGCTTCTGCCCGTACTTGCGCCACGAGTAGTCGTCGGAGGGATGTCCGACGACGCCGGCACGTGGGAGTGGGACGCTGCTGCGGCCGCCGCGGTGGCGGTGGCGGGAACGCGAACCGTGCGGCGGGAGAGGCCTTGCCGGCTCCGCTTCTTCTTCGAGCAGTGGCAACGCACGCCGCCGGAGGACTCGGCGCCGTGCTGGTGGTGCTGGTGGTGGTGTGCCTGAAGCTGGGGAGCGGCGGCGGAGGAGAGGCATGGGAGCTTGCGCTTGGGGAGGGGAGGCTTGCCGGAGGACACGGCGGCGAGGCTGCACCCTTTGGACACGCTCCCTTCGCCGCCCGCGGTCACGGACGACAGGAACGAGGTCGACGTCCCGGACAGGGCCGGCGCAGCTGCTGCCGCTGCCGCCTTGGCCGCCGCAGTCACTGGTGCGACGACCGGGACCGGCTTGGTGAAGTCCAGCGTCAGCGCGGCGGCCTTCTTAAGCGGCGGTTGCTCCACCACCGCCTGGAGCGTCTCCGTCGTCTCCGTCTCCGTCTCCATGGGCTCCACCGCGGCGGCGACGGCGGGCGCGCGGCGGAAGCGTGCGTGGCCCGTGCGGTCCAGCAGGTTGATGACGCGGCGGAAGCGGGAGACGGCCTGGTCCGCGATCTGCCCGAGCGGCGGCGAGTCCGCCCGCTGCTGCCCCGCGGCGCACGTGGACGACAGCGACGAAGCCATCAGCTCCAGGCTGCGGAGCCCGCCGCGGCGGCCTCCTGGAACGCCAGCTGCTCGTACGCCCCGCTGCCACACGACGACGACGACATCAGGTCCACCGCCATGGCTTGGTCTGCTTTCCTCTGCGAAACCTCCTTCTTCCGGGCTTGGAGCTCGCTGGCTCGACGCTCGTTGCTTGGTCGGAGGTCAGATCCACGCACGACGCCGGCGGTGGTGGTTTCTTGGGTGGGATTGTGAGGTGGGAACAGGTGGTGGTGGGGGGTGGGGTTTTATAGGTGGAAATGGAAATGGTGGGAGGACCAACAAACAAATGCTAGGCGACGAGCGAGCTGCTCTCTGTGCAAAGTCAATGCCTTGCTTCTCCTTTTATTTTTCTCCTTTCCCCAACCATATTCTATGTTCTGACTCAGATATCATCATCAACCTTGGCCTTTTCTCAGGAACCACCTTGGAGTATTGTAGTATCAGACTACTACATGCAAGTGCAATTTTTCTGTCCATAAACAAAATCCATTTGTTTCTTGTTGAATAACTTGTGGGTGGCTGCTATGATTCGATATCGATGGCGAAGTTACTTTGATGATTCGCTAGAGGGGAAGACGACTATGCGGATCCGTCAAGATCTGTGTTTTGCTTTCTAGAGTTGAGCATCGGATTCTGATCTAGTGACACCAGGACCCAGCTCCAACTTCATGCTCTCCCCCACTCTCTTCTCTGCAATTAACCATTTCACACCCTTAGGGCCCGTTTGTTTCTTTCGAAACCAAGCGCAGGAATAGTTTCGTCCTTGATCGGTACTTTAATTAACATAAGATCCACTGGTCTCAAAAGGACGTCACTAAACAAGCCCTAAAAAGAGTGCGGGCTTAGTTAGAAATTGTGACAAATAACAGGGTCCAAATGCAAAACACATGGCGTAAGATGTGGGTGTGAATTTTGTTTTCTCTCTCTATCAGGCGGTGCGATCCATGTTCCGGAGTTGCTGCACTTTGGAAATAACGATGGATGCGCAACGCTTTCTTTATGGGCCTCTTCTCTAGATTTGGTAGTCGGTAGTACAACCCAAACTTTGAATGTCAACTTTAAGTTTTGGGATCAAAAGTCAACAGTTTGGAAAATGGTGGCGAGGTCCCTAGAACCATGCATGATAGTAAAGCATATGCTTTCTCTGTCCTAAATAAAATAATTAAATTTTAAGAGCTATACAGAGTCATACCAAAATAATGTCTTAATGAGTTTATAAAAAAAGAACATAATTTTATTAGATACGCTATAAAATATATTTAAATTATATCTTTATTTCGTGCCATGGATATTGGTACTCTCTAGAAAAAGTAAAAGTTGGATATCTTTCCTTAATTACATTAGTGTTCAAATGAAAAACGTCATAAGAATCATGATTATAATTGTGGACGTAGGAAGAAGCACTAGTTAATCAAAAGTCAAAGTTTTGGGTACTCTCTCTCTCTCTCTCTCTTTCTCCAGCTCGTTAATCAAAAGTCAAAGGTTTAGGGTGATCTCTCTCCAGCTCGGTTCCACACGCTATCGTACTCCTATTTTAGTCGTCGAAAATCTGCCCCCACATGATTTGTTGCGCTTGGCGTGTGGAGGATGATTGAAGTTGATACTAGATCTATTTAATCCAGGAGAGAGGGAAACAGCAGAGAGGGTCAATGGATCTAGAAGAGCGTTCGTATTCGCTGTTCGGCCGGCTGGCCGGCCACGCTGGGCGCTTTCCATTTGAACGGGCCGTGCATCATATATATAACTAAATATATATATATATATATAATAAATATATTCGAGCACCTCAGGTTCAGCAGTGAGATAGAGAGGTGCAGAGTCGCACAAGGTCGATCGATACCGTTGCTGAACCAGTCAGTTTTGTGGCTTTTCCTTCCTCGACCCTCGTGCATGCGACGACGACTGCCTCGGTCGCCTGCCGCCTGCGTACTAGCCGGTTGCTGGTCCTGGTCGTCGCCATCAGCACTCTGTTCGTCCCAAAGAGCGTCAGGCCAGCTAGCTGGATCTCAGCGACTGAACCAGGTTCTTGTCTTCTTTTGTTTCTTCAACAAGAATCTCAACTGGGGTGTCAATTCGAGCGTCTTTTGTAAGTCCGGAGAGGCTTGGAGTCTCTAAATATCTTTTTTTATATATCAATAGAAGTAGGGATTTTAATGAAAAAAAATATCTTCCAATACCTTCCTCAACTAATATTTCTCTCATTTAATTCTACTTTCTCGATCACTAAAGATAAAAGTTGGAGCCGGCTCTCTAAAGTGCTGAAAAAGTATTCTACCATAGATGCACAAAATTGCCTGTCTCCTCCCTCGCCACATACTATTGTAAGATTGCAGAGTCCTGTCCTTTGCAGCTTTTGGATACTCTAAGCACACATGGTTCAAGTATTGATCATCATTTCATCATATTTTAATTGATGATTATTAGTTTTTAATCACTTCTAGTCAACAACCACCCTTCTGGAATTTGACGGTTTTTTTGCTAGTTAGAAATACTTAACTAGTTGATTTCTGATAGAAATACTGCATACACTACCAAAATGATGGTCATCTCCTAGTGTTTTTAGTTAGTAATAAAACTATCAAAGGTGCGGTGAGGGGCGGTGGTGGCGGCGTGCATGTGGTGTGGGGGAGGGCATAGGGGTGGCTAGGGTTTGGGAGCGAGAGAGCTAGAGGGCAAGATGACCCAAGCAAAGGAGCTTTTGCTCTTCTTTATTTTTTACTTGAGTCGAATTGATTACATCCTCGTATTTATAGTCTCAGAGAGACTTGACTCCTAAGTAAATTAGGAGATCATTATCGAAGCGAATTGTCCTTTAATAACTCAACCTTCCTAATCTTACCCTCTTATTTCCTAACTCAACTAGGATTCTAAAAGATAATTTGAGGCGGCGACAGCGGCCTTAGGGTCTCCCCCCTCCCTCTGTTTTAAAGGCGGCGAGGTGAGGCGAGCGACCCCTTCCCGGACGCCTAGGCAAATAAGGCAATACCATATAAACATATTAATATATAAGTTAAGTTAACCAAAAACTAGAAGGAAACCAGACATTAGTAAAGAACAAAACATGGAAAGGAAGCAAAGAGTCCACTACACCCTACATCTATGAACCAAAACAACTAGGGGCCAAAAATAGAGCAGCAGCGAAAAGAGGGGTTGAAACAGAGCCGTTGGGAACAAAGCAAGCAACCTTCAACCTTGAAGAGAGGAGAGAGAGGATAGGAAGAGGAAGAGGAAGAAGAAGAAGAGGAGACATACATGCAAGCAGCGGGTGTAGGGCATCGTGGCGGGGGGGACAAACGGTTCCTCAATCCCCTCTTCCCCCACCGTCAAGAGCGGGGGACCGTGAAGGCGGGTGTAGTGGATTTCTGTCGCGCTCTCTCCTTCTCCCCTTCTTATCCCTTTTTCTTCCTCGGCCTTACGATTTCTTTCCACCACGTGTGTGCAATTTCCTTCTGCTCCCAAGACACGATTTCTTTTGGTGTGCGATTTCTTTCCCGCATAGTAGGCGGGATGTGCTTCTGCGATTTCTTTCCCACGCCTTGAAGACTGGATGTGCCACACAATTTCTTTTTTTTTTTCCTCAAGGCGGGATTTGTCGCATGATTCCACACTAGCTTCTTGCACGCAAGGCGACCCGCGCGGCCTCCTTGGCGACGACTTGGATGCCTAACACGCGGCGACGCCTAAAACACGAAGGCGGGCGCCACAAGGCAACCAACTAGGCAATCCCCAGATGCCCCGGCAATTTCGTCGCCTGGGCGACTAGGCGGCGCCTTTAAAACAGGGCTCCCTCCCATGGCGCATCAAGGCAAGCCCACAGACCATCGCGGGCCACACAACTGGGGCAAAACAACAAAGATTGCATGCTCCTTGGCCTGAATCAGCCCGCTAGCTCCTCCAGGGTACGGCCGGTGTCGCATATGACAAAAACACTACAACTGGTTATGGCACATGGGAATATTACTAGGGAGGCATTTAGTAGGAAAAGTTTATACTAAACTTTGAATGATAAAACACTAGGAGAAGCCCACCTTCTTGGGAGAAATATGGAATTCTGGGTGTGATATGTATCATAATTGGATAAAAGCACTCAACTAATCACACATAGAGGTTGTTTGGTACATGATAGTTGCTACTTGCTAGCCATACAAGTTGTGGCGCCACTGAAGAGTTTGTCGAGAAAAAGGCCACCATACGTGTGGCGTAAATCAACATACAAATAAACTAACAGAGTGTGTGGCTATCTCAAGAACCAAACAATGGCCAGTTTTCTTTGCTAGCCACATGCAAGTCGGTAAAGTTAGGCCTTGTTTGTTTAATTAGTTCTATGACTTTTTTTAGGCCTAAGACTTTTAGAAAAAAGTCCCTTAATGATGTACTTCTAGACTAGAGACCTTTAGGAAAAAAGCCTCCTATGTTTGGTTTCCCACAAAAAAAAAAAAAAAGTACCTAGAACTAAACACTACCTTAGTTTGGTGGTAAAGTTAGTTTGGCTAAGAACAGAGTGGCTGATGGAGTGATTGATCATCAAAACTATAGTAGTCGTCTGAAGAATATCGAATGGATGACCATGCTTCTTTTCTTATTCTCATTTACCACATGTTTGGCAGGGTTTTTTTAGTAGCTCTGACTCTTCCTGCATCTATATACTGGAGTGGAAGCATTATTCTTTTCTCTATTACCAAAATAAATTTGGAGCCAAAAGAAAGGCTATGATTTATGGCTCATCTACTAGCTCTATAGCTCTCACGGTACTGCAGCATAAAGCCGAAGCCCGAAGACTCGTATGCTTCGGTCCATTGTCTTTGGCCTTTTTCAAACCCATGCTGTCACAAAAGCACTGTGACTGAAACGGTCAGCCAACTCAAATGCTCTGGATGCACCCAAGAGCTATACTACTACATATATATATATATATATATTATAATCAGTAGGTGTTGTCCGTTTGTTCACTGATTTCGTAACCACTCCAAATGCCAAATCAGCCTCGGACCTGAACCGATAAATTAAACACAAAGCGAGAAAAGCGTCTGAATTACCAAGAGGAGGATTATTGAATTCAGCTAGTGGTAGCCTTCACATTCAGAAGTAGCTTGTCAAACTAGCCTGCCTGCACCTGCTCACTACAAATCCCAGTTGCCGACTGACTAGGATACTGGTCGTCAACTTCTTATAAAAAACAAATAAAAAAAAAAAGTACTAGAAAAACATGCATGTTCCGTCAGCTAAAGGTCAAACGACTGAACATGCATAGCTAGAGCCGTAGTAGAGGTTAGTAGAGTTGGACCTAGATATACAATGAGATCCACCTACTCATTGACAAAACCACTAACATCATCACGTTTATTTTGTTTGCTTCCAATCTGAGTAATCCTCATGGTTCCAATAAAAAAATATTTTTAAGTGACAAACTATTTAATTAATAAAGGTGGACATTTAATAGTTAAAGGATTTATTTTTTTCATTTGAGATTATATAGGACTAAACTATACAAAATAAGAATCCTAAACTAATGTTCATAAAAAGATTTTACATTTTGGCCACCTAAGTGAGTGTATTGCGTAATGGTAGGGAAAAGTTCATGAGACTTAGGTTTCATGAATTCTAATCATTGGAAAACATTTTCTATTTTCCAAAAGTCATAAATGAAGGTAGTTTGTAGGCAAGCTGATGGTTTCTACTAATAATAATCCGGCTGATGCAGTTTTGTTGTAAGTGAAAAACATTACCATGCCTGATAAGCCAAACTGCAAGTGAACAGGGCTTTAAGCATCAGCCTCGTTCCCACTACCCTGTCAGAAAAAAAGTTTGCTAAAGAAATTTACATGATATTTGGAAATGTTTATTCAGCATTTTTTTTCCAAATATTTAGACTATTAATGACAAACGTGTATATACAAAATCATTTTTGATAGCACCACAAATTATATAAAATGTATATATGCACAAACATGAAAGAGTTCATGAAAGGATGGGGCAATATCATGCACCTTAAATAGTCTATCACATAGGACTTTTAATTTGCTGCCATGTCAATAAACTAATATATGGAGAGAGATAAATAAATATTACTTTCTTGGTGGCGATGTATCTTGAACACGAAATTTTATCCTGGGAACGCAGTTTTATTTACAATAAAACATCACAGCTTTTAGCTTTAGAGTGTGTAATATGATACCATGGACTGGGAATAATAGCTTCATATAAAGGATACACTTTGATGTATTGAGAGTGGGACCCCTTAATTTTCATACAAAAGACATACGACCATTTTATGGCTAATACGCGCTATGACTTTTCACGTGGGACAGTCAACCCTTGATTGGGAACCTTGCTACCACCACTGCATTAAAAATGACATACTTTATGAACAATTTGAGTGGCATGATTAGTTCCCCTAGCTGCTTATTATAATGTGTCCATTAGAGCAGAGTATTTTAATTTTGATTTTCTGTCCTCTCAGCATTGTCTTTGATCCCTTAGCTTTGTATCTCTTCCTAGCAGCTTCCAGAGATGCCATTGTTCAACGATATTGCGTAATTAGTTTAGTTCGTTGACAATCTCACAAGGTATTTGATAAAAAAACTCAATTTGAAGCAAATATCTTATGTCTTTTTGTTATTTATTTAGTTAACCACATCTCTAGGTTTCGCGAATGGTCCCTGGAAAATGCTCTCATAATCCATAAAGAATGCAATTATGAGAATCGTGCATGTCAAAGTTGCTAAAATTTTACCAAGTTTATAGTGATTAGTATTAATATTTATATCTCAAGCAAGGTTTATTATGAAAACATATTCCATCACTAATCTATTGATACTTATTCTATACAGTAAATGTTAGTAATTTTTTTGTAGAACTTTGGTTACTGTTCAAATCAGTGGACTCCTCGAAAATGAAAATTGCATTTTTTTTTTTTTAGAACGGAGGGAGTATTGCGCAAAAAAATATCTTGGTTATAACAAACTAATCTTCAAATACAGGATCTTTTCGCCCTTTGTTTCTGTATTTTTTCTTTGAGAATGGACTGATTTATATGAAATTTTTGTACAAAATCTGTGTTCTAAACCGACCCTCAAACTGAAAGTACATTGTAGCAACAGTTTCAGAATATAATCAACAAGAGGCTATCGACTACGAATTCAGTTAGTCTTGCCGCTTTCCAGACCAGCCTGCTTAGAAAACCAGTTGATATATACCTATATGGCCAGCAGGGTCAAGCGTCAACTAAAGCGATTGGAAACAAAACAATTTCTTCGACAAATGGTAATAAAGGTCCTCAATTAGAAAAGTGCTAAAGCTAAAGGTAATAGAGTTGGACCTTTGTACAATGATGCCTACAGCTCCAAAAAAGAAAAGCTAATATCTTGCTTTTTTTAAACAGAATCCTGAGGCCAATTCTCGCGGAAAATTATTAGGGCCTCATCAGAGAGATGTCTTCGTTAAACAAACAAAGCTGACGGGTTTAATCGCTACTTTGCCATGCGTGACGTCATCGTGCGTTCATGCTTTGCCTAATACTCCTCCATATGCACAAGTAGCAACTTATCAGTAGTAATACAATACAATACAATAAAAAAAAAGGAGAAGTCAACTCTAATCTTGCAGCCCAGCTTGCCTTTATTTATTACAAAAAATACAGTGTGCGATCCAAGTCAGGAATCCATCGACTCAATTACTATGTAATTATATTCGAGTTGATTAATATACACTTCAATTGGTTCTTCGTGCTCCATAGGTGTAATTATATTCGAGTTGATTAATATACACTTCAATTGGTTCTTCGTGCTCCATAGGTGCCGACTGGTATTGGTTCATTTTTTTTTCAGTCTTCCTTTGGAACAAGAAAACAGATCGATGGGATTTTTGGAAGAAAGGAATCATGAAGTAATTTTTCCTGTGAAGAACTTTGGAACAAAGGATAGATTCTATTTCTTTAAATCTTATAGATTCTTTATGGAATGACATGTTTAGAACTATGTTTTTCTTAGGTTCCATCTAAATTTTCATTCTTGTAGTTTCTTAATTTGTAATCCAAATATATATGTTCAAAATATCTACATATTTTATTCGTAACATATTTCACGATTCTATGTTCCAAGAACCTTATATTCCAACAAGACATTCAGTTTATTCATGCGCTACACTCAAGGTTGGTTTGTAGTTTTTTTTTCACAAAAAGGTTGGTTCGTAGTTAATCCACCACACGTCCACCATAAGCAACTCTAAAAAAAATATTTAGTCTCTAGAGTATCTTTTTAGATGCTTCACAAACTCTATTTTCTTTGAGTAGAGCCGGTGAAGTTGCTTTTTGTTTCGTTAGCAAAGTCAGGAGCGAGCCTATAAAAGATAGAGCGAAGCAGTCCCAAACAAGAGTTTTTTACAATGGTATATGCTATCGGCCCTTAGCTTGCTAGGCTTCACACCTCCAGATCCACACCGTTGAGCCCTAAAACACTAACCTCAAGCAGGAGGCGGCTTCTAGCAGATGAGATAAAGAGGAAGTAGTTCGGGATCGTGGATTAGAGTGATTGGGTGACCGAGGATGAAGAGCAAAGTATAGGGTTTCAACAAATTAGAGGTGCAGACAGACTTAAAATGAGACTGAACAGACTAGTTAATAGTAATTTTTGTTTGATCTGAATGGATTGTCGGTAATGGCTGAGATCCGACAATACAAGTACAACTACCTGATAGTATTAATCATATCCAGCAGTAGTGATCATTGTCGGATAAACTTATAACCAACGGTGTGACACTCTCTATTAAGAATCGGCGACAATCAAGAATTTATCACCGAGCGTTATAAAACACTCAGCAGTGATAAGGTCAGCAGAGTTAAGTATAAGTTTTATAGTAGTAATAATTGGAACAAGCCAATATGCCCGACTTGTAGCGTTAATTATTCGTCTCATATATACACTGTGAATCCTCCAAATCTTCAGCTTGACGTTTTCAGCTTCCAAACGCAATAGGCTCTTCTAGTTAATTTAGCCCGTTGACGTATCTTGACGTTTTCAGCTTTCACATCCAGACATTCGGTGAAAAAGCCTTCAACTTTGAAGGGGTCCGTTGAAATGAACCGTTCCCCGTTCGTTCGTTGTCTTGATGCTTTGGCCTCTTGGCATTCAAACGGTCCGTCTGCGCGTGCGTACAAAATGCCGCTAGCTGTGCTGCATGAACCTATAGTACATCATGGCTGCTGAACCGGTCAATCGGTCTCTCCTCCCATTTCAATTCTCGGTCGTTTCTACATCATGGCTGCATGCGTTTTTTCTCCGGACCGTCCAGGCTTAGGCTTAGCCAGACAAAAGATGTTGAACTTTTCTATACAGTCTCTTCTGTGTTCAAGAAAGAATTTTAGAGAGAGAGAGAGAATGAAATGGCAAGACTGAACGAGTCAACCACTCAAGTTTGGTCGGTTTCGATCCAGCCAGGAGCTTTACTGTACTGAAATCATCAGGTGTTGTCCGTTGGTATTAATATCTTAGCTATTCCAGATGGCAAATCACTAATCAGCTCCCGGAGCCTGAACCGATCAACACAAGCACTAACAGCTAATTAGCATGAATAATATAGTCAACAGGAAGATTATTGAATTCAGTTAGGAGGCTTCAATTCAGAGGGTAGTAGTGACTGGTACGCTTAGATTACAAAAACCAGCTGGATGACTAGGACTAGTTGATTATTACCAACGGCCAACAGGTCAAGTCGGCAAATGAAGCTCAAGTTCAGCTGCTTTCAATAAAAATTTCAATGAATATAGATACAGAAACTGAAGGTGACCTGCATAATACAATACTCCCTCCGTCCCTTTTTAGATGTCACTATGGGGTGCGTGTCGATCAATTCTTTTCAACTTTGACCAGATGTGTAGAAAATATGTGCAACAGTTATATCTTCAAATAAATTTATTAAAAAACTAGACTTAAAGATCTTTCCGATGATACTAATTACTTAGCATAAATATTTATATATTTTAATATATAATTACCGGCAGTTTGAAAACGTTGACTTCTCGGGGAAGTGAGAATGACATCTATTTAGGGACGGAGGGAGTAGGTCTGTCTTGGTCTTCCCTTGATAACAATCTCTTGCTTATTTTATTGACATATTCTTAGAGAGGTGTGCGTTCAAAAGTGTTTAAGAAATTATTAATGGCTGATCAAGATGGCATTGTTTGACTTGAAGATTTATTATTCCTTCTCATTTATATTTTTGCTTTTGCATTGGATCATGCCCCGTATAATACCGGGACTAACTCATTTAAATTTATGGCATTGTTTGCATTGGATCCTCCCCCCCCACCTTCACCTCCTCACCGGCGGACGGGCCACGGCGAGGCGCCCGCTCCGGCCCCTCCCTTGGCGGATCCGGCCCCGCGGCGGCGAATGCCGCCTCTGCGGTCGGTGAGGCGGCGGGCCAGGCTAAAGGGGCGGGCCGGCGGCTGCAATTTCGGTGGGTCTAGGCGCCGCCGCCCACCTCACCCACGGCGTCGGGGGCATGCCCCACGCGGCGGGGACCGCGTGGCCGGCAGCGCTCCCTCCTCCGTGGTCCTTAGCCGGGCGGCGACGCCCCCTTGTGCCATGCGGCTCCCGTCCGAGCAGCCCCGGGCAGGCAGGCCCGAGCGGAAGTGCGGAGGAGGGAGCGGCGCGGTGAGCCCAGCGCGCTCCTCGGTGGCCCCCTGCGGCGGACACGGGGTGTGCCACCAAGACTGCCCATGCCGGGCGACCCCAACCCGTCCTTGTCGGCCATGGGGCGGCGCCGGTTCCTACGCGTGGCGGTCGGTGGGTGAGGCCCGCACCACACCGGCTCCATTCGTGGGCAAGGGCGCGATGACCTCCTTCACCGGTGACGACGGCGATCGCTAGGCGCCAGCGGTCCTTCTCTACCTACCGGTGCGAAGGTGGACTATCGGGGTGGTAGCTGCGGACGATGACACTATGGTGAAAACCCTCCTCGATCGCCCAAGCCTTGCGCCTTGGGTCGACAAATGGTGGTGCCAGCGTCATCACCTTCTTGAAGGCGTCGTCATTCGGTTCCATTGCCACGGTTCTTTGGGCTCTCTGGGAACGAAAGTTTCAGTGGGTACTTCTCAACGCAGCTGGCATCCATGGGGCGTCATCCCCTTCTATAAAGGCTCCCTTGAACCCATCGAGCTTCTTCGTCGCCTCGCAATTCCGCCCCAATCTTCATTGTCGCCTGACGCGTCCCTCGCCCTACAACCGGCGCGGAGTCATCGCCTCGCCGCCGCTCTAGCCCGCCTGGCCCCGGGTTGACGCGAACGTTGCCGTTGTCGTCATTGTCTAGCCGTGGCCACCGACTTCGTGTTTCGGGCGACCGGGAGCTCCATTGCATATTCTGCTCGCGTCCCCTATGATTTGGTCGTGCCATGTTGCAACTCGCCCATCCGGCTCGCTTGGATGTTGTTGCCATCATGGTCGCCGCCGTCGTTGTTTGGCCATGGGCCACCGACGCCGCACTTGGCTTGGAGTCGTCTCGGCGGTTGACGGCATCGTTGTCGCCGTCGTCATGCTTGGCCGTGGCCACCGACATCGCACTCGGATCCACCTCGCATAGCGGTCGCTGCCGAGTGTGTGACAATCGATACTTGGTCAGGTGTTCAGCGACCGGGATTCCACTCTATTCTGATGACGTTTCCCAAGTTTGGCCTAGCGATGCTTTTGCATTTCTCCTAGCGTGTGGTGGTTTGCAGCTCGGTGTCGGCTCCTCTCTTTCTTTCTTGTTTGTTATGGCCACTAGCTCGTGGTTGTGTGGTGTTGTGTTGTGTTGTGCTGTGTCGTGTTGTTTTGTACTGTTTGTCAACCAGTCTTAACTTATTCTCTTAATGAAAAAGACATGTGAAGACGTGATCGAGAAATTTTTTTTTTCCCAAATATTTATATCAAACCAAAAATGTTGCAATCACATTTGATGTCCATCCCACTTCTAGTCGTTTCGTGCTTGTTGCAAATGCCCGAGCCATGTTCACTCAAGAAACATTGCAGCACCAGTTTGCCCGGGAGGAAACACATTACTGTACAACTGTTCATCCTAGTCAAATCACAGGATCGACGTGGTGGATTCAGTGTCTGTCCAACATGGCAACATGAATGTGAGCTGACCTGCAAAATCGAGGACATTCGAACTCATACCATAGATCGGGATTGTTACCATTTGTGGGTTTCCATTTAAAACTTGATGAAGTTTGAACTGAAGTCAAATTTAAATTTTAGAGGTTTCAACAATTATTAGTAGCAAAAAGAAAATAAAAGGTTGAACACCCTTGTGTCGGTTGGCCACTTCCAGGCCCAATGGCCGGGCAGCCAGTCCAGCCCAGAGGAAACCCAACAACGCAGGCCGAGAATAACCTTGAAATTTGAGGCCTGGATGAATGAAAGCCCACCGACTCCGCTCGCGACTCCTTCCGTGGGCCGTGTCAGTCGTCTTCTGCCGTGGGCCGTGGCGGCTGTTCGGCAGCGCCCCTGCTCGTCGTTCTCGCCGGCTAGTGGAGGTGAGCGCGTCGCGGCGTCGGCAAGCTGCCGGGGGTGGGACCAGGGCATGGGCACTCTAGCAGTGGAGGCGCAGAGCGGGCACCAGCCTACCTAGCCTCCGCGATGGCGTCATGCGGGGACAGCGCCGGCCCTGTGTTTTCTGAGGCCCAGGGCGAAATGAAATTTGGGGCCCTTTTGGCCTTTGTACATCATACATGTGGTTGAAAGTAGTAGATGTAAATAATATATATATATCTTTAACTGCGCATGTCAAAGTCATATTCATATGTAACAATCTATAAATTTAAAATTACCTTAAAAATTCCTGCTAACATTCATTGATGCAAAGTCATTGATGATGGTATTAATATCGATCTTATTCATCAATTGCTTCTCAATGCATAATGTTGCCAACCCATTTAACCTCTCCCGAGACATTGTAGATCTCAAATAATTCTTCAACAATTTTAGTTTTGAGAAGCTTCTTTCAGCTGATGCCACCGTCATAGGCATAGTAAACAAGATCCGATAAGCAATGGACACATTATCATAGCAATCAGCTTTTTGTAACAAACTCAAAAATCTCCATGGCTGTCATTGGTGTGTCTGGCAAAGTGAACTGTAGAATACTCAACTCAGAAATTAGATCATTTAAATCAAAGTCGGATGAACCATTGTGAGAAAAAGCTACTGCCAATGTTGTGCAACACACTTTTAGCTCAGTATCACCCAATGCCTTCAAGCTTGTTGAACTCATTAAAAACCCAAATAATTCTCTGAATGATTCTAGTTCATCAAATCTAGTCTTCAATGAACGGATGGCCATATCAATTACAACCATGAAGTAACTAATTTTAAATTCCTTCTCACCTTCCAATATTACTTCCTCAGTATTATTTTCATCAAAATGCCTCTTTCTAAGAGCACTGCGCTTTTACTGGGAATGATGGCTCAACTCCCATTTCGGATGCAATTTCCTGTGCATTAACCTTACTAGATGCATACCCATTATTTCTATATGTTTCAAAATAATCCATCATGTCTTGTATGTGCTGCATGGTAGACTCAATGCACATAGATGCGGACTGCAACTTCTTGCTTACTTTATTGACAACAAATAAAATATCATGCCAAATAACCATGCCAAATATAAATTCAAAGCTGCCAAGTACTTCAAATAAATTCTTTTGCCTCACTCCTGTCCTTTGGTTGTATTTCTCTATCTTCACTCAATGCAAGTAAAGCTGCCCTTAGTTGAGGAGTTTGATATCTAATTGCTGCAACACTTTTAATACGACTCTCCCAATGTGTGTTGCACACATATTTCACAGTTAAACCATCAACATGATCAAGCAAAAATTTCCATCTTTTAGTAGAACCAGCAAATAAGGCATATATCTGTTGCACAATTCCAAAAAGGAATCAGCTTTGCCACAAGACTTAGCCATATCACAAAGAGTAAGATTAAGACTGTGACAAGCACATGGCATATACAAAGCTCTTGGATTTATATCACGGAAGCGACTTTGAACCCCCTTGTGTTTTCCTTTCATATTAGAACCATTATCATAACCTTGTCCCCTAATGTCATCAATATTAAGACCAAAGGACTTGATGGAATCAACCAAAACATTGCACAGCCCATAACCAGATGTGTCATCTACCTTCAAGAAACAAGAAAGTACTCCTCTATTTTAATTTGGCCTTCACTCATGTTAACACATCGAACCAACAAAGTCATTTGTTCTTGGTGACTAACATCTGGGGTGCAATCAAGAATAACTGAGAAATATTTGGCCTCTTTAACAATCTTGATGATAGAACTTGTAATGTCAGAAGCCATAAGAGAAATCAACTCATTCTGAATTTTATGGCTGAGATAATGATAATGGATATCATTATTTTGAATACGCCTAAGATGGTCTTGCATTACCAAATCAAATTCTGCAACCATCTCAACACAAGCTAAGAAATTGCCATTTTGGTCATTATAAAGTTGCTCGTTGCATCCTCTAAAAAGCCAAATTACGTCTACCGAGGAACTTTACAATGGCAACTATTCTCATCAGTACTTGTCTTATGCGCTCTTTCTCCTTGGAGATTTGCTGTTGCAAATCTTTTGTCAATTGTCTCTTGTTTGCCCAATCTAGTTCTCAATTCATTCCATGAGTTCATATTGGTAATATGCTCAACACTAACTTCATGTCCCTTCAGCCTCTCACTGATATGTTTCCAGTCTCTATACCCATCATTCCCCAATGCACTCTTGCACTTTTTTTGAATTAAAAGCTTACAACAAAAGCAAAACACTTTATCCAAGTGTTTGGAATAAACTAGCCATTTTCTGTCACGTAGCTCTCCATTACTCATCTCTCTTTGATAATGAGAATATGCAAAATGCCTTAAATTATCATCAAAGGGGAATACAATATTGTCTTCTCTTATAGGCCCCCTTTTCAACTAAAATATCCCTTGCTTTGTTATCAAGATTATCCCAATTTCTTGGATCATAAATATCCATATGACACACTGGTTCCTCATCAAGACTAGTATTTTCTGTAGCATTTGAATTAAATACGTGCTCAACATTACTCACATTGTTTTGCTCCATACCAGTGCCAACATTCTCATCAGAACTAGGAGCAAGACCTTCATCTTCTCGAATAATATGTGTTGGTTCCTTCCAGACAACTATCGCCAATTCATTTGGATCCCTTGAAGTGTTTGAACTGTTCTTGAGAAACTTATGGATAGAACCCCTCTGTGATTGTGTCAGCTCATCTAATCGTGCTTTCTTTTTTTTCTTTTCTCACTACCAGAAGCATATTTTCTATTTCCTGACGACATGACGCTGTTAAAATTTACACAACCAATTAGTTCAAAACAATCTATCGATCTACTCTAGTAGATGTGTACTTGGCTCAGTGCCTCAGTGTGGCTCACCGTCGATGGCCGATTCGTCGTCGCTCGCTGGGGTCGGTCGGATCGGACGTCGGAGTCTCGGAGACGGACCACGGACTAACGGACGGTCGCCGGTCGGAGCCTGAGTCACGGTCGTAGAAATCGCAGTGGCAGCGTCCAGTCAGTCTCGCCTCGCGCGGTCACGCCGGACGCGCGTATCTCTTTGCAGCTGCTCGCTTGGTCGGTTGCCACCGGCCCGCCGCGTCGGCCGCTCGGTAGCAGTCTGCGTCGCCGCCGCGGACGAAGGACTCGCGGTCGTGGACGCGGGAGTCGAGTCCCTTCGGTCGGAAGGAAGCGTTTTCTCTTTTTTTTAATATATACGGCCTCGATCCTTCTCGTGAACGCCTTCTCTTGAATGCCACGAGCAGTGGAGCATTAGCAAGTCTAGCAGGCCGGCAATGCTTCACGCCTTCACTAATGGGCCAAAATACCAAAACTTATATATATATCTAGTGTTTGCATAGCTGGGGAGGGGCCCTATGTGATTGGGGGCCCAGGGCGGCCGCCCCGTTTGCCCACGTCCAGGGCCGGCTCTGGCGGGGACCTGGCCTGCGCGGCTGCGCGTCTATGCCGCCTTTGTCAGCAAACTTTGTGGATCTACCGGACTCCGGCCTGGCGACACTGCGCCGCCGCTGTCCTTGTTCTCCACATCTGAGCATCTCTGGTGAGTTTCTACTGAGTAGAGAGTTGGGAATGTAGAGACATATATGCTAAAAATTGGTGGTTGTAATTTGTGGATTGCTGCTGAATTTATGAGTAGAGCACATAGCACTGAGTTGAAAGAGTATTCTCTGCAATGTGTGTAACTAAAAATAAATGAGAGAGAAACAGAATACGTGACCAATTATTTAAATTATTTTTAGCTGAGCGGG